>OZ004601.1:53074278-53629226 GCA_963924605.1 Malthinus seriepunctatus
ATCACTCTTGGAGTCCTTAAGACTCTTCTCTCCATACTCTTCTTAATTTTCAATTAACTTTGGATTTTAAAAGCAAAAAGTAAATTTGTTGAAGACAAATGAAGTCTTAATACATAAGACAATAAATTCCAGCTGGCTAAATCTGTAATACAAAGAGTTCTTCTTTACTTGTGTGAAATGAGATGACAGAGGCAGAGGAGATTGCTATATGAGATTAAATAACATGGAGTATGACAGCTGATATTAAAAGAGAGAGCTATAGAGGGAGAGACAGATATAAAGATAGAAAAATAGAGGAAGTTAGAGATAGATAAAGAGATGGATAAAATGAGATAAAAACATAGTAAAATAGAGGGAGTTATAGATAGATAACATGTGATAATAACAGTAAAATAAAGGGAGTTAGAGATAGATTAAGAGATAAGGAGATAGATAAAGAGACTGATGAAATGAGATAAAAACATTTTAAAATAGAGGGAGTTAGAGATAGATTCAGAGATAAGGAGATAGATAAAGAGACTGTTGAAATGAGCTAAAAACATAGTAAAATAGAGAGAGTTATAGATAGATACAGAGACAGCGATAAGGAGATAGATAAAGAGACTGTTGAAATGAGCTAAAACATAGTAAAATAGAGGGAGTTTAGAGATAGATTCAGAGATAACGAGATAGATAAAGAGACTGTTGAAATGAGCTAAAAACATAGTAAAATAGAGAGAGTTATAGATAGATACAGAGACAGAGATAAGGAAATAGATAAAGAGACTGATGAAATGAGATAAAAACATAGTAAAATAGAGGGAGTTTAGAGAGAGATTCAGAGATAACGAGATAGATAAAGAGACTGTTGAAATGAGCTAAAAACATAGTAAAATAGAGAGAGTTATAGATAGATACAGAGACAGCGATAAGGAGATAGATAAAGAGACTGTTGAAATGAGCTAAAACATAGTAAAATAGAGGGAGTTTAGAGATAGATTCAGAGATAACGAGATAGATAAAGAGACTGTTGAAATGAGCTAAAAACATAGTAAAATAGAGAGAGTTATAGATAGATACAGAGACAGAGATAAGGAAATAGATAAAGAGACTGATGAAATGAGATAAAAACATAGTAAAATAGAGGGAGTTTAGAGAGAGATTCAGAGATAAGGAGATAGATAAAGAGACTGTTGAAATGAGCTAAAAACATAGTAAAATAGAGAGAGTTATAGATAGATACAGAGACAGCGATAAGGAGATAGATAAAGAGACTGTTGAAATGAGCTAAAACATAGTAAAATAGAGGGAGTTTAGAGATAGATTCAGAGATAAAGAGACTGTTGAAAGGAGATAAAAACAGTAAAATAGAGGGAGTTTAGAGATAGATTCAGAGATAAGGAAATAGATAAAGATACTGATGAAATGAGATAAAAACATAGTAAAATAGAGGGAGTTTAGAGATAGATTCAGAGATAAGGAGATAGATAAAGAGACTGTTGAAATGAGCTAAAAACATAGTAAAATAGAGAGAGTTATAGATAGATACAGAGACAGCGATAAGGAGATAGATAAAGAGACTGTTGAAATGAGCTAAAAACATAGTAAAATAGAGGGAGTTAGAGATAGATTCAGAGATAAGGAGATAGATAAAGAGACTGTTGAAATGAGCTAAAAACATAGTAAAATAGAGGGAGTTAGAGATAGATTCAGAGATAAGGAGATAGATAAAGAGACTGTTGAAATGAGCTAAAAACATAGTAAAATAGAGGGAGTTAGAGATTGATACAGAGATACAGATAGAGAGATAAGAGATAAAGAGACAGAAACATAGATAAAGAAAGAGAAACAGAGATAAAGAGAGAGAAACAGAGATAAAGAGATAGGCACGGAGATAGAGAGATTGAGAAATAAAAAAGTCCCCTGGGCTTTTTCCATGGGGCTTCTTTCTCTCTCTATCTTCTTCCCATTCTTTGTCTTTCCCTTTATCTCTGTTTCTGTCTCTTTATCTCTGTTTCTGTCTCTTTATCTCTCTCTCTGTATCAATCTCTAACTCCCTCTATTTTACTATGTATTTCTCTTATTTCATCAGTCTCTTTAGCTATTTTCTTATCTCTGTATCTATCTCATTATCTCTGTATCTAAACTCTATACTCCCTCTATTTCACTATATTTTTATCACATTTTATCAGTTTCTGTATCTATCTCATTATCTCTGTATCTATCTCTAAATTCCCTCTATTTTACTATGTTTTTCTCTTATTTCATCAGTCTCTTTATCTATTTTCTTATCTCTGTATCTATCTCATTATCTCTGTATCTATCTCTAAATTCCCTCTATTTTTCTATGTTTTCTCTTATTTCATCAGTCTCTTTATCTATTTCCTTATCTCTGTATCTATCTCTAAACTCCCTCTATTTGACTATGTTTTTATCACATTTTATCATTTTATATCTCATTCCAACAGTCTCCTTATCTCTCTCTATGTCCTGCCATTTTTTATTTTTGTCTTTCTCCTTATCTGTCTCTCACCTTATCTGCTCCTTATCTGTCTCTTTATCTCTCTCCTTATCTGTTTCTTTATTTGACACTATCTGTATCTCTCTATCTGTCTCCTTATCTCAATATCAATTTTTGTCTATTTTCTCTCTCTATTTTGCTATCTTAATATCTCATTTCTATAGTCTCTTTATCTGTCTCCTTATCTCCTATATCTATCTTTATATCGCATTTCATTTTTTTCTTTATCTCTAATTCTATCTCTCTATCTGTTTATTTTGTCTACAGTTATTTATATACATCGCATTTCATTTGATTCCTTATCTCTATATCTATCTCTGTATCTATCTCTTTTTTCTATTTTTATACCGCATTTCATCAGCCTCTTTATCTATCTCATTATCTCTGTATCTATCTCTAAACTCCCTCTATTTTACTATGTTTTTCTCTCATTTCAACAATCTCCTTATCTCTCTCTATCTCTTTCCATTTTCCTATCTTAATATCTCATTTAAACAGTCTCTCTAACTGTCTTCTTATTTCTCTATCTGTCTTTTTATCTCTCTCAATTGTTCTACAAAATATCTCATTTCAACAGTCTTTTTATGTCTATATCTATCGCCTCTCATTTTTTTATATTAGTGTCTCATTTCAACAGTCTCTTTATCTGTCTTCTTCTCTCTATATCTATCTCCCTCAATTTTACTATCTGAATATCTCATTTAAACAGTCTCCATATCTGTCTCTTTATCTATCTTCTTATCTCTATATCTTTCTCTCTCATATCTATCTCTCCCTCTCTATCTCTCGATGCCTCTGTCTCTGTAAATATCAAATATCTTCTCATCTGCCATACTCATCTGTTAATTTACCGTCTTCTTTTCTCACCTGTCAATCTCCACTCTCTCTGTTATCTCATCTGTCGAGTAAAGAAGAACTCTTTTGTTACAGAGTTATCCAGCTGGACTTTATTGTCTTATGTACTAAGACTTCGTTTGCCTTTTTTTATACTTTTAAAATCCAAATAGTACTGGTCTAATTTCTTTAGAATTGGGTTTTAAGAACTAAAGAGACCGTGGATAATAATTAAAGACTTGGATTTTAAAGTGTAAGTCAATCAAGAGAGTAAAGGAGTAGGAAAGGGAATATCTTTTTCAAGGTAATTGAAAAAGAAGAAGATTATTGAGAGAAATTCTTTAAGGGTGCTTTATCTCAAAAAAGTCAAGATCTACATAAGTTTACTGTTTATTAAAATGAAAAACTACACAAGAATATCTTCTATTACCTATAATATACATATTTAATATAATTATGTGCACAAGAAAATTATAATAATATACTATTAATTAATTTTACAAATTCAAAACTAATTACTTATTTGTAAACAATTTATTATTATAGTAAATCAACAAAGCGAGATTCAAGAGACATAAAAGTCCCTTTAACGATTCAGTCTTGTGTCCTAATCGATGTATGCAGCAGAAATTAAAAAATGTAAAAATAGCTATACCATTAAAAAAAAGATTAAAGGTTGCAGCCCAGGGCATGGGCTGCAACAAGTCCACCCCTCGTTAGATTTAGAAAGAAATAACTGTAACAAATAAAGCTTGAGGAGTCATCGCTTGAGGAGTTGGGCTCATCAAGCGGTGGCCCACAAGACATAATACATAATTAAAACAATAAATAATTACAAAATATTAATTAATATTAAAACTGGTAATGGCTGCTTATCGGGTAGCTGCTAGGTAGGTGGCGTCGCTTCAACCCTGCACCTTGTTTGAGAGAGTACGAGGGGTGGCACCCCCGTCCACCACTGGGGGTTGTCCTCGAAATTGTCGGTTGTTGCTCCTCCTCCCTAGTCTCTAATGCGCATGCGCGTGGACTCCGTGTAGGAGTGCGCATGTGCGTTGACGCCGGGCGGGGAGGGGTAGGGGGGAGGGGACCGCCGACCCCCCTCCCACCTACCCCTCCCCGCCCGGCGCCAACGCACACCCACATTCCAACATGGAGACCACGCCCATCGCCACATTAAAGACTACGGCAGAGGAACAACCTCCGACCAATTCGAGGACAACTCGCAGTGGTCTTAGAGGTTGCTTCCCCTCGCGCTCTCTTTAACGTGGAGAAGAGCTGTTGGAAGCAACTTACCTAGCTGCTACGTCTTCGCTAGCGATGACCAGTAAATAGGGGTAGCTACCCTCCTAAGCAAGCAATGAATTTAAATTGAAAAAAATTAATTAAAAAAAAACTAATCGAGAGGTGTAGCTACCCTTCTACTACTATACTTAAATACAACCCAAATTAAATTAAAAATAAATTAATCCTCATGTTGGGTCCAAAACCAGAAGACACTGTCGGCTTGATAAAAATAAGCATCTTTCCGAATCAAAGGTGGAATGTAATCTGAAACTAATCGAGATGTTAGCCTGATGTACCCATTTTGGACACAAGCTGAATCGTTAAAAGGACTTTTGCTTCTTAAAGTTTCGTAGTTATCGCTCAATCATTACTTCCAATTAATTAATTTTTAGTAACCAATAATTAAAAATATTTTGATTCAAAATATCCTGAAAGCGCTGTGAGAAAATCAACTTAGATAAAATAACTTCAACTTGGTCCATTAAGTTTTCTAAAAATCCTCTTGATGTGGACTAAAGGGCACTCTCACTGTCGACGATTGAACGGAAACTAAAATAAGATGTGTTTTAGTATGTATTTTAGGCATGTTTCGATTAAGTAATTAATTTATAATTTGCATTAAACTTAAATAAAAATACATGCAGGATTCAGCATAACAAAAAGCAAAAAAAATTCTAGAGTAGGTTCTATATTTAAAATTAATTAAAATAACTTACTTAAATTTTAGTAATTTTCGTCCAATGATTATTTCCAACTAATTAACTTTTAATAACCAATATTTAAACATAATTGAACCCAAAATATCTCGAAAGCGCTGTCAGTAAATAAACTTAGATAAAGTAACTTCAACTTGGTCCATTAAGTTTTCTTGTAATCCTCTCGATGTTAGGCAAAATAAAGCACTGTTAGTCACAAGACCATCTTTCAAAGTCGAAGATTTGAACGGAAACTGAAATAAGAAACGTTTTAGTATGTAATAGGCATGTGTCGATTCTCTAATTAAAAATACAAGGTGTAAGCAAAGTGCTTCAATAAAGTTCTAGGAGGGTGAGTTCTCTACTTAAAATTAGGTACTTACTTTAATTTTAGTAGTTATCGCCCAATGATTATTTCCAATTAATTAATCAATAATCACAAATATTTTGATTCAAAATATCTCGAAAGCGCTGTGAGAAAATAAACTTAGGTAAAATAACTTCAACTTGGTCCATTAAGTTTTCTTGAAATCTTGTTGATGTGGGCCAAAAGGCATTGCCAGTTACGGGACCATTGATTGAACGGAAACTGAAATAAATTGAGAGATGTTTTAATTACTAAGCAATGATTATTTTCAATTAAGAAATTAATTTTTAATTGTCACAATAAATTAATTAAAACTACAGGATGCCTCAACAAAATTCTAGAATGGTATGTTCTCTACTTAAAATTAGTGTTTTAGTTTATTTGAGTCCCTAGCCAGAACCCTATTTTGTGAATAGATCAAATCCCCTTCACCCATTTAATGATATTACTTATTATGCAAACTATTCCAGTGTATGAAATAAATTGAGAGATGTTTAATAATTAGACATAATTAATTATTGCATAATAATTATACACATTATTAAATATAATATACCTTTAACAAACTTCTAGGAGGGTATGTTCTCTACTGAAAATTAGGGTATAGTCCAATTTTTGGAAAAATACAATTCTAACGTCTTTAAGATTTAAGAAGCAAAAAACAGAAGTAAAAATTGTTAAGTAAATGAAAAATTTGTTATTAAAGTTCAACAAATAATTTGTGAAGAAACTAATTGTAAATTGTGCGACATTAAGTTAATCTAATTTGGATTTTGAATTTGCACGAAGATAAATTAAATTAACAAAGTTAAGTTGGAATATTTTTCGGATTCTACAGGATGTTAAAAAGAAGCATTTGAAACTTTAAGAGCGTGTGGTACGCATTAAAATGAGTAAAAAAGTTATATTGAGAGGTGTCCAATAGTTTATAATTTTTGAGTTGTGGCCATAACTCAGAAAGTATGAACTATTAGACACCCCTCAACAAACCTTTCTTACTCATTTTAATAAGTACTACACGCTCTGAAAGTTGTGAATGTTTTTTTAACACCCTGTATATTATGGTAGTAAAGAAGGTACTCGAAAAACAAGATAATAGGAAAAATGGATGTTGTATATTTGATTTGAGACAGTTTGTAAAAAAAAGTTAATTGAAGTTTTTATTTTTAATAAAAATTTGTTTAATTTATATGTTTAATAAAATTTGTTTTGCTGCCAATACTTTTGAGTTTAGAGAATAGTGTGCAATAATAATTAGGAATTGACGAGGGGTTATCCACTCTCTGCAGTCAATGTACAAAAATTGAGCTGTGAACGGTAGTTATCTGCAGTCAATGGCAGCCATAGCATATGCAGTCATAGGCAGTCAACTGCAGTCAGTGTACAAATTCAGAATAGTGGTTGACCCCTCGGGAATTGAAGAAAAAAAAATACGGGTAGATACTCTAACTTTAAGTAGATATGGTAATCTAAAAGTTTGTTCAAGCATTTTGGTTGCACCCTATAATTGTTTTATTGTTTACAAATATCTAGAAAACCCTTCGAGAAAATTATACTTACAATATAACTTTATCTTAGTCCATTAAAATTTCTAGTCGGTAATCGTCTTGTTGTGGGGCCAAGAGGCTGCGTTAAATAAGAGAACATCTTTCCAAGTCAAACTTGAATTTGCAACTGAAACAAATTAGCACATATTAGAATTATGTCACTACAATAACTGAATCGTCAAAAGCATTAGTCACTAGCGCCTTTTATAGTTTTGCTTGTATGAATTACAATTTACAAAACAAATTAATCCATAATAAACCAATGATTATTTCCAATTATTAATTTTTTCATTTACAAAATTAATTAATTAATTAAAAATATTATTTGTTCAAAATAAATCAAAAACCCTGTCAGAAAGAAATTATAGAAAGGTGTGTACTTACAATTACTTCATCATGGTCCATTAATATTCCTTGTAATCTTCTTGATTTGGGTCAAACACTGTGTCAGTTAAGCACCGACGGTAAGGGAACATCTTTGCACGTCAAATGTTGAATTTAAACTGAAAGATATGAGTATATTAGAATTATGTCACGACAATAGCTGAATCGTCAAAAGCATTAGTCACTAGTTCTTTTTATTTTTAAGCTTATGTGAATTACAATTTACAAAGCAAATTAATCCATAATCAATATATGATTATTTCCAATTAATTAATTTAATTAGTAAGGTAAGTTATCTTAAAACTTTTGAAGAAAGAAGGTATTTGTTTACTATGGATTTACATAATAATTTAAATTAGTTAAATGTTTAATTGTTGCAAAATATTTCGTACACTTTACATACCCTTAAAAAGATGTAAAATACTTACATTAATCTTTGTTAATATTCTTCTAATCCTTGCTACATTCATCCTTGGAATTATTCTGGTATATTAGAGGGGACTTAACGAACGATCTTTTCAACTCAGAAGTCCAATGAAAACTGAAATAAGTTACGAAATATTTACTATACAAGACACAAAGTGAATCATAGTAACGAGTTTATTAACTAAAGCCTATTTTGAAACTAGCGCAAAACCTAAATGAATTAATCAACTTTAAAATATTACTTGCAAACAATTTCTTACAAATACACCCTTAAAAGTAATTGAATGGGTTGATTTGATCATTAATAATTTATTGTATTTTTTTTAAAATAATTTAACAAATAAGTAATCCTAGTTTTTTGTATATTTCCGAGGGAGTTAATGAATGACCTATCCAATCCAACTAATTGCCAGATAATTGCATTAATTACCTACATACAAATTATTGATTATTTTGACTCGATGTAAGGATTTTTATAAAAAGGAATTACTTAAAAAAGTTATTTTTTTGGTTTTTATTAAATTACTGGTTACGTATTTGAAGCACTACCTAATTGAAAATATTTTGTAATTTTTATAACAATCCAAATTTAAAGAATTAAATCTTTTTATTTATTTAATAATTAGACAAATTATATCATAAATCTCACGTACCAACGTTTTTCAGTCGTTTCATTGGGAATGCAACTGACAGCTTAATTTCCACGATTCTAACACCATATCCAGGATTTTCTTTTTGAAGTACCCACTAACTCGCACAACCATGGTAGTATGAGAATATTCTTTGTAGTCAAGGCTTTGTCATCTGAAAACATCATTATAGGTAAGTTAAATTATTTTGTGTAATAAATTTATAAAATTTTGAAGTAAATATTTGTTTGTTGTTACAATAATGTAAACAAATTTCAGGTTGGATTATTAGAAGTGCAGCTCATTGCTACTATCAAAAATGGATGACAATTAAGGTGGATGTTAAACAGTTTAAACACAATTCAAGACGCAGCGTTGAACATTCGGTACACCCTTAATACAATGGATCTTTTGGATGTCGAAAATTACTGAATTTGAATTGTTTAATTTTTCATATTTATAAGTCAATTGTTATAAGAGTAGTTCTTGTTTGTAAATATGTACCACCATACGTATCATGGTGTGTAAGCTAACTAGCTCCAGAAAATATTATTTAAAATAGGTACTTTTAAAGATAAAAGGGAATACTTACATTGTAATGTTTTATCGCTTAATTAATCTTCGTTCATTTTCTTGTAATCCTTGATACATTCATTCTTGGAATTATTCTAGTATACTTAACGAACGATCCTTTCAAGTTAAAGGTTGACACTGAAATAAATACGAAATACTTTACTATAATAAATGACACAGAGTGAATCATTAAAAATATCGTATAATTTATCTATAAAAAACTTTTCAGATTTACACAACAATGTATGTAACGAAATATGTAGTTTTATTCCAGTAAAAGTTGCTTATTTATTAATTGTTACTTTAAAAAGCTTGACAGAATATGGCTGATATGCAGCATGGGTGTTAATTACTAAGCGTTGACCATTCAACCAATAATTACTTTCAATTAGGTAATTAATTTTTAATTTGCAAAATAATGTATTAAAAATAAATAAAATAAAAACTATGCAAAGTGCTTTCACAAACTTCTACTTAAAATTAGGTACTCAATTAATAATGCAAGGAAGTAATAATTAATTGAAACAAGGCACGACAGCCTCCATATCACCGTCTTCGGTCTAGCGTGACTGGACAGTCGTGATACGAAAGAGCTTGAAACTAATTATTGAGCTCAATAATGTAGAGAAGTAATAATGAGATATAATTAACAAAATTAATTAGATTTTCCATTATTTTTCAGTGCTCTTGTTCGAAGGTGAATATTGAGCTTAATAATGTAGGTAATAATATTACTACAAATACACTCTTAAAAATAATTGAATAATGGTTGATTTGATCTTGAAGAATTAATTACTTTATATATTTTAAATAATGTAGCAAGTAGTAACTCTAGTGTTTTCTTATTTTAGGTAGGTAAAGAATTACGTTTTTAATTTATTTAATAATGAGGCAAGTTATATGTTATATCACAAATCTTACTTAGCAAATTTTTTCGATTGTTTCATTAGGAATGCAACTGGAGGCTTAATGTTCACGATTCCAACTCCATATCCGTTATTTTATTTTTGAAGTACTGACTAACTTGCCCAGCCATGGTAGTATGAGAATATTTCTTCTCTTGCTTTGGGTCAAAAACATCTAAGGGAACATCTTTGCAAGTCAAATGTTGAATTTAAACTAAAAGAAATGAGTGTATTACAATTACATCACGACAATAACTGAATCGTCAAAAGCATTAGTCACTAGTGTCTTTTAGATTAAAGCTTTCATGAATTACAATTTACAAAGCAAATTAATTAATTCATCAATTAATTAATTTTTCCATGTACAAAATTAATTAATATTTAAAAATACTATTAGTTTCAAAATAAATCTAAAGCTTTGTGATAAAAAAATTATAGAAAGATGTTTGCTTACAATAACTTCATCTTGCTCCATTAAAATTCCTTGTAATCCTCTTGATTTGAGTCAAAAACTGTCGGTTAAGCGCCGGCGGTAAGGGAATATCTTTGCACGGCAATGGTTGAATTTACACTGAAAGAAATGAGTATATTACACTTTCTGTCACGACAATAACTGATGCGTCAAAAGCATTCAGTCACTGGTGCTTTTTATATTTATGCTCGTATGAATTACAATTTACAAAGCTTATTAATCCATAATCAATCTATGATTATTTACAATTAATTAATTTAATTAGTTAAGGGAAGTTATATTAATCCATAATCAATCTATGATTATTTACAATTAATTAATTTAATTAGTTAAGGGAAGTATTCTTAAAATTTTTGACGAAAGAAAGTATCTAATTACTATGGATAATTTAAATTAGTTAAATGATTAATTTTTAAGAGATATTTTACATAGTAAGTTTTAACTAAAGCCTGTTTTGCAAATAGCGCAAAACATAAGAAATTATTAACTGTAAAAATACTTATGTTCATATTTGCAAAATATTTCTTACACTTTACATACCCTTAAAAAGACAAAAATTACTTACATTTATCTTTGTTAATTTTCTCGTACGTACATTTTCTCTGGAATTATTCTGGTATAGAGGGCACTTAACGAACGATCTTTTCACCTCGAAAGTTCAATGAAAACTAAAATCAATTACGAAATATTTACTATACAAGACACAAAGTGAATCATTAAAAATTTAATATTCTTATCTATTTTTATTTATTTCCAATTTCTTTCTACTGAGTTTATTCTTATGCAAGGTAAATGCTATGGCTACATTATACTGGATGTTGTCGGGGATAAAAATTCAAACTTTTTTTTTCATATAAACAATACCGGGTGTTTTACGTAAGCTGTTACTCCTGATTTTTAAGGGAAGAGTATATCAAATTGTTTCAGAACCTAAACAAAACTTATCTATTTCAGAATCGCCTAGTGTCTTAGCCTATACCGAGAGAACGTAATGTATGGATTAATCCGGGATATTCGAATTCTTTTCTTTCCTTATAGGAATATTAAAAACAGTTGGACACGTCAAATTGATTGTTTTAAAGTAAACATTTTCCGATGATTTTCATTTTTCTACCCTTCAGCCCTTTCAAGCAGTGACGTTATCGAAGGATTTTTAAAATTGCAACCCCTATTTTTCTGATTCTGATTTCAGTAATATGCACATTTTTGCCCTTTAGGCTCACAGTTTCGAAGATATTAATTTTTAAATGTATAGTAGAGAGTGGTGTTGTTTTTAAATGAAATTTTCGCAAAGTAAAAATTTTTAATTGGAAAAAACGATTATTTCTATTAATCCATAATCAACCAAAAAGAATGATAGAACGGTGTGTACTTACAATAACTTCGATTTGGTCCATTAATATTTGGGATATCTTCTATTTTGAAATTTCTATCTGCACGACTTGCTACTTTAGTCTCTGTGGTAAAATGAGAATACCCACACCTGGCTTTTGGGACATTTGGGGATTTTTTAATACTAATATAATTTATTAATTAGAAGCAATTTCTTAAGTTTTTAAAAAACAGACAGTATAAAATGCACATGAGTGAATTCGAATTATTTAATTTTTCATATATCTAAATTAATTGTTATAAGAGTAGGTACCAATGTAGTAGTAAGAATACTAAGTTGTACGATTTATTATGTTATTTTTCGTAAATACCACCATAGGTGTATCCTGTATATAAACTATACTTAGTTCCAGAAAATATTATTTTAAAATGCGTCTTATGTTCATAAAGATAAAAAGGAATACTTACGTTTGATCTGTGTTCATTTTCTTGTAATCCTTATGTTCTGGTGTTAAAAGCACTGGTTCTGAAAATTTAAAACCGTAACTTTTGTTATTACAACAGTATCTATAACTTCCCTTATTCGCAATTTCTAGTTTTAAGGCCAAGTCAGGTTTCATAAACATACATATTTTTAATTTTCGTGTACTAATTCCTATTGTTATTGCTTAGGGTAATCCATTGAAAACAGTATTCTAATATTTTGTTTATTTATTATATATTTGTGTACTAAATTAATGTTAATACTTATTGTTTATATTTTAATATTATATTCTCTTTATAAGTTCTCATTTATTGTGAATTTTACTATAAATGTAATTAATTAAGCTATGTTTGCACTATGTAATGTCACTAATAATGTAAATATAACAAAATATCTACTCAGTAATAAAGATATTTTTAATAATAATTATTTTAGTTTTTTCTTCTCATAAAAAGTAAATAGCAGAATTGGGAATGAGCAGTAAAATTAATAAGCTTTCCCTACCCTTTAAACTAGCCATTTTTAGTTTAATTGGGGGCCTTTTGAGTAATTTATGACATACAGTCGATGGAAAAAATATGTCTTTATTGTTAATATTAGCACTCGGTCTTTCAAGTACCCTGTACTACCAATACATTATCGGTTTTTGTGAGCGGACATTTGGAAAACTATAAGAACTAAAGAAAAAATAAATACCAACAATTTTGTATAAAATTTGATAAGCTTTCATTATGCTAAAAACAATTTTTTCCTTAGAACCCAAGGTTTTCGAGTTATAAGCGGTACCCTTACACCTCCTCCCTTTCTTAGCTATGTCGCTAGTAGCGGGGACTTTTAGTATGTTTACCTCCTAACTACTCCAAACACATTCCTGAAGAAAAAAATTCAAACCTCTTGTTTGTTCTCTATAACCTCTTTGTTGAATAAACTAGAAGGAATAAAGAAAACATTAATAGAAACAGGTAGGAAATTTGATAAGCTTCCATTTTGATGCGAACATTTTTTCCCTAGAACGCACCGTTTTCGAGATCTATTAGCCGTATAGCTAGGAGTGGGGACTTTTAGTATTTTTACCTCCTAACTATACGGTATTCATTCAACAGAAATAGTGAAGCCACTCCCACAAAAAGAGCGCGATATTCGAATAGAATTTTTCTATTGGTCGAATTTTGAAAATCCGATTTACAATAGTCACCAAAGAAATCGCATTTGTCAAACTTATTTGACAGATCTTATCTATTTCGTTCCCGTGTGTTTTGTATCGTGTAAAACTGGTTGTTGCGCTCATCGTTCTGCGCAATCATAAATTTTTGGGGCGTGGCTTCACTATTTCTTTTGAATGAATGAACTATTAGCTCGGGGAAGTTACGTTTTTTTACTCGGACAAATTTACATGAGGCAGTTATCAGTGGGAATGTGTTCCTTATACCCATATGTATAACATACTAAAAGTCCCCTATCATAGGTGTGCCGGAACCCCCCCAAATTTGGCTGTCATTTTTAAATTTTAACATTTTAATTTTTTTCTGGCTTACGGTTACGTTGACGAAATTTTTGAAAGACATGTAATTTATGCAGAATTAAAATGCGAACAAAATGATGTATTTAAATGTTTAAATAGTTAAAGTGGTTGCAAAGAAGCATTACTTTTAATGATTTTGGGAAGAGTTAAATAACAGCAATTTTTTTTTCTTACTTGGTCGAAAACATCACTGTGCGTGTGCAGATGAAATATTTCATCCCAATTTTGATCGGAAGGCACTTTTTCTTCGACTTTAGTGTCAAATTTTCAGTTTTTATCTTCTACGTTCACTATTGTGTGAATAACTTTGCTTCTGTTGGTCGGATCAGGGGGAAAAACAACTCATTATGTTTGTACTGAGTTTCTCTTTAAAAATGGCTAGGTTAAACAAGAAATAAGGCCAAGGAAATGTATGAAAATGTGTGAAATGTATGTAAGAAAATTGTCAATTAGTAGAACCACCTTAGGACAAATTTACATGAGGCAGTTATCAGTGGGAATGTGTTCCTTATACCCATATGTATAACATACTAGAAGTCCCCTACCATAGGGGTGCCGGAACCCCCCCAAATTTGGCCGACATATCTAAATTATTACACTTTAATTTTTTTCTCTTTAACGGTTAGGTTTACAAAATTATTGAATCATCAAAATTTTATGTAAAATTAAATACAAACAATGATGCATGTAAAAATGTTTAAATAGTGAACACAGTTGCAAAAAAAGCCTAATTTTTCATGATTTTGAGAAGAGTCCGACAACAACAATTTTATTTTCTTAATAGGTGGAAAATATCGCGGTGCGTGTGTGGATAAAATATCTCAATCTAAGAATTTTTTTCGGCCTTACGGTTAGGTTGACGAAATTTTTGAAAGAAAGGTAATTTATCTAGAATTAAAATACGAACAAAATGGTGTAGTTAAATGATTAATCAGTAAAATAAGTAGCAAAGAAGCATAGGTAGTTTTAATTTATTTTGGGAAGAGTTTGGTAACAACCATTTTTTTTTCTTAATCGGTCGAAAAGGTCACTGTGCGTATGTGGATAAAATATCCCAACCCAATTTTCACCGAAAGGCACTTTTTAGTGAACCGATAATTGAAAACTCAAAATTTGACACCAAAGTCGAAGAAAAAGTGCCTTCCGATCAAAATTGGGATGAAATATTTCATCTGCACACGCACAGTGATGTTTTCGACCAAGTAAGAAAAAAAAATTGCTGTTATTTAACTCTTCCCAAAATCATTAAAAGTAATGCTTCTTTGCAACCACTTTAACTATTTAAACATTTAAATACATCATTTTGTTCGCATTTTAATTCTGCATAAATTACATGTCTTTCAAAAATTTCGTCAACGTAACCGTAAGCCAGAAAAAAATTAAAATGTTAAAATTTAAAAATGACAGCCAAATTTGGGGGGGTTCCGGCACACCTATGATAGGGGACTTTTAGTATGTTATACATATGGGTATAAGGAACACATTCCCACTGATAACTGCCTCATGTAAATTTGTCCGAGTTACTGACGATTTTCATATTAATTTCCCCGCGCTATATAGTCTAAACACATTCCTGAAAAAAAATCCATTACCCTCTTCCATGTTCTCTACACCCCTGTTTTAAGCATTCGTTGACTAGACTATTAATGGAATTAAAATTTTACCTTTTCCTCGACTTTGCATTTATTATTCAGAGTCTTCCAGCAAGAAACGGACAAACTTGACAAAATTGACTATGTAAATTGAGTATGTTTCTGGAACAAAAATGGAACATTTTTCTTCTTGAAATCATACCTATAATATCAAAGAATGCATTTTTTTAAAGTTACAGACTCTCAAAGTTGGGGTTAAAATGTTACTTTACTGCTTTTTTATACAGTTGATATAATTTTATATAAATCACCCTGTGGTAAACAGTTCAAAAAAATCGCACCAATAGAGCTGCCCCTTAAGGAATTAGAACGAACTTTCAACCCCTAAAACGCTAGTTTTTTAGCTAAAATAATTTAAATTCGTTTGTTGGTTTCAAGAGGGACAAATTTTTTATTTCGGTCCCTGGAATTCGCTGTACAAGTTTGTCGGATTGCTCCTGGTTTACCCTGTTTGTATAAACTAATTATCTATAATTTACTTTATAATAGAAGGCAATGAGAATAACTTACAACCCTTTTGACAACTTCTTAATTAATAAACACATACTGTAGTGTAATTAGTAATAAGCAGTTAATACAGCGTGTTTCAGAAATAACTCTATAATAAGTGGTAAGGGATTGTTCTATTGTTACTGGGATGTTAACTTTGTTCAGTTTTTTTACTTAAAAGAAAATCTGCTAAAACCAACTATGCAGAGACTAATAGTACAACTCTCTCAATCAACGCTAATAGTATGGGGGGCGACTGCAATAAACCCTACGTTATAGGACTACCGTTAAATTTTGGTGCCATTCGAAAGACACAATAGTGAGGAACAATAAACCGCTGGTCTGCCGAAGCATTATCTTGAGCAGCAGTGGTGGCACACCTCTTCAGAAGTTGTTAATTTTTTTTTCTTTCATAATCGCAATTTAGTGGCGATTGATAAAACAAACAATTTGTTTTCTAAAAATTTACTATACAAAGTTTATACAGGGTTTCTCAAAAAATGAGTGCAGCAATGAAATATCAGAAACTGTAGGAGATACGAAGTTGGTTAAATGTTCTATTTTGTGAGTACATTTTGAAAGTGTAATATTAGTTTTGCAAAAATTTGAAAATTTTTATTTTTTTAACTTATCATTAAAAACCAAATTTAAGCCAGCAACACAAATAAAAATTTTTCCATTTTTGCAGAAACTACTTACACTTGGAAAATGGAAATGGAAAACAACATAAAATCTGAAACGTCAAATTTTTAATTATGTATTTTAATCTGTCAATTGGTTTGTGTTTATTGTTATGCCTCTTACCTCCCGTTGCTACTGAGAATAGACTAGAGAGATCCAGACATTGATTGGAGTTTATTTCTGATTTGTATTGATATTAATGATATCAGTTTATTTTGTTCACATGCTAATTTGTAGGATTGTTGTTGTTTTCTCTTTAAGTATTATTATTGACTATTATATTCCAATGACGAATTAAGTGCTAAATAACTTCCATTTTTTATAAGTATATAATCAACAACCACTTCAAGAACTTCAATTTATTATTAATAATTTAATCAGCAACCACTTCAAGAACTTCCAAAAGTATATATTAGAAAACGACTTGCTAAGAGTTCATTAAAAAAATAAGAAACATGAAGTTATTAATTTTTATTTCACTAGTTATTGGCGCTGCATGTACGAGTAAGTTATTAATTTAAATATATGTATTACTTCTTATTAAATTAAAAAAAAAACGTTTAGCAACGCCAAGTATTCGACTTCAAAAAGATATCGTAACAGAATGGAACCCGAGTCAAAGAATTATTAATGGTAGAACGTGCGATAGAAGAGAAGTTCCATATCAAGTTTCAATACTTCATACTATAATCCCCCCGATTCCTGTCTTTATAGGAACTCATACTTGTGGAGGGATTCTTATTACCACAAAACACGTTTTAACAGCAGGTCATTGTAAACACTCGAGTGGATATTACAAGGCCGTTTTAGGACAACACAGCCAAATCGAAATAAGCAAGGATGAGCAACAGATTGATGTTAAAGATTTCATCGTTCATAAAGACTACAAAGGGTAATTTAAAGTTAATCTTTTTATTACGGTTAAATAATTTTGATTTATTAGGGGCGTTGGTCCTTATGACATAGGTATTTTGATATTGAAGAAAGAAGCTAAACTTTCAGCTGCAATTAAACTTATACAGTTGCCTTCGTCTGCATCGGATTGTGATGGTTTGACTGAAGCTTTACTTTCTGGGTGGGGAAAAACTAGTAGTATTAATCCTCTCTTACCAGATATATTAAGATGTGCAGAGCTTCCAATTATATACAACGAAAGTAAAATTGATTGATTTTGTTCAAATATTTAGAATTTATTATGTTTTTTTAGAGTGTGCAAGCGATTTAACTGCAATAATAGGTAGTTCGGGGCCGTTAGATGATACCATGATATGTACAGGAACTAATATAGGCAGAGACCCCCAGTCTTCTTGCAATGGAGATAGTGGAGGTCCTTTAGCTATCAGATTTAATAATATTGTTATTGGAATTGTTTCGTGGGGAATTAATCCATGTGGCACTACTGGAGCTCCTTCTGTATACACTAAAGTTTGTAGTTACTTAGATTGGATTAATGAAGTCATTTCTAAATATTAATTTTTATAATACTAATTTTATAATAATTTAAAGTACGATAATGGGGATCCAAACTGATCTCGTGCCTATAGATTTACTAAACCTAACAATTTTTATTATATTCATTTTTATAATGACTTGAAATGAAGTTTTGTTTTCTTATGGGCGATAGCACGGCTTACATATTAACTGACAGATAGTTTATCTGGCAGTTAAGTTGTCAAAATATAATTTATTTGCCACAAAAACTAAAATCGGTGCAAAAAGGTCATAAATAGAAGGATCATTATTTTGTAGAAAAAGTATTGGTCAGTTATTTGATTTATGTTACAGTAGATGAAGGTGCAAAGTTAAACAACTTAACTGCCGGATAAACTATCTGTAAGCGGTGCAAACGCCCATTAGTATAGCGGATTTATTGATTTTAAAGTTTTCATTGTAGCAACTCTGTTTTTTTAGTTAATAAAAAAATATAAAATAAATGTATCTAAATAAAAATAAAATAAAAATGGAGTTTTGTTATATATATCAACGTTTTAAAATGGCGCAGAGACACACGGTTTTTCCGAAACCACGGCCCTCAATTGTAGTGGGAGCGGTACACAAAAAAATGTGGCAAATTGGGGTAAAAGCAAAATATTTGGCATACTTGATCTTTAAGGCATTTTAATCGATTTGACCCGAAGTACACCAAAAAAACTCCATTAGGGAGGGGTTTTTCACCCCTTTTTAAATATTTTTAATTTTTCCTATAAAATCGCGTATATTTGTTACTTGATAGTGATAGGTGGACAAATAACTTGTTTTGGACATGCTCAAATCTTTACTCAATTCATAGAACCAAGTTAAGTTTCTGATAAGGGTTTTTACCCCCTTTTTGGTGAATTTTAAACAATTTCACGAAACTATTATTTGGACTTCTTTTTTAGAAGACACACGTGATTTCTGAGAGTGTTTCACACCTAAAAACATTTGTGTTTATTAAAAGTTGGAAAGATAACATAAAAAAGGGGTTTAACCCCCCTTTTTGGTACAATTTTTTAGCAAATGTGTTTCAATGTAACTAGTAAGTGCTATATATGTCGTCGAGGTGCAAATGTCATTCTAAAGACATTGGTGATATTATATTCGGTGTTAAATAGTCCCTTTACCGAGAAAGACGGTATTTACCCACCATTTTAGCCCTTTCCACCCCCATTCCCCTAGATTAAGATTACAATCACGATTTTTACGATCGCATATGCGTTATAAGGTGGCTGATGTATAATCACAGCGTAACTGATAATAAACAGGGGGGGGGGAGGTTCTCTCCCATCCCTAAATTTGGATTTAAAAAAACATGATGGGTGACGTACAAAAATTATTTCCAATACTCTTAATAAAATTGAGCTAATTTCGGTAAGTGGTAATCCCCGTTCTACTTTTCTCGTCACTGTAACAATTAAAAATCATATTGAATTGTTATTGTTCATAAGCCGTAGCTACCTTTTATTACTGCATTCCCCTTGACATTCCTTACAGGCTACATGAGCAGCGCGTTGGTCCACACTCAGATCGGCACCCGCACCGATCTAGTGCCCTGCACGCTTTCCAGATCTGACGATGATAATGTTTGACTAGTAAGTGCTATATATGTCGTCGAGGTGCAAATGTCACTCTAAAGACATTGGTGATATTATATTCGGTGTTAAATAGCCCCTTTAATAGCCACACTCAGATCGACACCCGCACCGATCTAGTACCCTGCACGGTTTCCAGATCTGAGGTAGCGCAGATCAATATGATGATAATGTTCCATCACCATCGTCATTTCTACGCTATCCCCTTTGATCTGCATAAGGTCTTCTTGTGATATCAGGTTCTAATGCTCTTCTTCATATCTCACCAGCCTAATATTTTGCTCGTTTGATGTGTTCGCTCAATGCTGCGGATGTGGGGATTATCATAGTAATGGGCTTGTCTCCACTTGCAAATAGTGACCGTCTAGCATCGTTCACGTTTGAGATATCACTGTTAGCGTTGTACAACAGAACAGTGAATTTCTCTAGAGAGATGACTTCTGGTTCCCTCCAAGCTGCCCATGCAGTTCGTTTCCCTAAATGTTTAATAGCGATATGAAAAATATATCCTCTTAATTATTACGTACATCGAACAATTGTGTAACCTACCTTTAGAAGTGAATAAAGAGGTTGAGTCACAACCGATAAATGCGTGGAAACCTTGCAACGCCATTTCTTTGTTATCACCTAGGCATTTAGCCTATACTATGCACTGGAATGTATCCACCACTATTCAAGACCTAGGTCTTTTATTGCATGATAGTACAATATGGCGAGAACTATGACATCTGTATCTGAACACCTGACAAGAACAGACTTTGCTCCGTGTTCTGCCATATCTTTCCAACGCAAGATCATACTCCCATCTGCTTCTTCCATTTGAGAGCAGTCAATTTGGTTCAGGCGAGTTGATGATATTCCGTTTATAGAGCTCATGATAGGTTGTCAACATTTGTCACAACATGGTGCTCTAGTATAGACTGAAGGAAGCGGGTAGCGAGGAAGTAGAAGAGCTCGACCTTATTCTGAGAGTTTTTCAAGTAATCATCCCACTTTTTTGGTACAATACCGGGTGAGAAAAATAAAAGATGGTATCGCAAGCGCATAAAAATCTGTAAGACTCGCCTTTGTTTGGAGCATCTTGCTGTCGCACTAGTGCACCCCTTCGGTCACATGTCAAGGCTTTAATGCTGGATTCTAAGTAAAAATCTTAGACAACGTCGAATCGTCTGGCTCCTAGACTATTAGCAGCCTGCATAAGAAGTGGTACCAACTGTGCTGTGCAGTAACAGTAATTTTCTGTGTAAACTACTGCTTGAACTATTTAAACAGCGTTAAATAAAATTCAAAAATTGCCTAACACTTTTGAAAAATCTAGAAAAAATGACAAGTTTCTGAGTTGTTGACTTTACCTATTAACTAAAATAACAAAAAGAAAAAATGTTAAATGTCTACACACTCTACACTGCTAAATTTAACTTTAAAGGGGGTGTAAATCAAAAATTAAAGTAACAGTACAGAAAATTCCAAGAACAAATTTTTAAATCGCACGTCGCTGTGATGAGTCGTTCAAAAGATATAACGTTTTCAAGTAAAAATGCGTGACGTCATACAGCCGTATCCAGTATCGATACATCGGTCCCATAGCAGCTAGCCTAGCAGAGTAGTTTCATATAAACATTGAGTGTGCTGCGCGCGACGACTAATAAATGTTGTCTCTAATAATGTAAATATAATAAATTATCTACTCAGTAATAAAGATATTTTTAATAATAATTATTTTAGTTTTTTCTTCTCATAAAAGAGTAGTCTAATAGCTGAATTGGGAATGAGCAGTGAGCAAACTAATAAGCTTTCCCTACCCTTTAAACTAGCCATTTTTAGTTTAATTGGGGGCTTTTTGAGTAATTTATGACATACAGTCGATGGAAAAAATATGTCTTTATTGTTAATATTAGCACTCGGTCTTTCAAGATCACCCTGTACTACCAATACATTATCGGTTTTTGTGAGGGGACATTTAGAAAACTATAAGAACTAAAGAAAAAATAAATACCAACAATTTTGTATGAAATTTGATAAGCTTTCATTATGCTAAGAACAATTTTTTCCTTAGAACCCAAGGTTTTCGAGTTATAAGCAAAAATCCAAAAAGCGGTACCCTTACACCTCCTCCCTTTCTTAGCTATGTCGCTAGTAGCGGGGACTTTTAGTATGTTTATCTCCTAACTACTCCAAACACATTCCTGAAGAAAAAAATTCAAACCTCTTTGTTGAATAAACTAGAAGGAATAAAGAAAACATTAATAGAAGCAGGTAGCAAATTTGATAAGCTTCCATTTTGATGCGAACATTTTTTCCCTAGAACGCACCGTTTTCGAGATATACAAATACGAAATCTTTCCACCCCTCCCTCTATTAGCCGTATAGCTAGCAGTGGGGACTTTTAGTATTTTAACCTCCTAACTAGTCTAAACACATTCCTGAAAAAAATCCATTACCCTCTTCCATGTTCTCTACACCCCTGTTTTAAGCATTCGTTGACTAGACTATTAATGGAATTAAAATTTTACCTTTTCCTCAACTTTGCATTTATTATTCAGTCTTCCAGCAAGAAACTGACAGACTTGACAAAATTGACTTCTACAGTATGTTTCTGGAACAAAAATGGAACATTTTTCTTCTTGAAATCATACCTATAATATCAAAGAATGCGTTTTTTAAAAGTTACAGACTCTCAAAGTTGGGGTTAAAATGTTACTTTACTGCTTTTTTATACAGTTGATATATTTTTATATAAATCACCCTGTGGTAAACAGTTCAAAAAATCGCACCAATAGAGCTACCCCTTAAGGAATTAGAGCGAACTTTCAACCCCTAAAACGCTAGTTTTTTAGCCAAAATAATTTAAATTCGTTTGCTGGTTTCAAGAGGGACAAATTTTTTATTTTGGTCCCTGGAATTCGCTCTGTTTGTATAAACAAATTATCTATAATATACTTTATAATTGAAGGTAATGAGAATAACTTACAACCCCTTTGACAACTTCTTAATTAATAAACACATACATACTGTAGTGTAATTAGTAATAAGCAGTTACTAATCAGCGTGTTTCAGAAATAACTCTATAAGTGGTAAGGGATTGTTCTATTGTTACTGCGATGTTAACTATATTCAGTTTTTTTACTTAAAAGAAAATCTGCTAAAACCAACTATGCAGAGACTAATAGCATGGGGGGCGACTGCAATAAACCCTACGTTATAGGACTACCGTTAAATTTTGGTGCCATTCGAAAGACACAATAGTGAGGAACAATAAACCGCTGGTCTGCCGAAGCATTATCTTGAGCAGCAGTGGTGGCACACCTCTTCAGAAGTTGTTAATTTTTTTTTCTTTCATAATCGCAATTTAGTGGCGATTGATAAAACAAACAATTTGTTTTCTAAAAATTTACTATACAATGTTTATACAGGGTTTCTCAAAAAATGGGTGCAGCAATGAAATATCAGAAACTATAGATACGAAGTTGGTTAAATGGACAAAGTGTTTCTATTTTGTGAGTACATTTTGAAAGTGTAATTTCGTAGTTTTGCAAAAATTTAAAAAATTTTATTTTTTTACTTATCGTTAAAAACCAAATTTAAGCCAGCAACACAAATAAAAAATTTTCAATTTTTGCAAAAACTAATTACACTTGGAAAATGGAAATGGAAAACAACATAAAATCTAAAAAGTCAAATTTTTAATTATGTATTTTAATCTGTCAATTGGTTTGTGTTTATTGTTATGCCTCTTACCCGTTGCTACTGAGAACAGACTACAGAGATCCAGACATAGATTGGAGTTTATTTCTGATTTGTATTGATATCAGTTTATTTTGTTCACATGCTAATTTGTAGGATTGTTGTTGTTTTCTCTTTAAGTATTATTATTGACTATTATATTCAAATGACTAATTAAGTGCTAAATAACTTCCATTTTTTATAAGTATATAATCAACAACCACTTCCAGAACTTCAATTTATTATTAATAATTTAATCAGCAACCACTTCAAGAACTTCCAAAAGTATATATTAGAAAACGACTTGCTAAGAGTTCATTAAAAAATTAGAAACATGAAGTTATTAATTTTTATTTCACTAGCTATTGGCGCTGCAGGTAAGTTATTAATTTAAAAATTTTACTTATTAAATTTGAAAAAAAAACGTTTAGCAACGCCAAGTATTCGACTTCAAAAAGATATCGTAACAGAATGGAACCCGAGTCAAAGAATTATTAATGGTAGAACGTGCGATAGAAGAGAAGTTCCATATCAAGTTTCAATACTTCATACTATAATCCCCCCATTTCCTGCCTTTTTAGGAACTCATACTTGTGGAGGGATTCTTATTACCACAAAACACGTTTTAACAGCAGGTCATTGTAAACACTCGAGTGGATATTACAAGGCCGTTTTAGGACAACACAGCCAAATCGAAATAAGCAAGGATGAGCAACAGATTGATGTTAAAGATTTCATCGTTCATAAAGACTACAAAGGGTAATTTAAAGTTAATCTTTTTATTACGGTTAAATAATTTTGATTTATTAGGGGCGTTGGTCCTTATGACATAGGTATTTTGATATTGAAGAAAGAAGCTAAACTTTCAGCTGCAATTAAACTTATACAGTTGCCTTCGTCTGCATCGGATTGTGATGGTTTGACTGAAGCTTTACTTTCTGGGTGGGGAAAAACTAGTAGTATTAATCCTCTCTTACCAGATATATTAAGATGTGCAGAGCTTCCAATTATAGACAACGAAAGTAAAATTGATTGATTTTGTTCAAATATTTAGAATTTATTATGTTTTTTTAGAGTGTGCAAGCGATTTAACTGCAATAATAGGTAGTTCGGGGCCGTTAGATGATACCATGATATGTACAGGAACTAATATAGGCAGAGACCCCCAGTCTTCTTGCAATGGAGATAGTGGAGGTCCTTTAGCTATCAGATTTAATAATATTGTTATTGGAATTGTTTCGTGGGGAATTAATCCATGTGGTACTACTGGAGCTCCTTCTGTATACACTAAAGTTTGTAGCTACTTAGATTGGATTAATGATGTCGTTTCTAAATATTAATTTTTATAATACCGAGCGAGGGGGATCCAAACTGATCTCATGTCTATAGATTTACTAAACATAACTATTTTTATTATATTCTTTTTTATAATGACTTGAAATGGAGTTTTGTTTTCTTATGGGCGTTTGCACCGCTTAAATATATTACATAGACATTTGTCAAAATATAATTTATTTGCCACATAAACTAAAATCGGTGCAAAAGGTCATAAATAGAAGGTAATTTTGTAGAAAAAGTATTGGTCAGTTATTTGATTTATGTTACAGTAGCTGAAAGTGCAAAGTTTTTAAACAACTTAACTGCCAAATAAACTATCTGTAAGCGGTGCAAACGCCCATTAGTATAGCGGATTTATTGATTTTTAAGTTTTCATTGTAGCAACTCTCTTTTTTTTAGTTAATAAAAAAATATAAAATAAATGTATCTAAATAAAAATAAAATAAAAATGGAGTTTTGTTATATATATCAACGGTTTGAAATGGCACAGATAGAAACGGTTTTTCCGAAACCACGGTCCTCAATAATAGTCGCTGTCCATTTCGTTCAAACCTTTTTTTTATTAAAAAAACTATAGTAAGGTAAATTAAACCTTGCGATTTTAAACAATTTCTACTAAAAACTTTAACTTTTTGTAGGTAAGTAATTTTTTAAGGATATTTGGGTAAATAATTCCCACATTTGGGAAAATTCGGTGGAACTGGTGGCATTTCAGAATGATCTCCAACTTTAAGAACAAGCCCCATTCCAAGTGCGAGGTGGAAGTCGAGATGGCAATGTAAAAGCCAATAACCTGAAAAATATCATTTTTACAACTTTTCAAGGGGAAAATTCTAAAAATATACCAGGGTTTGTGGCGTGAAAACGCAAAATTGTAAAACCAGCATCTGGAACTGTCACCGTGTCTTTCTTAGGTGGATTAATAAGGTTTCGTTTAATTAATCCTTTCTCATCTAATTTTTTTACTTCTTCTTCTGTACTCGACTTTCCTAATTTTTGCATACTCACTACTCTAAAATAATTACCATGAAGATGGAAAGGGTGGTTGGCATCGAAAGCAACACCATTGTCAATAAGTATGACTTCGACTACGGCATTTAAAGGGACCTACGATTAAACTTATTGATTATAAATTCATTTAAAGAGATTCATAACCAACTTGTAAAACGTGAGTGCACTCGCAATACGCTATGGCACAATTTTTATTTATTGTTGAAGTTCTATTACAGAACTCTTTGTTGTCTATATCTTCTCTTTGTGATAAAAGTGGAAATGATAACAGTTTTAAAGAAATGTGATTTAACTGTGGGGTAAACAGTCGCTGTTTAGAATCCGTA
This sequence comes from Malthinus seriepunctatus, assembly GCA_963924605.1. Lineage (NCBI taxonomy): Eukaryota > Metazoa > Arthropoda > Insecta > Coleoptera > Cantharidae > Malthinus > Malthinus seriepunctatus. Next base: position 53,100,524 of record OZ004601.1, read on the forward strand.
ACTGAAATAAAACAGTCGCAACTATTAATTGCAAGAGCGGGAGAGATTGATTAAAAGCTTTACCATTATGAAATCCATATAATCCTGGCCAATGAAAATGAGGATTGTCAAGTTTATAAAAATCGTACGAAATAAAAAATTGATAATCGGGTGTCTCTTTCAAACTTTCGTCCCATTCATCTAACGATGCAAATTCGACGACATTTACAGAACCAATTTCTCCACTACCTTTGTTTAAAGAATTAATTTGCTAAAACAAAATGGATCCTTACAATTTACAGTTTATATTTTGGTATTAACAACTTACTAGTCCTTCTTTGTGAGCTGTGCTATATTGGGATCACCTTCTGGATAATCATTTACAGACATACCTTTATATTGTAAAACTGCAGCTTGATGGGCACCATTAAATTTTGCATCACAATCCATAAGTCCACGTAAACGAATCCAATACAATCCTACAGGTTGGTCGGCATTTAAAATAAAATCAAATCTTTCGCCTGCATATGTAACCAATGAGTCGGCTAAAAATTTATAAAAATAATACTTCTTCCAAGAGGTCCCTAATTCCCCTGCAGAAAAATGAAAATAACCAACTATGCAGAGACTAAATCAATACAGTTAAAATTAAAATTACATTATTTAAAAACTAGCTTGAGAATTATTTTGGAAAAATAATGAAAGGCTTTTTATGAGTTTTAGCATCAATATTAAATCAAATCAGCAAAAAAAAACCTTCGATGACGTCACTTGTTCGGAAGGGGGAAGAGGTAGAAAAATGAAAATCATGGGAGAATATTTGTTTTAAAATAAATCAATTTGACGTGTCCAACCGTATTTGGATATTCCTATCAGGAAAGAAAATAATTCGATTATTCCATACTTTACTGTATAGGTCAATAATTTTAAGGTTGTGATAGTTCACTAGTTCGGTGCTAGACTGCAGCAATTCCGGAATTATAATTCTGGGTCTGTTATTAAGATTGACCTTTTGAGATCTTATAATGGATTCGGCTCTTAAAATTGACTACACGAGTGGTCACCTTTCATACAACGTAACGTCAGATTAATTTCTTGTTTATATTTATGTACAATCAAAGACCATTATTATAGAAGAGACTACCGAAACCTATATCAAAAAATGTGAAAGGCTTTAAAAGTCAAAATCGCTTAAAATATCTCGATGGGTAAACTTTTTTTTATCCCTTTCTTTGTTGCTCTCGCCTCGACAAGCTATGTTTTTCACTCGAAAATGACCCGGTGATTAGCGATATCTTCTTTAGCGGGGATTTTTGGTCACATTTCGCCCATAAGCTTTGCCAGTTTTACACTGTAAATAAATAAATATATTGCTTTTATAGCGTAAAATTGTTGACTCTTTTAGGGAATCGGGAGAGTCCAGGGGTCGAATTACAGCTGTTACCTATACAAGACCAAATCGTGTCAGCCTGAACCTGAATTTTGACGTAATCTCTCTTGCAATCGAAAACAAAATAAAATGTGAAAATTCAAATTTTTAATTATGTATTTTAATCTGTCAATTGGTTTGTGTTTATTGTTGTTGCTCTTGCTCTTACCTCCCTTTGCCATTGACAACAGACTAGAGAGATCCAGACATTGATTGGAGTTTATTTCTGATTTGTATTGATATCAGTTATTTTGTTCACGTGCTAATTTGTTGATGTTTTCTTTTTAAGTGCAATATTATTGACTATTATATTTAAATGACGATTTAAGTGCTAAATGACTTCCATTTTTTTATAAATATACAATGAGATTTATTTAAGATTGGCCATAGGATTTTAGATGTTAATTTTTAAATTCCTTGGGATATTTTATTGTATACGGAATATTTAAGAAATTTATGCTATACAGTTGCAGGATGATATGAAGTACCGAAACAATTTCAATTTATCCTCCTGCAAGTATCCAAATAGCTGCAAAAGAAAAAATTTTTGAACTCCTTCACTTGTATTTTTGGTTACTTTTTAATTTGTAGAAGGCTGAAATTTTACTTGACGTTTAACAGATGCAAACTACAAACATCAAGTGAAATTTTAGCCTTCTACAAATTAAAAAGTAACCAAAAAACATGCTAACGGAGTTCGAAATTTATTTTTTTGCAGCTATTTGGTTACTTGCAGAAGGATAAATTGGAATTATTTCGATACTTCATATCATCCTGCAACTGTATAGCATAAATTCCTTAAATATTCCGTATACAATAAAATATCCCAAGGAATTTAAAAATTAACATCTAAAATCCTATGGCCAATCTTAAATAAATCTCACTGTATAAATCAACAACCACTTCAAGAACTTCAATTTATTATTAATAATTTAATCAGCAACCACTTCAAGATCTTCCAAAAGTATATATTAGAAAACGGCTTGCTAAGAGTTCATTAAAAAAATAAAAAACATGAAGTTATTAATATTAATTTTTATTTCACTAGCTATTGGCGCTGCAGGTAAGTTATTAATTTAAAAATTTTACTTATTAAATTTGAGAAAAAAACGTTTAGCAACGCCAAGTATTCGACTTCAAAAAGATATCGTAGCAGAATGGAACCCGAGTCAAAGAATTATTAATGGTAGAACGTGCGATAGAAGAGAAGTTCCATATCAAGTTTCAATACTTCATACTATAATCCCCCCGATTCCTGTCTTTATAGGAACTCATACTTGTGGAGGGGCTCTTATTACCAAAATACACGTTTTAACAGCAGCTCATTGTAAACAATCGAGTGGATATTACGCGGTCGTTTTAGGACAATACAGCCAACTCGAAATAAACAAAGATAAGAAACAGATTGATGTTAAAGATTTCATCGTTCATGAAGACTTCAAAGGGTAATTTAAAATTAATCTTTTTATTTCGGTTAAATAATTTTGATTTATTAGGGGCGCAAATGACATAGCTATTGTGATATTGAAGAAAGAAGCTAAACTTTCAGCTGCAATTAAACTTATACAGTTGCCTTCGTCTGCATCGGATTGTGATGGTTTGACTGAAGCTTTACTTTCTGGGTGGGGAAAAACTAGCAATATCAATCCTCTCTTACCAGATATATTAAGATGTGCAGAGCTTCCAATTATAGACAACGAAAGTAAAATTGATTGATTTTGTTTAAATATTTAGAATTTATTATGTTTTTTTAGAGTGTGCAAGCGATTTAACTGCAATAATAGGTAATCAGGGAATTTTAGATGATTCAATGATATGTACTGGAACTAACATAGGCAGAGACCCCCAGTCTGCTTGCAGTGGAGATAGTGGAGGTCCTTTAGCTGACAGATTTATTAATGTTATTATTGGAGTTGTTTCGTGGGGAATTGATCCATGTGGCACTACTGGAGCTCCTTCTGTATACACTAAAGTTTGTAGGCACTTAGATTGGATTAATAACGTCATTTCTAAATATTAATCTTTATAATACCAAGCGAGAGGAATCCAAACGGATCTCATGCCTATAGTTTTAGTAAACCTAACAATTTTTATAATAACTTGAAATGGAGCTTAGTTTTCTTAGTATAGCGGATTTATTGATTTTTAAGTTTTCATTGTAGCAGCTCTGTTTGTGGAGTTAATAAAAAAAATATAAATGTGTCTAAATAAAAAAAAATAAAAATAGAGTTTTGTTATATCTATCGACGTTTTAAAAGGGCGCCGAGACAAACGGTTTTTCCGAAACCACTCCGTGTATTTTTGTCCAACGAATTTAATTTAATTTTTCGAAGATAAATGCTGGTTTTTCAATTTTTTATTTTCTCTTACGTAAGCTGTAGGGCAAAGACGCAATGAAACGGGTATTTTTTTTCAAATAGCTCTATTTTCTGAATAAAACATAAGTTCTAATAAATACTTGGTAACATAACAAAACAATTATTCATAATAACATACCAAGCAGTAAAACTAAGTTTTTCATCAAAACTGAAAAGTTGTAAGCTTTTAAAGTAAAGTCGGGAAATGTCCGTTTCATGACACCATGCACATTGAAACGGACACATGGGGTTATGAAACGGACATTCTTTAGTTTTACAACGCTCGCACAAAAAAGTTGGAGAAACTTAATATTACTGATTTATAGATTGATTTACAAAATTGTTCAAGAAGAAAAATTTTAAAAAATAAGCTATAATAATTAATAATAATAAAATAAACAATCTAGAATATTTAAAAAAAATTGTTTGCAAAAAAAGGCTTAAATTTCCTTTGTGACCTTAATTTACGTGTGCAGAACACATCTGAAAGCAATAGAAATATTTTTTGTATTTAAAACATCTATTTCTAATGTATTAAAAATTTCTATACTTTATAGGCTTTAAAACTAACGTCCGTTTCAATGCGCCATGAACTGTCCTTTTCATGACACCGGGATAGTTTTTAAGAATATTTGTTCAAAAATAAAATGCAAAAACCAAATTTGTTTTTAATAGTTGTCTATATAATTAGATACCTTAATATACGTTTTGCCATAAAAGTAATAAAAAAAGTAAATACATCCCTATCTTGAAGCATCCAAAACTTGCAAAAATATTTACTTTTTATATGAATAAAAATCAAAACACTCAACTTCAGGTGTATTAAACGAGAGGACTATATTCACGTCATAGTTTGTTTATAAGTATATTAAGTTACATATACTAAAATTTAAAACTTAAATGCCTTTTGGTTTTCAAGATAGTGGCACAGTCCGTTTCATAACGCGTCCGTTTCATTGCGCTCTTCCCCTACGTGCAATAACATCTTATTACTTAATCGAGTGCCTATAGTACAGGGTCTATCGGTTTCAACCTGGATAAACGACATATGTGGCTGTAAATTTACAATTAGCTAGCCTTAAGAGTCTACATAAAGACATAAAAAAGTTTACCACTCCCAGAGGTGTGCAACATGAAGTAAATGTGCCCTCAACATTCAAAGAATACTAGCTCGAAAAGAAATGAGAATTTCGAAATTCTGATAAAGCTATTTAAAAGAGCATGGAATTCTGAACAATTTATGAATCTATAAAATTTTTTGTACCAATAGTACTTTTCCAGAAAAACGCGATGAAACACAAATAGGGATAAACCGTTAGAAATCTGAAAATTGAAAATTTTACAGCGTAGTGACTCACAAAAATGTTTGCCATTTTGTAAGTAATTGTCAGATCATTATTTTGAGTAAATTATTGGAAAGAAGATGGTTTTAGCTTTAAATTGATGGGGTTATTTTTTAATTTATTTATTTTCATCATCCCTGAAATTGTACTAGAAGTTTTCTTTTTCATTTTTCTGACGACTCTTTACATATTAATGTACCTTAAGCTACAGAGAGTTCAAATTTAAAAAATATTCTGGATATATGTTCTATAATATATTTGTAATGACATCATACTACTAATCATGTTAAAAAAATTTTCAGTTTTATAAAAACACCCCTTAAATATTTCAACTTTTTTGAATTTTATTTTTTTCTTGTAATTAAATTTTTAAGAGGCTAGCGTAAGATGGAAAAATGTAATTTCCAAAAAAATAAATATACGGTTTTGTAGGTAATTCATCGTGCTTTCAAATGATGTATTTAAAATTTACTCTACTTCGTGTACTTTCTATGAAATTAAGATGAAGTGCGCGCGTCTCAAAAAGGGCACTTTTTTCGTAATATTGACAGCATTTTTTACGTAAACGTTATATCTTAAAAACGTTTGCGGATAATGAAAGAGGATATTTCAACGTTTCAGTTCATCATATTAAATATTGATTTCTGACTACCTGTTCCGAAAAAAGAACCCCGAAAAAACTGTTTTTTTCGATGATCCTGAACAAAAGGCAAAAACAAGCTACATTTCGTAAAACAACATATGTGGCTGAAAATTTGAAATAAGCTTGTATTGAAAGCCTAGAAAAAGAGGCAAAAAAGATTACCACTCTCAGAGGTGCGCAACATCGAGTGGATGTGCCCTCAACTGTTAAAAGAGTAACTGGAAGCATAATGGATAAATCGAAATTTTGTTATAGTTGGTTATAGTCAATTTATAGAGAATTAAATTTTAAACAATTTCTATATCTATGAAATTTTCTGTATTTGCGATAGTTTTACCGTAAGCTATAAAAGAGACATTTATATAGCCTTAACATCAATGTAGAGCACAGGCTGGAAAAACAACATATGTGACTGAAAATTTGAAATAAGGTAGTATTAAAAGCCTAGAAAAAGAGGCAAAAAAGTTTACCACTCTCAGAGGTGTGCAACATCGAATAAGTGTGTCTTCAACTGTTAAAAGAGTAACTGGAAGTGTAATAGAAAAATCGAAATTTTGTTTTGGTCAATTTATAGAGAATTAAATTCTAAACAATTTATATATCTATGAAATTTTCTGTACTTGCAATAGTTGTACCATAAGCACCACGAAAGGAACATTTAGATAGCCTCTACATCAATTTATATAAAAAAAATTAAATAAATTAGTTTAAAATTTCAGTTACATCTCTTTTTTTATCTTTTTTATTCCTCCCCATTTACAGTAACCGCTAAATCGAAAAAAAATATTAAAAAAGCAGAATGTTATTATTTTGGCAGCTGATTTAACAGTTTGCAGTTGTTAAACTACAATTTTGACATCATATTCGTAATCAGCGACCCCAAAAATATAAAGTACCATGTCCTTATCAAAAACTAATTCGGTTTAAAAAAACGCCCCCTAAAAACAATATATGGGTGGGATCTACCCATGTTGCACACCCCTGACGATGGTAAACTTTTTAGCGTCTTGTAGTACATATCAAATAATGCCCAAATTCAAATTTTCAGCCACATATGTTTTATTTCCAGGTCGATGCCGATATTCGCCTTTGGGATCTGTACTACTAATTATGTTACTCGAAACAGAAAGAATTGGAAATCAATTTTATTACAAATTAATATGAAAACAAAGGTCATAGTATTTAAAGGACATTATTTAAAAAACAATGTATGCACCTATGTAAAAAAAATTTCCTACCCCAATTATGTATAAATTCGTTAAAAAGAATTAGTAATGTAAAGTAGGTAAATTAAACCTTTCTACTAAATTAATTATTACTAATCAATTAATCATTTTTTTATTAATTAATTATAATTAGTAGAAATTAATTTCTACTATGAAATTTTTTGTAGGTAAGTAATTTTTTAAGGATATTTGGGTAAATAATTCCCACATTTGGGAAAATTCGGTGGAACTGGTGGCATTTCAGAATGATCTCCAACTTTCAGAACAAGCCCCATTCCAAGTGCGAGATGGAAGTCGAGATGGCAATGTAAAAGCCAGTAACCTACAAAATATCATTTTTACAACTTTTCAAGGGGAAAATTTTTTAAAATATACCAGGGTTTGTGGCGTGAAAACGCAAAATTGTAAAACCACCATCTGGAACTGTCACCGTGTCTTTCTTAGGTGGATTAATAAGGTTTCGTTTAATTAATGCTTTCTCATCTAATTTTTTTACTTCTTCTTCTGTAGTCGACTTTCCTAATTTTTGCATACTCACTACTCTAAAAGAATAACCATGAAGATGGAAAGGGTGGTTGGCATCGAAAGCAACGCCATTATCAATAAGTATGACTTCGACTACGGCATTTAAAGGGACCTACGATTAAACTTATTGATTATAAATTCTTTTAAAGAGATTCATAACCAACTTGTAAAACGTGAGTGCACTCGCAATACGCTATGGTACAATTTTTATTTATTGTTGAAGTTCTATTACAGAACTCTTTGTTGTCTATATCTTCTCTTTGTGATAAAAGTGGAAATGATAACAGTTTTAAAGAAATGTGATTTAACTGTGGGGTAAACAGTCGCTGTTTAGAATCCGTAACTGAAATAAAACAGTCGCAACTATTAACTGCAAGAGCGGGAGAGATTGATTGAAAGCTTTACCATTATGAAATCCATATAATCCTGGCCAATGAAAATGAGGATTGTCAAGTTTATAAAAATCGTACGAAATAAAAAATTGATAATCGGGTGTCTCTTTCAAACTTTCGTCCCATTCATCTAACGATGCAAATTCGACGACATTTACCGAACCAATTTCTCTACTACCTTTGTTTAAAGAATTAATTTGCTAAAACAAAATGGATCCTTACAATTTACAGTTTATATTTTGGTATTAACAACTTACGAGTCCTTCTTTGTGAGCTGTGCTATAATCACCTTCTGGATAATCATTTTCAGACATACCTTCATACTGTAAAACTGCACCTTGATGGGCATCATTAAATTTTGCATCACAATCCATAAGTCCACGTAAACGAATCCAATACAATCCTACAGGTTGGTCCGCATTTAAAATAAAATCAAATCTTTCGCCTCCATATGTAACCAATGAGTCGGCTAAAAATTTATAAAAATAATACTTCTTCCAAGAGGTCCCTAATTCTCCTGCTTGGATACGTTTATTATTTGAAGAAGGTTACTGTTATCCAAGAAACGGAATGGAAACAAAGTAAACTCCTCCTGACTGAAATGGGCATTCAATGCAAATAGTACCTTCAATTGCAGAAAAGTCATTTCCATCACTGCTAATTACTGTAATTTTATGACTGTCAACTGAAATTTCAATTGGGCAATTTAAAAATTCTGCATTGATCACCCTAAAGCGATACCTATAACCCTAAAAATTTAATTTAAGCAGAGTTTTAAAGTAAAAATAACGTCATTTACCCTTTTCACTACAAATCTAGCTGTTGGACTATACAATGTTTCTCCTGTTGTTTGGTTAAATTTTTTAAATCTTCCTAAACCATTAACGAGTAACGTTTCTGGTTTATTATCACCGTTACTATGATGATGTGCTATAAATTTTCTAAGGACCACCATGGAACCCCAATCCAAAATTACCATAATGTGTTCGGAAAAATCGCAATCGTATAAATTTCCATGAGGATCGTCTTCTTTTGGAACTCTCACAATCAACGCTCCGAAGAAACCGTCGGCTCTTTGAAGAGCTAAAAGAAAATTTGAAAAAATTGTTACAACATTTTAAAAAAATTGCCTGAATGAGAGTGCCAAAAGTGTGTTCCTCGATATAATGCATTAAAGTTATAACGGAATGTTGTTTCTGGTAGTATCGGACATTGAGTTACAAATGGTAGTCCATCCATGTACGGACTGTGTTCTTGAAGTAGACCGTGCCAATGAATGCTTGTGCTTTCGCCCATCAACTTATTTTCTACATCAACTATAATTTCATCTCCCAGACATACCTGTAAATATAACAATTTTGAATATCATACACTGGATTCGACAATTTAAATTAACAAAATAATGTCGTCTTACAAACATCACTGAGGATACATTCTTAAAGTTCCTAGCACATTCTAAATATTTTCATAAATATATTTTTAAAAATATGTCATTATGTGGGTATACTACACTGTCATAATTAGCATAAAATTATTTTTACGGATTGTAGAATGTGTTGCATAAGCTGCAAAATCTTCAAGGTCCAAGAAAGACATTTAAATACGAAACATGTGCCAACTTGCTTTCGCCCAACAAAATACTTCACAATCGTCTCCTAAACATATAACATACCTGTAAATACAAAATAAATTTTAACTCCACCAATCCACCCTTTGGAATTATGAACACCCCAGTGTGAATACCACAGACAGCATTTAGGGTAAATTCGTAGGAGTAAACGACAACAAGATATCTTGACATATTATATGGTGATTTCTTTGCACTTTTGTGAGAGGTAATTCTAATTATCATCCCAAATATTAACAATATTAAGAAAATTTTACCTCAACACTAGGTCCAGGCATTTGTCTATTAACTACCAGCGCTGGTCTCTTATTACCATCTCCGGGAATACAATGAGGTCTAAAGCAATCCGTAGCGTTATAAGGACAATCGAAGCAAGCTTTGCTTAACGTTTGATACCATTCGACGGTAAAATTATATTTACAAAGCATAGGAGAACCATTTTTTGTACAAGTTCTTGTGCAAGGATGTTTCTGGTCTTGAAAAACAGTGTAATTAATTAAAAATCTGTGATTTCACTAAACGGATAGTTTTAACGTACGAGAAACGCTATGAAGACAACTTCCATAAAAATTAATTACCATGAAAAAACTTGACAAAATGTGCTTCATATTCAAAGTATCTGAAATAAAATTATTTAAAGAGATATTTTAAATGACGGGCCCCACATACCTACCCCTAAGCTCCAGCCACCCCAAATAAAAAATCTTAAATAGCAAGCGTGATACTACTTGTGATACATCAACAAAGGCCTTAAAAAATGCTTTCCAATAATACCAACTTAAACTACATTTGGTTGAATAATTTTCACTTAATTTAAAAATAAAAAAATACAAAATGTGATAATCGTTCTATTGGTTGTCATATTGAATAAAAAAATATTTTTTAAATTGCTTTTTCAAAGTACTTACAAAACAGTAAAAATTACTCTATAAGAATGAATCCTAATAATTAAAGAACTTTAGTTATGTACAGTTCGAACTAAAATGTAGGTAACTTACATCAATCTGTGTTTCTATCCAAAACAAAAAAACATGAATTTTACTTATTTTATTCACATATTTCACAGTATAAATTCAATTGCCGTTTTGAGAGAAAACCAAAACACCTAAAATGTTTGCACGTTTAGAATAAATAAATACATTTTGGCTTTTATCGCTCAATTCGCGCCAAACATTTAGATTTGTTCTGCTTGTAAATAAAAGCAATCAATAATTATAGGTGTAAACTACTGCTTGAACTATTTAAACAGCGTTAAATAAAATTCAAAAATTGCCTAACACTTTTGAAAAATCTAGAAAAAATGACAAGTTCCTGAGTTGTTGACTTTACCTATTAACTATAATAACAAAAAGAAAAAATGTTAAATGTCTACACACTCTACACTGCTAAATTTAATTTTAAAGGGGGTGTAAATCAAAAATTAAAGTAACAGTACAGAAAATTCTAAGAACAAATTTTTAAATCGCACGTCGCTGTGATGAGTCGTTCAAAAGATATAACGTTTTCAAGTAAAACGTTGGCTGTGTGACGTCACACAGCCGAATCTGCTATCGATGCATCGGTCGCATAGCAGCTAGCCTAGCAGAGTAGTTTCATATAAACATTGAGTGTGCTGCGCGCGACGACTAATGTTGCATTTGCGCTTGCCAGGTGCTTGGATTCGGCTGTGCGACGTCACACCCTTGAAACATAAAAGGTTATCTGTGATGTGCGATTTTCACCGTTGTTCTTAATATCGGTATCACATTGTAAAAATTTCACAAAATATATTTGTAATAATTTTTACCAAATTGGTTTTGACAGTGTGCTCCGCTATATTTACAAAGTTTTTATAAAAACTGTATTTATGAGATTATGCGACTGCACGTAAATATTTTGACGTGACGTCACATAAATACAAACGGTTCTATTTTTTTTTATAAAAGGACGAGCTGTATTGGTTTTTGATGCGAGCGTGCGCCTTGCTATGTTGTCTGGTAGCAGATGTTTTGTTTTTAAATAATGTATTTATTGGACCTTGGAGTTTTGCAGCTTATGCAACACATTCTACAATCAGTAAATTTTTTTAGCAAATTATGACAGTGTGGTATACCGAAATAACGACAAATTTTTATAAAAATATTTATAAATATATTTTAGAAATATTTATGAAATATTTACAATGTGGGACTAGCTTAAGATGTGTTTTTAGCATTTTTCCTAAAAAGAAAGGAAAAATTTTGCTTTATTTTTCCTACCCTTCCTAGGGAGGGTACCTAGGGTTATTTTTTTAAAGGAAGTTGAAACTGTCTTATTTTCCCGCCTTAATCCGTCTTTATTTCACGTCTTTTAGTGAGAGTAGCGATCGCGAGCGCGTTAATTGTTGCGATTATTAATCGCAGTTAACAGAAGAGTTAATTACAAAATAAATACCAAAAAAAAGTTTTTGATATGGCCACATTGTTGTTTGTTTTAATTTCTTTGAGAATCAAATAGTGGTTAGTCCCAGTCCCTACTTTGTCGCTGTGACCACTACAGTTTATTTGCAAATTTTCTACTAAAATATATTTTTATATCTTTAACTATTCTTAATTAATATCACAATGCTTATATCACAATTATAATCCAAAAATTAAAATTTAAATAACAAGTAAAAATAAAATTAGCATTAGTCGATTGTACTGATTATACTGTAGCGCAAAACCATTCGACTTTAAGCAATTTCTACCAAGAACAAAGTTTTTAATTTTTGTAGGTAATGTGTTATCACATGTTGGTGTATTTTGCGACCGATAATCTGGTAGGTAATTTCCACATTTGGGAAAATTCGGTGGAACTGGCGGCATTTCAGCATTATCTCCAACTTGAAAAACTAACGCCATTCCAATTTCGACGTGGAATTCGATATGACAATGGAAGAGCCAATAACCTAAAAAGTATTATTTTTACAAGTTTTTAAAGAGTAAATTTCTTTAATGTACCAGGATTTGTAGCATGAAAACGCAAAATTGTAAAACCACCATCTGGAACTGTCACCGTGTCCTTCTTAGGTGGATTAATTAAGTTGCGTTCAATTAATCCCTCTTCATCTAATTTTTTTATTTCTTCTTCTGTAGTTGTGTTTCCTAATTTTTGCATACTCACTACTCTAAAAGAATAACCATGAAGATGGAATGGGTGGTTGGCATCGAAAGCAAAACCTTTATCTACAAGTACGAGTTCGACTACGGCATTCAAAGGAACCTACGATTCAATTTATTAATTAATATCTTCATATTAAGAAACTTATAACCAACTTTTAAAACGTGAGTGCATTCGCAGTACTCTTTGTCACAATTTTTATTTATTGTTGAATTTCTATTACAGAACTTTTGATCGTCTATGTGGTCTCTTTCTGATAGAAGTGGAAATGATAACAGTTTTAAAGAGATGTGATTCAACTGTGGGGTTTGTAGTTGTTGTTTAGGATCCGTAACTAAAATAAAACTATTATTTGGAAGAGTGAGAGATTGATTGAAAACTTTACCATTATGAAATCCATATAATCCTGGCCAATGAAAATGAGGATTGTCAAGTTTATAAAAATCGTACGAAATAAAAAATTGATAATCGGGTGTCTCTTTCAAACTTTCGTCCCATTCATCTAACGATTCAAATTCGACGACATTCACTGAACCATTTTCACCACTGCCTTTGTTTAAAGAATTAATTTGCTAAAACAAAATGGACCTTGACGATTTACAGTTTAAATTTTGGTATTAATGACTTACAAGTCCTTCTTTGTGAGCTGTGCTATAATCGGGATCACCTTCTGGGTAATCAGTTTTGGAAGCACCCTTATATTGTAAAACTGCAACTTGATGGGCACTTTTAAACCGTGCGTCACAATCCATAAGTCCACGCAAACGAATCCAATACAATCCTACAGGTTGGTCGGCATTTACAATAAAATCAAATCTTTCGCCTGCATATGTAACCAACGACTCGGCTGAAAAATTTACAAGAATATAATTATATTTCTAAAGTATACAGGGAGATGTTTAAGTCAGAAAGAAGTCAACTTCTCAAGCCTGACTACCATCCAAGAAACTGAATGAAAAGTGGCCTAATGGTTAAATAACAAAAACTACTATACAAATGGTACCTTCAATTGCAGAAAAGTCATTTCCATCACTGCTAATTACTGTAATTGTATGGTTGTCAACTGAAATTTCAATTGGACAATTTAAAAATTCTGCGTTGATCACCCTGAAGCGATACCTATAACCCTAAAAATTTACGTTTACTTCAATTTCTTTTAGCGTTCAAACGATGTTAGTTACCCTTTCCACTGTAAATCTAGCTGTTGGGCTATAAATTGTTTCTCCTGTTGTGTCGTTGAACTGTTTAAATCTACCCAAACCATTAATGAGTAAAGTTTCTGGTTTATTATCACCGTTACTGTGATGATGTGCTATAAATTTATTAATGCCCATTTCGGGACCCCAATCCAAAATTACCATAATATGTTCGGAGAGATCGTAATCGTATAAATTTCCGTGAGGATCGTCTTCTTCTGGAACTCTCACGATAAACGATCCGAATGCACCGTCGGTTCTTTGAAAACCTAAAGATTAAGTTTTTAAAAGTTGTCGTTAAATTTAAGAATGGAATTACCTGAATGAGAGTGCCAAAAATGTGTTCCTGCATGTATAGCTTTGAAGTAATAACGGAATGTGCTTGCTGGTGGTATCGGACATTGAGTTACAAATGGTACTCCGTCCATGTAAGGGGTACCTTTTTGATGATGGCCGTGCCAATGAATGCTCGTGCTTTCGCCCAGCAACATATTTTCTACGTCAACCACAACTTCGTCTCCTAAACATACCTGCAAATACAAAATAAATTTTAGCTCCACCAATCCACCCTTTGGAGTTATGAACACCGCAGTGTGAATACCACAGACAGCATTATATGCTGATACACATATTATATGGTGATTTCTATGCACTTGTGTGAGAGGTAATCATCATCCCTAATATTAACAATATTAAGAAAATTTTACCTCAACACTAGGTCCAGGCATTTGTCTATTAACAACCAGCGCTGGTCTCTTATTACCATCTCCGGGAATACAATGAGGTCTAAAGCAATCCGTAGCGTTATAAGGACAATCGAAACAAGCTTTGCTTAACGTTTGATACCATTCGACGGTAAAATTATATTTGCAAAGCATAGGAGAGCCATTTTTGGTACAAGTTCTTGTGCAAGGATGTTTATCGTCTTGCAAAAGGACGTACTCAAAAATATCTGTAATGTTACTACTTGAACGATCGTCTTCTGCAATTAATAAAATTATTAATAAATATTTAAGTTTTTAAAAGAAATCTTACCATAAACGCTATAAGGGTGGCTTTCGTAAAAAGTAAGTAAAATTACAAAAGTTGATAAAATGTACTTCATATTTAAAGTATCTGTAAAAAACTTATTTAAATAAATAAAGATAATTTGAAAAGTAATTATTGTAAGATAATTAGTATACTTTTTAGTAATGAGACTATTAAACATTATTTTTTATTATACTTGCATTATAATCTGCCAATTTCACACTAAAAAGCGTTCATAAAATCGTCTTTATAGCACAAGTGCTCTATAAAGTCGTCTAGGTAACAACAATAATATTAACTGTTGTGCGACTGTTGTTCTGCAATGTAAACACAAAGCATCTCTGTGGCAACAAATATATCCAAAATCGGCACGCTTAATTTTCAAATTTTAAATACAGATTTTTTCTCTTTTATAGAGGTTTTAGTTGCAATTATAATAAAAAATAGCGTATAATACTCGTGTATAAGTAGACTTTATCGCATACGAGCCGTGCTTGTAATTTTCGTCGCTAATGCGATAAAGTCTTTCTTATACACATGTATTATAATATACTATTAATTGTTATGGGTACGTAATGTTAATTAAGGCATTTTAAGGCAAATAACAAGTTGTATAGCTGATTTTTACGAATAGCGGAACTAACAGCTAAATTGTTGTAATAACTTGGCACAAATGTTACCGGTAAATTCCCTTATTTTTTCAGATTTAACTAACGGGCAATTATTGAGTAGCATCAAAGTTGCTTAATTTGGCAATGTTCAATAAAAATTTAAAGATAATTTCATATTGATCGATTGGTCGAACACAAAACACAAAACCACAAAAAATTACAGGAAAATAATTTTTTTGGTAATAGATACAAATATGAGTGTGGTCAGAAGAATTATTGTAGATAAGGAATTTTGAATACTAGTGTGGACTCCTAAATAAAGCAAATGAAACAAGATTTTTTTAGATACTATAAGCTATGAGCCCACAACAGAAAAATCAAAGTGATAGTATTCGAGCCGAGCTCTTTGAGATAACTATTTGAGTTTTACCGAACAAGAAAATCCGATTGATGACATCAAGCACTGGTTAAAGTATTAGGGCCCTTCAATGAAATTGATAGAGATAGAAAAAATTAATAGTTATTTACGTAATCAGTTATGAAAAGACAAATTTTATTTTGGCGAACATAATATTTGTTAAAACGAGCGAACGAAGTGAGCGAGTTTTGTAAATTACGTGAGTTTAAGTAAAATAGTCTCTTCATAACGTGTTAGGTAGAAAATTTTATCTAACCCCACTATAAAATGAAAAATACTTATTGTGGAGTTCCAAATAAATATAACAACGCTTGCCGCAAAGAAACAAATACATTAGAATTCTACATTCAGTTATGTAAAATTCCATAACATAACTAGTTATGAAATATTGGACGTTTCAAAATTGGACATTTGCTGCATTAGCAGCTGGGCTTAAGTTAACGTCTTCATAACAAACAACTCATAAACAGTATTTTTGTTACCTTTTACTAACTATTTTTCACATAAACAGTAATATTTTCCTTTGAGACATCCCTCTCGGGTAGCTTAGCCACCCCCTCATTAATTAAAAGTTGTTTGTTAATAGGCCTGAGCCTTAAAGCCGGGGTCTGAGATCGCCAATCAAATTTTCTTATTCAGTGGTACTCAACTAGCTCATCTCCTAGAGATGCCTACATTATTTATCGACAATTCTTAATTAAAGAGAAAACTCTAAAGCATCAGCGTTCGGAGAACTTTCTTAGCCATTACTTCAAATTATATTTGTATAAGTCGATATTACCCTCTCATTTTGAAAAGGAGAAAAGCAATATAAATTTAAATTAAACTTTATTTATTGAACACGGAAAATAAAAAAAGTTGTATTTCGTTATTACCTCCAATAATTTCATTTTTACCCCATTTGGGGTAACTTAACCCACTTCCCCGACCGCTGCTGTAAAGCCACGTGTAGGTATAGTGAACGTAAAGTAATTTGAAGGTTCTACCTGCTAGTTTGGGGTGTTTTAATCCGTAGTCCCTCATAACGATGCTCATAAACACAGCGGGGTGGTATTAGCACTTTTAAAAATCAAACAAACCTTAAATGTTCAGGGCCGCTTATTTCTCTAGTATAATTATTAAAATTTTTTTTAATTTAATTTTTTTTTGGCTTAGATTAATTATTTATATTTTAGAGTTGTAATAGCCAAATTATTTTAAATTAATAGAAAAATTATTTATTTAATTTTTCTTAAAACTACTAGAGAAATAAGGGGATATTCAACATTTGTTTGAATCTTTAAAGTGCTAATACCACCCCGCTGTGTTTATGAGCATCGTAAGGAGGGTGTACGGATTATAAATACCCTAAACTCGCAGGTAGAACCTTCAAATAAATTTACGTGTTCTATACATATAGTACATTGATATGATAAATGGGTTAGGTATTTGTTGAAAATAGCTTCCCAGTTCCCAATAACCTACACCCGTCAGCAGCTTTCAACAACAATTCTAAAGACACTATTCGGAAACAGTAAAAGAAAAATATATATAAAATGGCACTTTTAAAAATTCGAAATAAATGGAAAACTATAGAGTCGATCCTTGGGTTACGAGTGCGCTTTATGAAAACAAACTTGAAAGGCAATTTGCGTAATCAGACAAAATTTAGTTTCGAAACTTTGATAAATAAATTACATACATATAGTGTGGTCCAAAAGTAGCAACGACAGGTTACAATAACAATGCACAAACAACGAGAAAACTAATCGTGTTTTGTGACTAGAAACATTCGTGGTACAATGAAAAACAAAAATTTGGAAATGAAAATATATACGTAGGTACTACTTATGAGTTAATCCTGTTTGATCAGAAAAAAACTAATTCGAATATATTCAATTACACATTTTAGGTACCTAATTATAGTTGGCGATTGATATAAAAATGATGAATTAATGATAAGTTGTGGATACTTATTATAATAAACTTAATAATAGTTTATTAAATTTAGTAATAAATTTGCCAAAATTATAAGTTTTTTCACCGATTTTTTGTCACAAACCTACTACTTCAATGTAATTCCGATTATGTAAGTTTGTGTCATTGCAGTTAGAATGTTTGTGCACACATCAATTAAGATAATGATGTACTGATAATTTTTGAGCAGGGGTGACCCCAAACATTTTCATAAAAAATTTGTTGTCTTTCTAGCTCTACGAGAAACTTCATCTTGTCAGATTAGTAGTAAGCTGTTTAAAAAATTCTATAGGTATAATATTTTAAGGTGAGGAGCGGTAGGGATAAGTTCGCGCAGGTTTAACCACGCCCCTTTAGTAATTTAATAGGTTGACTACGGCGTTGGAGGGTAAAAATACCAATTTAGGTATCTGCACATCCCCTCATCTCGTCAGCTTAAAATATTTTACCTCTACCATCACTGGAGGTTTATCAAATCTCCCCCTCCAGTCCTTCTATGTAACTATACGACGATGATTTTGACTATAGATATTTTAAGTTTGTCAGACAAAATCGAATATTTTGCTTTTTGTCACTTTGAGCAACCACGTGACCAAATATGCACGGGGCGTTGCTTCAGAGCTCAGTAGCGGAGCTAATTATTTCTACCTTTAAAAAAAAAATTTTTTAAAGTTGTAAAAATTCAAAATTACAAGCCTCAGTGAGGGTTTTAGGTTGAGGTGTGAGGGTTTGAGGCCGTGTAGCATTAAGAGTTGACGAGTGTCCACAATTTTGAATCTTTTCACTTACACATAAGTCATAAAGGCTCAGCATATAAAAACATTGCGAAAATCGAAGAGGGTATTTTTTGTACACTTCGACTTGAACATTTGAGACTGGAACAGTTTGACCAAAAAGGCGTTAAATCAAAAAAACGATGCATAAAATAAATAATAGGTTCCTTTAGTTTTAAATAGGCGTATTTTGCAGAAATATATCTCTTTTAGATCACGAGTTATAAATTATTGAAGTTATTCATGTTTTCAAAATAGTTCAAAAATTTATTTGACTGTAGATAGGTCAAAAATAATTTTTTCGCAAAACAACTTTGTACACTTAAGTTTGAACATATTTCCAACCGACACACCAAATTTCGTCAAAATCTGAAGACCTGAGGGTCAAACGTGGCCGTTCTGACGTGGATTACCCAAAAGTAATGTAATAACCTAATAACTCAGGTCTTCCCAAACTGTGCTCCGCGGGAAAAAAATGTTAATAACAAAGCTATTTTTCTAAGATATTCATTATGTCATTACGTACCCTTTAAATTAAGGATCGTTTTTTCAAAACTAGCTTTGTTTCAAAAGTAAACGGTTTCAAGAAATGGTTTTTAAAGTTTTACTTCTCTGGATCTTTTATCATTTTCGGTCAGATTCTTCCGAACTTGTTTTCTCCAAACCTTCTTCAAATTACTCCCTGCCCTCTTCAGAAATATTAATAGATTCTTTCAAGACGACAAACATGAAAATCGCCCTCTCTATACTATTAAAATAAAGCTAGTTTTGTAAAAATGGTGTCTTCATATAAAGCGAGTTTTGTGACTTCTTATTCGTTTTCCAATGAAATAAAGCAAATTTTGGAAAATATTATTGCAAATTCTGAAAGTCCCCTACAATTTTACAAATTGTACAATTCGACAAAGCGAGTTTTGAAAAAACGGTCCTCAATTACACAAGTTGCTCCATCAAAATTGAAAGACCCTCAAAGTGCTACATCACAGAAAAGATTTGGAAAACCCTGTAATAACTATAGGACGGCACACGTTCGTTTCTAAGCAACGACAGTACAAAACTACTGTGCAACTTTAACGGTAATCACGTGGTGTACTCGTATTTCCTTGGGACTACTCTAGAACTACTTTAAAGAACGCAATTTTTTCAAAATTATTGGCGCATATTTAAAAATTTAGATATCGTTGAAAAGAAATTTCCTTATTTAAATTTAGGGGTTGATTGCACCACCGATTGCAGAGATTGAAGTGGCGGTGTTCAGAGTAGCAAATAAAATTGACCCACTCGAAAATAAAATCTACTGGTGCAAGAAGGTTTTAAAAAATTGAAGTTAAAAGTGAGAAAGCACGCTTGGTTCATTTTCCATGGGATACCCTGTAATTGCAGACTTGATGGCCTCGATAAATCAAAATTTGGATTAAAAATGATGACCATTATTTAAAATCTAAGTACAGAATATGATTATCTAAGATCATTATACTATTTGCTTAGAATAGAAGATATAATAGTTCTAAAGAAGTGGAAAAAAATAATTCAAAAACTTGAGGCGAAGCAGTGAAACTCACTTTTTCATTGCTACAGTTCCAAAAATTTCAAATTTCAAATTACCTTGTACCTGTACGAGCTCAAAAAGTGTGAAATTAAAAAACAAATTGGTGAATAATTGGCTAGGAAGTTAATTTATTTAAATACACAAAATTGATAGCAATTATTATTAAAAAAATTAAAGCAAATTGATTAAATTAGCAAAGTGGGAATTTTATAACAAAATTACCCAAGGGAAACACAAACTAATTAGTAAATTTTGCTAATATAATTAAATTATTGGTAACATATATTAACTTTCGGTAGAGTTCACGACCGATGGGGATAACCCATAGCTGGAAATTACGCCAATCAACTGTTAAATTACAGTTAAGAGAACCCACCCCCAAAAAAAATTTTTTTGCAAATTCTTAAAAACACAATTATAATAATTGACTAATTAATTACAAGTTATTTATAGTCAAAAATTTTTTTTTCAAAAAGTAACTGAAAATAAAAACTTACAAAAAATTGCTCCAAATAAGTAAATCCAACAGAAAAACTTAAACTGACAAACTAATTATTTCTCCTATTAATTTATAACAAATCTAATCAATCACGTCTACATTTAAAAATTTTTAAAGAATCACACGTATTAAAAGATTAAAGGCATTTGTTAAACTAAACGTTTTTAAATTATTTTATCATATTTCGTAAGAATTAATAGGTAGGGATGTACATTGTACACACACGAATGTATAACATTGAAAATACCAGGATTTTTATAATGTAATATAAAAATTGAATTTTGTTATGTTTTTTTTTGTAAATTGGGTACGTAATTCAATTAGCAGAAAAAGAAGTTACAAGGATATTTGAAGATGGTAGTTATGTGTAAGGTCGACTCTTGTAATGGTTTCAAAATTTTTAGATGCACACATTGTCTGTAATTTAGTGGTAAAATTAGAAAATTACAAAAAAAGGTAATTTTCCGACCTCCACAACATACAGTAGAAATTTTAATTACACACAGATCTATGTATAATCGTATAATCAACAGGTCTTTGAGAACCTCTAGGCTTGGTAAATTTTAAGTTGATGTCTTTTAGGAATAATATACATTTTCCTAATAAAGGCCTTGAGAGCTATTACAACAATTGTAAAATTTTAAATTACTCGTTTAACATTAATAATAAGTGCACTGTAAAAGTGAAAGTATTTACCTAGTTTAATTAGTGACTTCACAACATAATGTGAGGGATTTATCACACACACGGTTGCATTATGCAAATTGCAAATCAAATTGACACTTTCATGGAATTGATGACAATAAAAATAAATATTAATGGACACATTCTGATGTAAAATTTATTAGTTTACTTCTTTGAGCGTCATATCGTAGAAAAATTAAACGTCGATCAATTAAAGTAATTTCCATGGACAAATTACTTCCTATTTTTAGTGTATCAGGGTTGCTTCTGGTGATTCCTTTGATTTCCTTATCGGTTCCAAATTATCATAATTTACTTTTTGCCATATTTTTCTCTATGAGGGAAATTGAAAATTATAGGTAATTCTCCCTTGCAAAAAACTTTCACAAAAAGGGAAAAAATTCCTCCACTTTCACCAATCGGATTAAAAATATTCTAATCTTAGTTGTTTTTAACTTTCGACAAATTGATAGGTATTTACCTATTGATTTGCAACCCTCCACCATATGCAAACTGTAGTCCATTATGTATATGGACAGCATTCGAGTCGGAAGCATCTCGGTGAGTTCAGAGAAGTAGCTTTCCCAGTATCCAACCAGGATGTATCTGTTTAAACATCAATCGAACAAATCATGTCCATAAAAGTCCACCATAAAGAGGATATCGTGTCTTCTGTTTTGACAACACACGGTCCTTCTTCCGACTCTCTAGACTCTAGATCCTTCAAGAGTGATTTTACGGTAATTTTACCTACAATAAAAACTGTAGACCATGAAATTATCTATCCGAGCTAACAAAAATATTTATCTTAACTGCCATAATAATTAATCCATCAAAATAAATAAAAAGAGCAAACAGGCCTATCTATTACGACGGTTTATACATACAACACGGTGCTTTTACCGGCATTACTCCTTAAAGAGTAATCTGAAGATAATTTTACCTCAGATAAAAATTGTAGAGCATAAAATTATTTATCCGAACCAATAAAAACATTTGTCGTAATTGCCATAATCATTCTATCAAAAATTACAAAGCCGATATTTTGGGTGCCATCTTGAATTCTTGAATAACGCGCTTCCGGTTAAAATTTCAGTTTGGTAACCGCAATTTTTGGATTCAGTGGGGTCTAAATATTTGAAAATGATCGGTTACGAGAATGTAGCAAAATCACGGGAATCTAAGCTTTAACGTCGTATACGATCGTGCTTCGAAATTTCTACGCACGACGTTAAAGCTTAGGGTGTGCGCAAATTAAAAGATTCGAGAATAGAGTCTAGAGCATAGCATAGACCACAGCGTTCTGGGGTACTCAAATTCAAAGCTGAGAGCATAGAGCATATTGCACCCTTGTAGGGACATGATTCTAGCTGAAATTTCAAACAACTCTATGTAAACTCTATGCTCGAAACTTCTAATTTGCGCACACCCTTAGATTCCCGTGCTTTTGCTCCTTGAGTTGATTCAGTTACTAACAGTTAGTATGATATTTAGTACATGTCAAATAGCCCTAATAGTGCAAGGTGCGTAACAAAATCGAGAGGAATCAAAACTTCAAGAATCTGCCAAAGCAAGAGCAAATTTATTTCTTGCCTCTACACAGAGCGTCTAAAGACAAAAGACGATTTCTTGGGTAATTATAATATTTCCACATTTTTACCCAACTTTTTTCGCTCCAAAATTTTAGAAGAGCTGTGGTTCCACTATCAATTTAAATTTGGAATTTTTCAACTATAAAAATCTTTTTTAATTACAAAAATGTATGTATCTGTTTAATTATGGTGAAATAAAAGAGATTAACAATTAATTATAAAGGTTAGTCTTCGCACACAGGCTTGCCTTCAGGCGGCCTGCACAGACTAAACCGGAGCGTGTGAACAAAGTTCAGGCTGCCTGCACTGCACAGGCCAAACCGGAGCATGTAGACATAGCGTTCAGGCGGCCTGCACAGGCAAACCGGAAGGCAAGCCTGTGGTTTATTCTTAAAATGAACAATAAAATCTGAAATTAAATTTTCATCGAGTACCTCTGCAGTACGCGTCACTTAACTTGGCGAGAACTTCGAATACGTTATTGTATTCAAATCTCTTTCCAAAGCTCGCATGTCAACAAACTGCAGTAGCATGTAATTCTGTACGTAGGTAGAGGTAAAATATTTTAAGCTGACGAGATGAGGGGATGCGCAGATACCTAAATTGGTATTTTTCTCCTCCAACGCTGTAGTCAACGAATTAAATTAGTAAAGGGGCGTGGCCAAACCTGCGCGAACTTATCCCTACCGCTCCTCATCTTAAAATATTATACATAATAATAATAATAATAATAATAATATTTATTTAATATATAATATAATAATATGTATATTATATACTATATAATAATAATATATAATAATATAATAAAGGCGCCAGTGGCGCTTACACGCGTCATACATAATAATACAAATAAAATTACACAATTACAATGATACTGCATCAATGCTATCATTTAGAAACTCATCTACGGTATAATAAGAATTTTCAATTAAAACTGATTTAACAAAGACCCTAAAAGAATCATAGCTCAAACACTTTATATGGTCAGGCAACTTATTATAAAACTTCGGTGCATAGTAGTTTATGCTGCTTCTGGCTTTATAGATTCTGCCATAATATAGTGATAGGTCACTATTTGTTCTAGTTGGATAGCTGTGTATCGATCCCTGCACTTTATATTTATTTAAATTTGACTTCACATGAAGTAGACACTGGTAAATGTATAAACTTGGCACAGTAAGTAGATTGTGCAGTCTATAGGCGCTTCTGCAGTCATCACGGTAGCCCATTCGACAGACAACGCGTAGGGCTCTTCTCTGCAGGCTGAAGATCCTGCTGAGGTGGCTCGAAAGACCCCAGGTCAGTATCGAGTAAGAAATATGTGCCTGTATCATGGCATGAAAAGCCAACAACGATGTTTTCAACGAAATCTCACGAACAATGTTTCGCAGGGCAAAGATGTTCCTGGAGAGGCAAGATGATAAATTGTCGACATGTTGTTGGAATGTAAGTCTCGAGTCCAGGACCACACCCAAAAAATTTGCACTACCTTCCTCCGTCTTCATCGAATACATCACGTTAACTGTCTTGGATGCATTTAAACAAAGTTCATTAGACAGAAACCATCCTTCTGCAACTGCCAGAGCTCGGTCTCTTTGATTTTCAACTTCTTCTACGGCATCCGCACTCACAATAATTGACGTGTCGTCGGCGTAAAGAACGACCTCCGCCTCAGGGATACTGTCAGGTAAATCGTTAATAAATATTAGAAACAAGATAGGACCCATGACAGATCCCTGAGGTACCCCTCTCTCCATACTATAACATTTCGATGTAGAGTTATTATAAAAAACCTTCTGTTGTCTATTTGTTAAATAAGACGCCATCAACTTGAGACTGTTCACGTCAAAACCATAGTGCTGCAATTTCCGCAGCAGTAAGCCATGAGATACCAGGTCAAAAGCCTTACTCAAATCACAAAATGTTACACCAGTGATATGGCCCTTATCAAAACCGTCGTATATGTTCTCACAAAGATCATTTATAGCATTGACCTCATAAACCTCTACTTCAAATTTAAAAAGTTTAAATATTCTTCCCATAAAACTAACCCGAAGGTGAAAATATCTCGCCAAATTATGTGACGCGTACTGTACCTACATTAGGTAAAATGTTCATAATAGACACAAACCTTGAATTTTGTTAACGTGCGTTTACGTGAGTGTTCTCTTCATTAATGGTATACAAATTATTAAATTCCAAGGATAGCTTAATGCAATAAATGGTTAAAGAATTGATAAACCCAAGAGTTTCTTCGAATCACTCAAAATTTTATCTAACTGTGGTGCCATCTAATGCACCACAGGAAATATTCGTAAAATAAATTCATTATAAAACTAAAATAATACAAGGATTATATTATAATTTTGTCATCCTTGCTACACGGCATTAAACCACAAACCATGCAGCTTGCAGCCATTCAAAATTGTGGTTTGAATAAATCCTTGCATATTAACAATAAGTAGATAGATAATTGTTTACATAAGTTTGTCAAGGAGCTTGTCAATAATTACGAAAATAGAAGACTATCTTTATTACACTTGAGATTTGTTATCTAAACAATGAAGATTATGATTTTAGTCCATCGTAAAAATGTGTACAACTTTATAAGTTAATTAAGCGTAAGTAACAAATAAAGTATTATACATTACACGCCAGGTAACTGTTTTTACAGACTGTAAGAGGTGACAGGCTCGGTTTAACGGCTCGTCAGGCATAATCCTCTTTGCGCCATTAAAAACAGTTTTACCTGGCTTGTAATGTTAAATACTATTTCAACGCCTTCAAAAATGAGTAGGTAAATACTAATTTTGGTAATGAACTTTGAAACTCTCTGAAAGTCTGAAACTATCGACTTTGTTACAAAAATGGTCTAGGTAAACTAAATTACTTCAAGAGATTCAAAAAGTACTCTCTTATTATGACCTCACCTCGTAAAAGTTTACAAAATTTGATATAAGTAAGTAAGTGGTGGTTCCACATCTAATGTACCAGAGAAGCGAAGAGTAATTATTCTTATTTTTTTTATCATCCTTGGTAGTTGGTACAAGATCTTGTCAATAATAATTATGAATATAAAATAGGAATTGTATTAAACTTAAGATTTATTATATTTATAAACAATTGAAATTATGCAACAAAAGTCCCACTTAAACATTATTTATTTAGAAGACCTTCAAAAAGTAGCAGATTCTAATTTTGATAATGAACTTGATCAGATAATTAAGAAAACGACTTGGATCTATTAAAAAGTTATAGTCTCGAGAAGAGAGAATTTAACTTAAAGGACAAATTGGAGTGTACATCATTATCATTATGATAATGGAAAAACGAATCCAAATTTACCAAAAAATGTTGTTTTCAATGAACTCGGTGAACTTTCAAAATGAAATATAAAATGAAGGTTACAGCAGACGAATCGCCTGCAATTACCTGTTTGACTTGGAACCGCAAACATTAAATTAGTCTAGCTATAAAATGATTTTTTATGCTTTTTTATAACTAAATGCATCATTATTAATTTAATACGTTTGTTGACAAGCATTAGTATGAAAACATACACAACACAGAGTCCTCATCCTTACACTATTGCAAGGAGCTTGGGAAACTAAGATTCAAAGTTGCTGAAATTATACTGTGAATATTTCTACTAACAAGATTTGTGTAAGTAAGTATTTAAAAGAGAAGAAGTTTGTGTACCTAATCATTCGAAAATGCGATAGAATTGATTACGCCACCAGAATCTACGTTGAAAAATGTTTTATAATAATCTCTTTACAGTTTTAAAAAATTTTAAGCAATAAGATAGGTGACTTTTGATTTATTGATAAAATCGAGTATAAAAAAATACCAATTGTGGTTTTAGACCGCTAATATGCATTATGATTTATGATTATCAATCCTACAGTAGCTGGTAGCCAAGAGTAGCATTCACAATAAAAAAACTCGAATCTTGGAATAACCATTTCAAGAATTGAATCACCATCAACTCAAGTGAAAATTGCATCGGCTTTTTTAATTGGTCGGATATTTGTTTCCTTTTACGTAAAACCATCAACTGTAGATTTAAAAGTTGCAATGCTTTCGATTCAATGCAGCAAAAATTTTTCAACGTGTAATTTCCAAAACTTGGGAAATTTCCCGTAAGAATTTCCCTACCTCAAAATTCAATTCAACATAATGTGGCTGAAAATTCAAAATTAGCTATCGTTAATGGCGTAGAAAAAGATTTTAAAACAGCGGATGTGGCCATACGAAGAAGTTTTTCCGTTCGTTAAATCTTGTAATTTTGTATCAAATTTATATTTATATGTTAATGTTAATTACCTACATGATACTAAAAATTTAAAAATTGATTTAAAAAAAAATTTTTTTAATTTTTTTATAATTTCGGCATCAATTAAAGTTCAAAATATACATTATTTTATATTTTCAGAAAGATAATTTTACGAGCTCTGAAAATATTGAAAAATATACATTCCAAAATTTTTACCTACTTTGGCCCCTTAAGGTAGGCTATTTTTAAACAATTTTGAAAATCCACTAGGTTAGGACAAAAGCCCTATATTTTGGCTGTACAAAGCCGTTTTGAATATTTTATAAAAGTAATTACTGGGCATGTTATAAAGGAAAAACCACAAAATGGGATAATCGTTCTCTTGGCCGCCATTTTGAATTAATAAATTTGAAATTTTATTTTTCAATTGGGGCACAAGTGTACTATCTTATAGCCAAGTAAAATTGAATTTAGCCCAAATTTGCAAATATGCGTCCAAAATAACCAACTTATTTTTGGACACCCTGTATAGATTTCTTATAAAAGCTTAGTTTGCCGATGAGACAATTTTAAAGTGGTTAAATCAAATTTTATCAAAATCGGTTCAGTCGTTTGTGCTCTAGGGGGGGGGGACATCCATCTATACATACATCCAGACATTTTTGGATCAAAATATCGAATAAATTTCGAAAAAATCAGGGGAAGTAACAACGTCGAGAAATGCAAAAAAAATATTACTATTATTTCTTTTTTCTCGATTTAACAACTTTTTCTTGGATTGGAAAAAGTTAAAACTGAAAAAATATTGCAAATGATACACTGACGCCATCTATAAGAAATAACACCAAATATAAGTATAGAATGCTACAATTCTGCTATTTTGTATATTTAAAGTTTTATCTTTTTATTTAAAAAATAATGAACCAGAAGGAAACTAGATTGTTGCTACCACTTTGACAATTTTCTTCACCAATCTTCCCTTAGGTCATCTTTTTTCCATCTTCAATCTCACTAATTGTGGTATCCATAACGCCCCTAATTGTATCCATTGTTCACATAACCAGTGACGCATTTATAGAGTGAACCACAGAGTGCCTTAGCACCCCCAATGATATAATAATAACTAAAGTAATAAGTAAAGTTAATATTATTATATCATTGAGCACCCCCTACTGGCTCATAATAATTTCGGGCAGCTGGATGGCTAGAAAAGGGTTTTGATAAAATCATGATGAAATGGGGTGAATCCACCGCTTTCAGATGCGGTTTCAATTTCCAATTTGAAAAATCCATTAGGGTCGTTTTAGATGGACTAAATATCGTACTAACTGTTGGTAACTGAATCAACTCAAGAAGCAGAAGACGCACGACCGTGGACGACGTTAAAGCTTAGATTCCCGTGCTTTTGCTCCTTGAGTTGATTCAGTTACTAACAGTTAGTAAGTTACCTAAACCTAGTCCGTGTCAAATAGCCCTAAGTCCATAAAACGGCCCTTAGAAGGTTAAATAACTAGATATCAAGTTGTTACTTATCTTGTAGTGTAGGTAATAATAGAAAATTATATACCGGTGTACCAGTGCCACTTGCAGAATGGGGCATTAGCAAAGCGCCGAAAACCTTATATTTGAATTGGCATTTTCTCACCACCGAATGGGATTTTGTAATGCCAAATAAACCCCAAGCAGTACTTGCACTGCTGTACCAATCTCGTCTAAAGTAAGGAACCTGCTCAAAATCTACCCCTTAACCGTCCCTTACCGGACAGATGGGTTACCACTTTGATAAGCAGCAAATCAGGCACGTAACTAGCTTCTTAAAATCAGGTTGGCATTTTTTTTGGGTGTGCCAAATACGTAATATGTAGCCCATACAACTTTTTAAAGATGAAATAGTCTTTGTGGAAATCAGATTACACTGTAAATATCTGAACTTTCGGTTATTATTCTCATTTTATCACGATGGGCACAAGGGTGGGTTAATAAAATTTTAGGTGGTGCTGGGCTCACCCTGGCCCTCATGTAGTTACGTGCCTGTAGCAAATATATACGTTGAAACCCTAAAAGTAAGTTTATTAACATTTGGTTGCACTATTAACCATTTCCAACCCCTTCTTATCACATCACTAATGCCCCATGTTTAATTTTTTATTTTGTTTTTCACCTTGGAAGGGTTGCAGTGAACGTCCTTAGGAAGCACATAAGAAACTATTATTCTTGTTTTTCTACATATTTTAGACCTTTACACTCTATATTTCCCTTATTAACAGTAAAATTGTGCATTTTATTTTAAACAAATTTTATAGAAATAGGAAGACATATAATTTACATAAATAACTTATCAAAATATCCTTAGGACAAAAAATTCGATGAAAATAATATTTAATTATTAAATTTATACATAAAAGAACGCACGAGGCGAGGCACGAGACAAAATCAGTTTACTTTTATTGTTAGCAATGTCAGTTTTTATGTAGGTACGTATATGGATACCTATGTAAAAATATAGGTAATACTTTAACTTTAAAATTTGATAAATATTTTTCGTATAATTTAATAAATTTTACGATTATTATTATTATTAATAAAGTCATTAGTAAATGATCAGTCAACGTGGTTTGGGAGTTTATGAACATTGTAGGTATTTTGGTTTAAGGCGGGGGTATGCCACCGTTGGTTATTACTTCAGTTTCAGCTGTCAAGCGGTTACTACCCAAGCCATTTCGAGTACTACTAGATACAGCTTTAGGTGTCACAAGAGGTAGTATAACCAAAGCGATCAACCCAAGAACATGAAGGCACAGGTACATATGTCTGAAACAAAAATAATTTTTATAATAAGCAGATAATAATGAGGAAGGTTGAAGAACGTGACTGCATTACATAAGTACTTCTTCACGTTTTTATTTTGATTACGACAACTTACAGGAACAGTCGAATGCTGGGCCAAAATTCCAACAGAACAAAACTGAAAGTAATGTAAGACATAACGAAACGTGTCGTGATGCAAGTAATGGTGTCATAGGTCAGTTTCATTGTAGAATTGTGCGTGAAACGATGACGTATTGCTCTTCTCACCTATACAACAGATGATTAATTTTGACAGTTTAAAAGAGTAAAGAGACCTTACATTTCTAGATGCAAAAGTAAATAATGCCCCACTCGCAAAAGTGATGTAATATCCAGGGTAAAATCCGTGCCATAAGGCCGATAATAAATAAGTAAAAATGGTAGAATATTTTGTCATTCTTTCATAAACAATCATACGAAGCCATCTATTGGTCCCCATATTCCAAGCTTCAATACTATCACGTAAACTGGATCCAAACTGAAAACGTTAAAAATTGTTAACTTCAAAACTTTTTTCTGGAGAATGGAAGAGGATAGTGTGGTTTCGAAAATATTTTGTGTGCGTTTATTGGAACAGAAAAGCTAACTACAGGAGGCCAGTGGAAATCTGAAAACATGGGCAGCCCCTGGGTACAAATAAAAAAGTTACAAAAACGAAAAAATGTATTTCTTTCTAATATTATAATTTTTAATGACAACTTAAAAATATTTTAGTTTTACTATTGACAGCCACAAAATTTATAAACTCTCGAATTTCGTTCCATTTGGTATCAAATTCGCCAAACTCTTGAAACTGTTCGTCGAGTTTCAACACTTTCTTAAAGTACAATTTAGCTAAAGCTTGCTTATTAAATATTCGATTTAAAAATTGTTCGTCGTATATGTCTTCGAGCTTTCTAACCAATAAATGCGATTTCGCCTCTTCGTTAGTTAAAAGGATGCAATTCCAAGGAGACCAATTTAAGTCTTTAAACCAACGACACAAGCGCAACTCGTAAATGTCGTCGTTTTCGCTAATGGCCGAATGGCTGTGCCAAATATTAACCACGATGTGATGGATGTCTCTATCTTGAATTATAAAAGCTATAGACGACAGCGATTGTTTTCTTCGTTCTTCGCGGCGTATCAAGCGTAAAATGTAACGATAAGGCGCGACGTTAAACCACGGTTCCAACACGCGATCGTCCCAAGAACAAGCGAGACAAACGGTAATTTTATCGGTCTGAAGACCGACCACACATTCGGAATGACTTTTGAGTTTTTGGCATCTCTTGCAATAGAAGAGGTCGTCGTGACTCAATTTTTCTCTAACGCGACGCATTCTATTCGTTACTCCGTAATTGCACTCTGGAGTCTTGATGTGTTTCATCAAAAGGCCCCGAATTCGCTTCATCAAAAATTCCAAATATATTTTTTTAAAACCTCTGACCATCATTTCGCAAGCTCGATCTATTAACCCGACGAGCTCGATCCCAATAGGACAGTTATGATCTTGTAATAAAAGTTTTGCATTTAACAACGACTGAAGTTTATCTTCCAAGTCCGCATTTTCGTCGCTTACGAACATATAAATTTTATAATATTCTTTACCTTGTTGCGTTTCTAAAGTGTCCATTTCCATATACAGGTCTTTATATTCGTCCATCCAATTTTTATATCTAGTATTCCACGCTATGGGATCAGATATGAGCCTAAAAAATTTGCGATCCTTTTCAATTTTCATTTCGCGTTTAATTTGTTCTCTGTGATTTTCAATCGCCCTCAACATTTCCACCTCTCTATCCAACAGCATATAAAAAGCAGTAATTTTAGCCGGGCCGGAAAAAGTATTACATATTCGTTTAATTTCCGCCTTCTTCCATCTATCCACCATCGCATACAACATACAAAAATCCGCTTTAGTACGAGGAAAAACTTTGGATATTATTTCTTGTTGTTTCCTATCCTCATTTTCACGCAAGTAAAATTCCTCTAATTCTCGTTCGATACGAATTCGTTTTTTATACTCGGCACTCAGCAATTTCAACGCTTGGCGCATTTTCCAAGCACGAAAATATCTCTGAATCGTTCTCACTTTATCTTCGATCGCTAATCTTATTTCGCGCATTGCGGCCGTTTCGTAAGGTCCCGCGGTTAAAATTCTATCCGTGACGTTGGGAATCCACGTCTCTTGATTGCTCATTTGCGTAGCTCGAGCGTAATTGGTATCCAATAATCGATTGCGCCAAAAATAAGTTTGGGTATCTCTATGGCTTTTTTTTTCTGGAGGTACTTTTTCCGGAGCGGGTCCGGTTTGCGAGTACCCATGATGAAATTCGACTCCGCTCTCTTTATGAACGTAACCACCGATAAAAGGTTTATTTATACTTTTATCTACAATTTCGACAACCACATCTCGATAACCGTCTTCGACGTCCGAATCGTCAACTCTCACGGTAATAACATCGGGTAGGGCAAAATCTTCGTAAGCGCGTTCTGCGGAAATCGTGCGTCCTAATTTTGTGGAAAACAAACTAAATTCCAAAGTATTATAAGGTCCCATTTCGAATTGATTTAATTGCTTTTGGTCGCAGAGTAACTTATCGGCGTACTTAATTTTTATATCGGTAGCCGGAACCGCAAAGACGTCCACGAGAATTCTTTTAATTTCGCCAATCGTAGCATTTTCCGGATAGGATTGCGTGAAAACTTTATCATCTTCGGTCAAAAACTTAACTGTAACGCATCTCGACGAATCGTCACATTGAATAACTTTATCGAAATAATCGGAAGTTATCGACGTTCTTGCACTACTACAAGATGAAGCTTGGTCTACCATTTTTTTTTTACAAGAACAGCACAAGATTATAAAACTAAAAAATACTGACAAGAAGTGTCATTTCGACAAGCATCGCTTGGTGACTGCAAAAATTATTGATCATTTTACGTCAAAGTATGGAAGTTGATAAACTTAAAACATGCGATTTACCTAAACATTTATTGCCTTGTTTAATCAATAACGAAAATTCTAAGTCGTTATTTTTGTTAATTTTACGATAAACAAAAATTACATTTTGTAGGTAAATTAAGGAAAATGGAAATTGCTTTTCATTATTCTACGAGCAGGTGGGGAACACCTTAAAGGGCCTTTCGCATTTTTATCGGCGACTATTTTTAGTTTGGTATTTAATTGTATAATAAAAGCGCAAATTCTGTATACGAATGACAAAACGCTCGAGTAAAATCTTCCTTAAGGGGTATCAATACCTACCTCAAAACGTAAATTTCTTTTTAAAGGGTTATTTTTAAACAAAACATAACATATAATATATCAATCGATTTGTAACACTCTTCTCTAGGTGCCGGACATTTTTTAATTTGAAAAAATTGTAAAGTGGAGTAGTCATCTTGAAAAAGATGGTTTTTAAATCGTAAATTTCGAAACATTCATTGAATTATTGAACTATTGACTAGATATTGAAAATACGAATTTTAGTTACCTTTAGGATGCGGCCTGACATTTTGGTTTTTGTATAAATTTAATGGATCTTCAGAAAAAACTGCCATCATTAGAAGTCATCCAGAGGAAAAATTTGTCAACAAAATGATTTAATTTTTTGTACGTTTTAACGTAAAAGTGTCATAAGTTTTACTACAAAATTTCATAAACAAATTTTAATAACTACTTATAAAATTTTCAAAAACTAATGTGCGCAGCCATTGATATTAGAAATATCAGACAACGCTAGCTGTTTCTCGTTTTCATTAAATATTTGTTTGGACGATTGGCCAATGTCAAAAAGCTTTCACAAAAATATCAATCAAAATATTCAGAACCTTGGTAATTTATTATTATGAACTGATAATATTGTTGATCAATTAAATAATGCAGACTTTTTCTAACTTAGTGTCATGGTTACAAAATTAAATTTTCGCAGAGGTATTGAACCCCCTTAAATTATATTTTTTAATTTAATAGCCTAAAACAAAAGCTGGATGTTGAATAGGGAAGTCTCTTCAAATTTATATCACAATCAAACACCAATTTTGAGGTGAAGAATATTAATCCATTCACAATTATGTGGTTCACTAAAATTAAATAAAATTTTTTAGCGCAGTTTTTGCATTTTCTAAACTGGTTGTGAGCAAGAAAACAGTAGGCTTCAAAAAAACGATTATGTGACGTCAAAACACATGCTTTGGATTGTCATCACACAGCACCTACTACGTCATGCTTGTCACATTTCACATGTTCATTGAAATTGCATTTATTATGGCTGTAAAAGGGTACAAGAAAGCAAATTTCGGTGATTTGCCTTATCTAAATATACTATATATAAAAGTCCATCAATTTATTTGTGCATAGATTTTGTTTAGGTATATAATATTCAAACATTTCCTATTTGCACGTGGCTCACACAAAATAATTTGGGCTCGCTTTGTGCCCACCTGATTTTTTTAAACCTAGTTACGTGCCTGTATGCTGAAGTTGCTATGCTAGTCATACTGTGTTCTGACGTCACAACCGCCAAATACCGTTTTTGGCGCGATATCTGTGACTCAAACTTTAAATATTTTTTAAAATACGAAATATTATCGCAAAAAAATTAAAAAAAAAACCTACTACGTTTTGAAACAAGACGAACAATAATTAAATACTTTTGAAATTGAAGAGACTTCCCTATTAATGGGTAAACGAGTTACGAGACTTGGAGGCGCGTTCCTGGTACGATAAACTAAATAAAGGTCCGATGCTCCAATACAGAAACATTTCAGTGTGGTTGTTTTTTGTAAATCAAACCAAATTAGGTTACGAGTTACGAGATTAGTTAAATTAGCAAAAAGTTGCATGTTTCGATAACATTTAAGAATCCGTTAATAAAATTTTAAAATTTTAAATGGTTTCTGAGATAACGCAGAAAAACTGAAAATTGTCAATTTCGTTTTTCGACTACAATTCAAAAACGGTTTACTTTAGAAAAAAAATTGTGCGAAAAATTTTCAGGGGATCATAGAAGCTATCAAACGATAGCGACTTTTTATCACATCGACGTTAGGCGTCGCGACGTTTGACTTTTCATTTCTTACCATTTTTACTTTCCGATACCTTAAGGTATTAAAGGAAAGTATTGTAATGGGGTAAAAAAAATTTTTTGAGATAACACCGGATATATGTATTTTGAGGTCCCCCGAGTCGATCTAGACCATTTTTAGAAAAAAGTCTGTGCGTGTGTATGTATGTGTGGATGTAGTTCCCCACGAAATCTCTGAAACGGCCGAACCGATTGACTTGAAATTTGGTATAGGGTCTTATCAGATAACGACGGAGTGCAGAAAGGAGTTTGTTCAAAATCGGTCCGCTAGGGGGCGTGCAATTAAGGAAATTTTGTGTTTTTTAAATGGAACTATATACCACAACCTTGCTACAACCCGTTGGTCGCTTCTTATAGTTTGAAATTTAAAGTTCCATGTGACAACTCTGCACAGGGTAAGTGTCAAATGTGCATATTTAGATATAAATCTATCTATATTATGAACGAAGGATTGGTTAATTATATTAGTGCAAGATTATTAGCGACAACAACATGACCACGGCATGAACACAACACAGCCCTATATGTGAAAATGCTCTAAACGCACGGACGTAGCACGACAGGAGCACGGCACGAACATGGCACGAGCACGGCATGAGCACGGCACTATATATGAAAATCAGCCTTTAAACGGCTAAACTAAAGTAGAAACGAGTGTTGCCAAATTCCGAAATACTTGAAGAAAGCTGCTAATGCTTAAAGTTTAAAACCCTTATCAAAATTTAAAATAGGCTTCATAGCATAGAGAGGCTCTCGGTCATATGGATTTAACGAGTAAAATCATACTTGGGTGATTTCCTGCTTCCTCATTTATTTAAGAAAAAAAATCGTCGAATAAAAGTTTTAGAGCATAAAATTCTGTCTATCAACTAACAAAAATTTTTTTTTTTTTTCAAAATTTTTTTTTTGAGATAACACCTGATATATCTGTTTTTTTTGCAACACCCGGTAGAGAATTTTTTTCTCTATTCAGTGCTGTAAAAATGTTTAACATTCTTTTGTTTTTAAAAGAGTTTTTATGCAATCAAATATCTAATAATAATTGGCAGCTGACATTTCTGACAGTTGTCAAAAAATTTGACAGTCAAAAAATTAGACATTTGTCCAAAAATTGTGACGTTTATTGTATTTTATTCAGTGATTCTTAATATATACAGTATTCTTTTGTTTTCTAACTGTCTTGGTCTTAGAATAATCAACTCAATCGGAAAGTCTTGTGTTGACACAACAATTTTTACTTTCCGATACCTTAAGGTATTAAAGGAAAGTATTGTAATGGGGTAAAAAAATTTTTTTGAGATAACACCGGATATATGTATTTTGAGGTCCCCCGAGTCGATCTAGACCATTTTTAGAAAAAAGTCTGTGTGTGTGTATGTATGTGTGGATGTAGTTCCCCACGAAATCTCTGAAACGGCCGAACCGATTGACTTGAAATTTGGTATAGGGTCTTATCAGATAACGACGGAGTGCAGAAAGGAGTTTGTTCAAAATCGGTCCGCTAGGGGGCGTGCAATTAAGGAAATTTTGTGTTTTTTAAATGGAACTATATAATTTTTTTTAAATCATCCGATAGAGAACTTTTTTTTTTATTCAATGATATAAAATTTTTTAAAATTATTTTGTTTTTGAAAGAGTTTTTACGCAATCAAATATCTAATAATATTTGGCAGCTGACGTTTCTGACAATTGTCAAAAAATTTGACAGTTGTCAAAAAATTTGACATTTGTCAAAAAATTTTGACTTTTATTTATTTTTAATCAGTGATTATAAAAATGTTCAGTATTCTTTTGTTTTCTAACTGTTTTGGTCTTAAAATAATCAACTCAATCGGAAAGTCTTGTGTTGACACAACAGATATTTTATCATTTTTTTGCAAAAATTACTCAGTAAGCTCGTCTAAATTCGGATACCACAGGAGAACTTTTCTTTCAATCTCAAATTTTCAGGTTATGTTATATTACGTTGTGTTAATGTTATTTTGTGTTATTTTTTGACGATGAAAAATAACGATTGCAACTTAGTTTTTAAAGTTTTAAAAACGTATGTTGATCAGGAAATTAAAATAAATCAAATTATTATTTATTAAATCTTAGTAGGTAATGAAATTTTATTTCCTGATTAACTTACTTTTTTTAAACCTTCAAAAACTGAGTTTCAGTCGTTATTTTTCATCGTAAAAAATAACATAACGTAACATAACATAACCTGAAAACTTGTGTAAATTAAGAAAAGTACAAGATAGAAAGTTCTCGTTTGGTATCCTAATTTAGACAAGCCTACTGAGTATTTTTGGGAAAAATGATATATCTCCCATAAGAAAATGAAAAGTTGAACGTCGTGACGCCTAGCGCCTTAATAAAAAGTCAAGTTTGGTATCGTTTGAAATCTTTTTTGATCTACTGATGATTTTTAAAGAAATTTTGTTTCCTAAAGTAAACAATTTTGAAACTGCAATTGAAAAACGAAATTGTCAATTTTTAGTTTTTCTGCGTTATCTCGGAAACCATTTTGAATTTTGAAATTTTCTTAACGGATTCTTAAAGGTTATCAAAATATGCAACTTTTTGTTAATTTAACCAATCTCGTAACTTTCACGGTTTCCGAAAGCCCAATGTTAGTACCACTTAAAAAAATCACCCTGTTTGTTAATCCAAATGAGATTTTACTTCAACGAAAATTCAAAATTTTAGAAGATAGAAAGGTGGTTCTTAACCTAAATACCGACAAAAATGTTAAAAGGTCATTGCTTTAAATTTAAAAAAAATGTATTAGGAGTTTTTAAATACAAACACAGGGTTAAGAACTTTTTAAGAAAGTTAAATCAAAATTTCAAAATAGGAACCACATTTCCATAACAAAGCAGCTTTCAAAAAATTTATTTAGAGGTATTCAAAAGGGAAAGTTTGAATTACTTATTATACATAGTGCACTTGCACATGAATTATAAGACGTTTTTTTAAATGTTAAATATTAATGTGTAACAGTATATCATGACGAGCGCCGTTTAAATAAATTGTTAGGCGTAACCATTGTCTCCACGAAAGAATGCGAACGAATTCGGGATGATGGTCAACGTACTTAATTGACGTCGATTCTATTAATGGGCATATAGTACCAACTAAAAAATACCACTCCACTTCACATCTTCAAGTAATGACGTTTATAAAGGTTTAAAGGTATTTTAATCCCACTTTTACATCTGTAGTCTTTAATTTAAACGCTCTCCATTTGATAAACTAAAACAAATTCCCCCCTAAATAACTTTTCATAAGTTTTTCCTTATGAACTTCTGAGTTTCAGAGTACGTTCTCAAAATTTTTTAAAAACCACGAAGAAGTGTAAGGATAAGGTGCAAGGATTTTCAGGAAGACATGGAAATGTTTCTCACCTAAGATAAAAAAAATGAAACTCACCTCAAATCCTATAATATTGACATTTGAAAAACGGTCCCAATTAGGCGATCCGTTTTCGTCATAACCATTAAAACCGATACCGGCGTTATTACAGATGGCATCCGCTAACAACCAAGCAAAATAATACTTAAACCTAACTAACATTGTTGCTACTGATATGTACCAAAATTTAAAAGCTATAGTAGTATTTTCCACAAACTCGTCTTCTTTACAAGCTTCAATTGGAAACGAAGGCAAAAAGTAAACAAACATAACTGCGAACGTCGAAGAAAGTATAATCTTTTTTACAACCGCAAATAGCGGAGAAGGTTCTCTCATGACCATCCTGTTGTTCGAATTGTTGTTTAAGTTGCTCTGAAATTGATTAAATTAAAAGTTATTCAATTAATAAGAGAATACCTTACACTTGAAGTCTTATGCATTAAATAATTATTGCCATCGATGAAGTCGATGTAATCTCGATAAAATAAAACTGGTCCTGCCATAAGTGCCGGAAACGCAAGGGAGTAACTGAAATATTCCAAAGCCGTTGGAACCTTACGCACTGCATACAATTTTCGAGTTTTTGACAGCTCTTCGTCGCTTCTCGTTAATCCGTCATGAATGTTAAATGCTAAACTGGTAACTTTTTGCGTTATTACCATCAAAGGACCTATCGAAAAATTTCAACGGCTGTTCAAAAGTTACAATAAATGAAATTTTTACCCGTAATGTCCAAAGTGTACGATCCGTAATCATAAGTTTGCCTATGCAAATGTATGCACGATAGATAAATTAGAGCAACAGCCAGTACCATCCTAAAACATTATTTAATGCAAGGTTTTTGTTTTGTTTGTTTTTAGTATACCTCTGCATAATTTCTGGACTTTGGGTTCGAATAACTATGTAACATAATGCCGGTAGTCCTGCTAAATGAATGGCCTGCCTAAAAAAATTATATAGTTACAACACGCAAACAAAAATCAACTTTTTTTTAGATTTAAAAATAATAAAAGCTTGGACATCGGTGAAGACTTACATTCCAAAACAAAAATAACCGATGATGAGACCAAATATGAGACCAAATCCATGTCTTGTGGCTGCATTTGTTTTTGTAGGATGTAAAACTGTACGAAATAGAGATGCAAGAGCTAGAGCCAAAAATTGGCTTATCACAAAATTAACCTGCAAAAGAAAATTATATTAGAATTCGATCAACTGTTGTTTATAGGAGACTGTTAAATTTTCCCAATGGTATCATCTCGATTTGAAGTCTCTTCGAAATTAGCCTATAAGAACCCAATAGAAATAAGAATTCACAACTCGCTCAGATAGCATTAATTTTCATCTAGCAAAATAACGGCAACCACTGACGCATTGAACTAATGGCCCGTCCACACACACAGGCTTGCCTTCCGGTTTGGTCTGTGTAGGCGGCCTGTTGTACAACAGGCCAAACCGGAGAGTCTGAATAGCGTTGAGGTGGCCTGTGCAGGTCGCGTGCACAGGCAAACCGAAAGGCAAGCCTGTGTGTGTGGACGGGCCTTTAGAGAG
Organism: Malthinus seriepunctatus; assembly: GCA_963924605.1. Taxonomy (NCBI): domain Eukaryota; kingdom Metazoa; phylum Arthropoda; class Insecta; order Coleoptera; family Cantharidae; genus Malthinus; species Malthinus seriepunctatus. The sequence continues at coordinate 53,140,620 of OZ004601.1, forward strand.
GTGTTAAGTCCAAAAATTAATAACCTGTGGCCTCATCATTTACTAGTTCAGATTAATTAAAATTATTTACATAATATATCCACTCACTAAACGTCCCCGAGTTTTTTTGTACAAAAACTATACAATACACTTCGTTTAAAAATTATTTATTTGGTCGGCGTGATTATTTGTATGAATTTAAACCTAATTACGCATTAATGACTTTTAACAGAATAAACAGGTAAAAGAAATTACTCGAAAATTATTACGAATTAAAAAATCTCTAATGTCTAATGTATCAAAGATGAGACTATAAAAATGAGTGACTTTGACGATTTTTATAACAAAAAACGTTGTTGTAATTTAAAAATAGTAATTACTAATGTGTGTTTAATTATAGAGAAGTTCAATAAAATTTTAAAATATACTAAAAGTAGTTTTATTAATTTCTTCAACAGTTGTGGAAATTCACACGAAACGAATTTATTTTTCTTGATCTTTAAATCGAAAGGAGGTTACACTCAATATGAGATATCTGAAGAAGAAAAATGTTAAATCATTTGTCATTATGATAAATATTTAGAAGTTAGAACCTTCGCGAAATAAAGCTTTTATAAACAAAAACAATTCACCTCTCAGAGATTAGATCAAAAAACAAGATCGCAAGTGATAAACAAATAAGATACAATGCGTAAATACAAACAAATATTTATCAATTTTCGTTGTACTTCCTTAATAATACTGATAATACGGATAATGAGGCATTGTAATAATGCAAGCCTCGACGACCTTCTCGAAAACATTTAAATATTTTTGAGAAACGGAAGAGAAAACAGAAGAAATGAAATAAAAACGTAATACAAATTAAATTGGAATTGTTTCAAGAGGCTCTACTTTTATTTGGACTTGGTAAAGACTGTTGTTTGTGCTTTCCAAATGCTCTCAAAAGAAGGTTATGTGGTCCGCAAAAATCAAAACTAAACGATTCTTTATGAAATTCTTTATTAGACTACACCGCCTTTACGATTTTTTTTTAAACTTCGAGTATAATAATTATAATGATGAACCTACTACTGCAACAAAGAAGCGATATATAGGACCTAGGAAGTGGAAATTCATAATATGGAAATTATTCACTGATAGCGAAAATTGTAGTTTGTTTACAATTATTCAAAATAAAAATATTTTGTTTTTTTGTAGTTTATTTTAAGGTAATGTCAGTACAAAGCGAGTTAAATTATGTACGATGATAAGATATATACTCTAATTTTTTAAAGACTACCGACACGTGACCACCTTTATATGCATAAATAAAGATGAAAACGACATATTTCGTGAGTTTAATTATTTAATTTAGTTAATACATTTATTGTTAATTATTATTAAATATTTATTTAGAAAATTTATAATTAAATTAATTGTTTATTGAATATTTTAAAACTCACGTGTCGGTAGTCTTTAAAAAATTGGACTATACATAATATAATGTAATGCTGGATACCATCAATTACAATTTACAGTAAAAATTAAAGTCACTTCGAAAAGTGTCCTCATTGGTCAAAGTAGAACCTTCGAGACACTCAAGAAAAACCACTGCACTATCCCAAAGTCACCGCGAAAAGCTCGAAAAAAATTGATCCAGTTTGAAACATTTTTTATACCACAACAATAATATATTATTCGTTTCAACAGAGGATGGAGCTACAGCCTCATCAAACGCAATTCAGAGCTGCTTTGATCAACCAGATTACTCGATCGATAATCACAAGAAGAAATTTACAAAGTGGTGGCCATGATGGCAATCGCTATTTCTGACCATTTTCGAATTGTTAAATACTACTAATATACAACGTTATTAACCCAGATAATGCCGAAACTGTTTTTAAATACTTGTTAACTGGAAGTTTAAACCCTTGTTCGACCACTTCACAGTATATTTTCACCAGAAATTACTTTCAAATTAAATGTGTTGTTGCAGACACGTCTACTAAGGCCTTTGCAATTTTCGCTATTTTCATATCGGCAATAAAACTATTTGGTACGGAGCCTACGCAACATAAAACTATGGAACGCTGCACTTTTGGTTAATGGCATGAAACTCGGTACATAGTTTACTGAAACCATATCGAGTAATTTTGTCCGATAAGACCAAAAAAAATTAGATGGGGGCGGGTGGACACCCCCTTTAATGCGAATTGTACACGGAAAAATACCTCAGGTACTTTGAACTTATAGTTAATGAAATGAAACTCGAAACAGAGTTTACTGGAACTATATTGGCAAATTTTGTACGATGAGACTAGAGATATCTTCGAGGGGGCGCTACACCCCCTCTTTTTCTCAAAATGTGATACTCGACGTACTTTTTCGCGAAAAGTATCGTTGCCGTATATTTTGAGAGTACTGAATCAATCTGTCCCAATAACGGATCCCTCTGAACATCCCCATAGGCAGATAACCGCCATTTTTTTGCTCTGGGTCTGTAAGAGCGCTCTTTCAAAAATATTAAAAGAGGTCGAGTTAGATTATATTTCACTTTTCAAAAATATAGCGAACGGTACCATGTCCTTTTAAAAGTGGCTGTATCTGAGTTAAATCACATAAGCTTAAAAGCGTAATGACGTAATGAGCCCAAAATGATGCCAATATAAAAAATTAAAACAAAACCAATAGAAAGACAGCATTCTTAAAAAGGCATTAAATGTGGTATAGCTAAATCTGTATTGAAAGTCTGTATCCAAATATAGACTAACATAGAGAACCTCCTATTTAAAAATTGGCCACGGGCCCATAACAGAGTGCCACTGAACAAGCAAATCCATCAGTTGATGAGATCAGGCACTAGCTTTAGGGCTCAGAACGCTTCAAGAAAATTGCTACAGAAGGAAAATAGTAAGAAAGATTACAGTATTCGGGCAGCCATTTTGTCATTCCTACAACACGTTGTAAAGATTCGAGACAAAAAAATTAGCTACTCTCTTACAATAGTTTTTATTAGCACGGCTGCTGGCAGGCCTGGATTATCCATGAAGTACACGCTTCAGAGCCCGTTGTTATGGAGGGCCCAGAAAAATAATAAAATAATAAAGGAAATTTCATGCTCTACAACTTCATTTCTGAAGACTTTTACTGTTTTACTGTAGAACGACGGGCTTGTGGTAGAGACAAAAGTTTGACGAAAAACGCGAGGCAAATTTTTTTTCTTACATTATTGATTTTTGTGAGCGAGTATCTCAAAAACTATAAGGAATAGAAAAGGATGAATAAAGCAATCTTGAAACAAATTTAATAGGCTTTGATTTTGCTAAGAATAATTTTTTCCCTAGAATATACAGTTTTCGAGTTCTAAGCGAAAACCCCAAAAACAGGACCTTTTCATCCTCTACCTCTCCTTAGCCATGTAGCTAGAACCAGGATCTTTTAGTATTTTTACTTCCTAGTCCTAACTAATCCAAACACATTAATAAAATAAAATTCCACCCTCATGTGCTCTATAATCTCTTCGTTGACTATGGACATCATAAACATTTGTTTTGTGAACTCCAGCGTATTTTTGTAGGGTCCCTAAACCCCTAAACTATTTAGCCCTGGCTGCTGGGCTGAAGTTAACGTCTGCATACCTTTCAACTTATAAACAGTATTTGAGTTGCCCATTGGCAAAGTAACTATTTTTACCACAAAAAGTAAGCTTTTACTTTGGCTTACTTCTCAATTAGTTTTTCCGCCCCTTCATGAATTAAAAGTCCTCAACCCTAAAGCCAGTGCTTGATGTCGCCAACCGAATTTTCTTATTGAAATAGCTTATTCCCAAGAAATAAGCCCAAATACTATCACTTCGATTTTTCTGATATGGGCCTATAAGTCTAAGACATAATGAACGTGTATTTAAATTGAAAGCCTCTCGAAAAATTCCATTTCGATAGGTTGTAATGTAACGACTTAAACTCTTCTTCCATGACATTTAAATAGAAAAAAATTAATATTAAACTAAAAGCAATAAAGTGACATTAAAGACACTAATTCAATTACAACAGTGCCTTTCAAGTGCTACGGTTAAGCCTCCTTTTGTAAAACGTTTAAGCCTCCTCCGGTACGAAGTAATGCTACACGCGTAACGACATTAAATTGTCTAAATTGGAAGGAAGGAGTAACGATTTAAAACAAAAATTACAGAAGAAGTACTTATTAATCATTAAATTAGAATTAAATTAAATAATCATTAAAATGGAGAAATTTTCTCCATTAGTTGGCTAGTATCAGACTGATAGCAGACGAGTTTTTTTTATTAATTTAATCATTAATGCGTGAAATTGTGATTTGTAGTTTAAAAAACCTTTTTTAAGGATCAACAATAATTATAAAAATAATAACAAAAACTATAATTAACGATCATTCGATATAGTTCTTTTTCTACATAATCTTTGCACTTCGAACCATCACGCCAATATGTTTAATTTATTTTAAATAAAAACAGCGAAAAAAAACATTAAAAGCATCAGGCCACATTCGTTTTGCAATGTTTAATTATTGATTCGTTTCCAATTAACTAATACGAAAATAAGTCTGCGATAAGGCAATTATTCGACTAACCTACGACTAGGTTCAAAAATAAAAACTAAAGAAAAATTGCATTTTCAAATTGCGCCCTACATTAGTTTCAATTTTAATCTACTGCCTATATGTCCTATCATAGGTAACTAATGAAAATCTGTGTGCTCAAGTTTTCTCAAACGTGAAATTTATCGATTGATGGAATTGAAAATCATTTTTTAGCACACTTTTGCCATTATATAAAGTATTATGAATGATGATGATGCCCCATTCGTATAGCAACTCTCCTCATCGGGTTATTTAAATTAATGGAGCTTAAATTTAATTGTTTCAACATCAAATACAATTAGAAGTCATAACACCCGAGATTTCATTAAATTGTTTTTTTATCCCCCAATGAAAATTTTAATGGGTAGAAATAAAGCGTTCGATTGATTTGTTAAAAATATACTCCTAATATTTAAAATAACTGGTAAAATATTGCAAATGCAGGATTGCGATCCTCGATATACAGGGTGGTTGTTTTTTTACTGTCCAGCTAATATCTGCTGAAATATTGAAGATATTTAAAAAAGTTAAATTAGAAACTTTTCAAACAACACCTCATCTACAAAATAGCGCAAACAATTTTTTTCTATGGCCTACTTGTTTTGCAGGAAAATATGTAACTTTGGTTTTTTAAATAGAACACCCTGTATATTTTTAGAGAATCGTATTCTAAATCAATTTCTCTTTACAACGATGTATCACAAGTACCATTTTGCTTTCTAATTATTTCCAATATTTAAAAACTTTTTAGGATGAGTGTTGCAGAAAACATAGTCAAAGAGGGCCAAAAATTGTTGAATTCCATGGTGGACAATCTGAACAATCATTATAATACATTACGTGTTAAAGTTTGTTCCGAAATTTCTTAGTTTGTTAAAAAGTAAATAAATTAATGTTAATCAAGAGTTACTACAACCCTCATATTGTTCCTTTTTTGAAAATTGGACATAATTATTAGAAAGCAAAATGGTACTTGTGATACATCGTTGTAAAGAGAAATTGATTTAGAATACGATTCTCTAAAAATATACAGGGTGTTCTATTTAAAAAACCAAAGTTATATTTTTCCCGCAAAACAAGTAGGCCATGGAAAAAAATTGTTTGCGCTATTTTGTAGATCAGGTGTTGTTTGAAAAGTTTATAATTTAACTTTGTTTTGTATCTTCAATATTTCAGCAGATATTAGCTGGACAGTAAAAAACCAACCACCCTGTATAGCACTTTCTTTTTGATATAAACTGTGAATAAAAAGTAAGGAAGCAGTGGAATATTTTGTCTCCCGAAAGGAATATCAAAAACAGTTGGACACGTCAAATTAATTTATTTCAAAACAAACATTTTCCGACGATTTTAATTTTTCTACCCCTCACCCCCTTCGGGCAATGACGTCATAGAAATTTTTTTTAAAGACAATGTATTTTTTTTTTGGCGGAATTAGATAGTTCATTTTTTTCTCTTTATATGAACTTGTAAAAAAATACAGTAGAACCCCGTTATGGTACCCCTTTATAACGTTTTACTGGATATAACGGACTAAATTTTTGGTCCCATTTTAATATTTTCTTTATTTATTGTGTTTTTATAACGAACTTCCGGTTATAACGTACCGAATTTTTCGGCCCCTGATGGTACGTTATAACGGGTTCTACTGTATCAAAAAAAAATATTTTTATAAAGAAAGAAAAGGTCCAGTTTTCGAGAATATGGTGGATGGAATGGTAGTAGAATGCTCATCGAGTGGTTAGCACCATCACTGGGCCTCAGTCTGCTTGCTTTAGTTTTGTCGGGGCCCATCTTAAAAGTACAGTTTACCCAAATACGTCCCAAATTTTTTTTATCGAGAGTTTTCTCTTTTTATCAAGCGTTTATTTTATTTATTGTGCATTTACATTATTTATCGCATGTTTTCTAGTGTTATGGAGAATTTTATATTTTATGCAACATGGAACCGTAATTTTTTATCGAAAAAATATACCGACCATGAGAATTAAATATCGATCATTTAATTTGTAGCGAATTTCAATTACTCGTAAATACGTAACCTCAAAGCGGCTGTTTTAGCCACCATCTACCACGGAAAGCTAGTTTTTCAATAATTTTGAAATGACGTTGGAAAAACTACTCTTTACTAGCGCCCCTTTCATAAAATTGCAACTCTTTCTTTACGACATATTTTCGGAGGTAAAGTCCGTATAATATAAGCTTGCCGAAAAAGGTTTAAAAAGTCAAAGGGGGGTAAGTAACACCCCGTTTGTCTAATTCTCTCTTTCTTTTGTATACTATAGCTGTCTTTATTTGCTTTTAAACATAAAATTTAACAGTGTGGTAAGTATGGTCTGCAGTTCTCAAACTGCATAGTAGTAGAATTTAAAAAATTAATGGTCCCAATTAAAAAATTGAGACATCGTTAAAAAGAGATTTTAAAGGGCTTTAAAACGGTACACCACTCGACCCCCTTTCCATATTAAAATTATAGGGGTTGATTGCACCACCGCAGCTAAGAGGTGAAGTGACGGTGTTCAAGTTCCAAGCAGCAATAAAATTAATTTAAATATGAGAAAACACGTTTGTTTCGTTTTCGTTGACCCACCCTGTACGTTACTTAAGTTTTGTATAGGTAATTTTTATACGACGCGTTGTAAATTGCACATGTTCATGTTCCAAACGTCGTGATTTTATTTACTTTAATAGGGGGATATTTATGTAAGTAATTAGAAATAATAAAGATATAATGTTTGTTATAAAAGTTTTAAATTACGCAAAACACAAAAATATAACTATTACACCTTACTACTCGTATACGTTCCACACGATGAACTTTTTAATTTTTTTTGCAAAAATCATTTTTTTATAATTTACAATTATATTGTAATTTTGAAATGTAATTGTAATGTTACAATATGCATACATTTTTTATTATTCACCAACGAAATAATATTTAACATAAATTACCATGATACTCGAGTCACTTTACATGAATGTTTTTTAAATTTAATTAAAAAGGCCATAATTATGATGTGATTTCAAAACGCATTTCAATATTTTTCAAAATTTTTCCAAAAAAAAATGATTCCTATCGAAAATAAATTTTTATCCAAAAACTTTTCAAACTTTAAATTATTTCTTTCATTGGTTACTTTTGTATAGTGTGATTTTGCCTGGAGTGAGTCATGATCTAAAATTATCTTTTATTCTTTACTTTGAATGTAAGTGAAGAATTTTAAAAAATTATTACTCGAAAGAATTCACGAAAACACGCATGGGGGAGTTGCGCTTCAATTCTTTCATAGGTAACCGACCGTATTTTCAACTTTCAATTTGCAAACACATTTTGGCGTTTTGTTTCTGAGCAATTCTTCCTCCTAATTTATAATTGATCAATATTTTGACTTAACATAAAGAGGAAATTGTTAGGCCAAAAAATGGATTACTTTGTAAAAAATTGAAGAAAAACGGAAATTAATTGTAGTAGGCTTATTTGATAGCACTTGTTGAATGTTGATTTAAATAAAATTGTCCATTTAAGCCAACAATCACGCGATACCGTCATTACTATTTACACCGTAAACTTCACATAAAAGTATTTTTATTTAATAAACAACCTAACACGTGCTTTTTCTAATAATAACTATACCCCAAAAAAGACTTTTTAAGTCGAAAAAATGAAAACGTCGAAAATTTAAATTCGACAAAAATTATTATTTTCGCGCCTTTTATTGTAATTGTTAACACGCTATTTGGAAGATCGATAATGGTACATCATAACAGAAAACAAGAAGAGTCGCCCCTTTTTGTGTGTGCCGGTAAAAACAACGCAAAAACGCAACCCTTACCTGATCGACAGATACTCCGGTAAAATCGGATAACCACGTAAAAATTCTACTTCCATGATAATAGGAACTTGCAGGAGCCATTTGCTGATAAACTATCGTTTGTTTTATTTTGGGTAGGGCAGCAGCGAAGTGTACACGCGCGTAAGACCCTTCGCACACAACAGCAAATACGACTTTAATCGCAATTCCTATAAAGACGTACTCGACGTGGTGGGAGATAGAGATAAACGACCCCATACTGACTGCGGTGAAGTCTCACGATATTTAAAAAGTATTGGGTGTAGTAGGTAATGGTTTGTTTCTTTTAAAAATCCATTTACTTGTTGTTGTTGAACACGTTTTGTTATTTAAACTTTGAAGTTTTTTAAACTGTCACATTTGACAAAATTAATTTGAACGCACTAAAAAAAACAAAAATTTTCTACTCGCTCAAATCGAAGCACCTTTTTCGAACACCAATTAGTTAATGCTAAATCTTGTCTTTAGGATACGTTACCTTTCGGCCTTCCTAACGGAATGCGGAATAAATTAATTTTCAAAGAGCGCTTCATTTGAATAAATAATGTGCAGAATAAAAATCCGCAAATTACGTAATCGATAATCAATAACTTTTTGCAAATATTAGAAAATTTTTAACATTCAGCTGACTATAAAATAGGTGATGGTGTTACCATTTTTACCTGTTATGAAACAAATATGAAAAGGTAAAAAGTCAAAATGATACGCCTACTTATCACACATCAACGTCAGCCCATGAGCCCATGACTCATTCAAAACTAAAATAAGTCATAACTCATAACTTTCTTCTTCCATCCATCTATAACTACATGCATAGAAATATTTTGAAAACGATTAAAATAATGGCACTTTGAGTTTTAAAAAAATCTTGTTGCACATGAGCCATCGCTTCGTATCTTCCGCCAATCATAGGCTTGACATTGCGTTTCTGTCTGACACTTCTTCAACCTCCAGCTGTGCCTTTTTACGTCAGTTCTGATGGTCCCATCAAACGGAGTTGTTCAAAAAGAAATTCCAGATTTTTGAAGTTTTGACATTCAAAAAATCATTACTCCGAATCCGCTCGAGAGATTTTGATAAAAATTTATATTTCGATAGAGAATTAGGTTGTCTGTAACCAGGCACGTAACTACGGGTGGGCTAGGGTGGGCCTGGCCCACCCAAAATTATTGCTGGCCCACCCTGGAAAAATGAAAGTAAAGATAGCTAAATCCGAGGGGTTATCCACTCTCTGCAGTCAATGTACAAAAATTGAGCTGTGAACGGTAGTTATCTGCAGTCAATGGCAGCCATAGCATATGCAGTCATAGGCAGTCAACTGCAGTCAGTGTACAAATTCAGAATAGTGGTTGACCCCTCGGCTAAATCTAAGCATTTTTAAAATGTAGGAAACACAAATCTACATTCGGCACATTTCAAAAGTAAGCAATTTATTATTTACATATAAGAATCTACGGAATTCGGATGCCAATGACTTTCTTGATCTTTGTATACTGCCAGTGAGTTACTATAAAAATTTGAGCCCAAATACTGTCAGGTATTTTATCAACTCTTCACACACACCTTTTAATTAGTGAGAGAGCGAGTAAGCCACCAGAGAGAGATGCCAAATGCAAATTCTTAATTGTTAGGGCAAAAATAGTTGATTTGCCAAAAGACAGCCCGAATACTGTTTGGAAGTTGTATGGTCTGAAAATGTGGACTTCGGCCCAACTTCAACGCTGAGTAAGCTACTGTGGAGAGATGCTAAATTTTTTGGTCGAATATCATCTAAATGAAAGAATGGCAAAGTGGCAACCCGAATACTGTAAACTTTTTTACCGAATATTTTTAACAATTTCATTGAAGGACTATGAGCGCTTAAGCCAGTGTCCACGGAAGCCAACCAGATTTTCGTGTTCTGTGAGTATCAAATAGCTTATCCCCAAGAGCTCAGCCTGAATACGATAACCCCGTTTTTTCTGTTAAGGGTCCACGGTCTTATAATCTTTAAAAATTTCGTACTTGTACTTGGCCCACCCAAAAAAAATGGGCCCGCCCTGGGCCCACCTGATTTTTAAAGCTAGTTACGTGCCTGTCTGTAACACATGAGAAAAGAAAAAATATGGCAGAGAAAATAAACCTGGTAAGGACAAGGGAAAGGTAAGGAAATAGGTTCTCAAGAAAACATCGGTTAACCGTGGTGTCGTCACTCACCAACAGCTGGCCACCCAGCTGCCCTGCGGCTATAATTATTATGAGTTAAGCTGAATTCTACATTACACATTTATCCTTAGTATTTGATTTTAGTCCCAGGATAAAGAGGTTTCAACAATAGCGTGACCCGGTTTATACTGAGACTATAAAAATAAATCCTAAGGATAAATGTGTATTGTAAAATCCACACTTATTAGGATTAAGGGTTCACGCGAGAAATCTCGCATGCCTATCTCCCACTTGCAATTTTGTGCGAGACGACGCAAGGCGAGGCGAGACGAAGGTTAAGATTTCTTATGGGTGCGAGACTCTCGCGTGAACCCCTAATTAGGATAGGGCATAGGGTGTATCCAAGCGCAGGCCTTCTGTGCCACCTCCTCCAAAAATACGTCACTGACTCACCGGTCTTGTGTCATAGTATAAAGACTCGATTAGATTTTCCAAGTTTACAAGCTACTCTATGCTACCTAACTCGGTATGTTGACTAATAACACTAAATAAAACTAACCACCCACCCTTTCACCCCCGTGGTATGGACGCTTCTAGCTTTGTTAGGGCTTAAATACACTGGAGCCATCGTCTATCATCAGCTTCCACTAATAAAATTTAAACGTCTTAAGCATAGGTAGGTACCACGGGTACCATAGACGTTTATATTTTGTAGTAATGGTAGCTGGTGTCTGGTATCGGTATGATAGACTATGGCTCAAATGTTCCTATAACCTATTAGAGTTGAAAACTGAGAAGAAGTATTGTCTAAATAAAATAACGACCAAGACTTAAAGTCTCTTGAGTCGTTTCTTATTCGTTAGGGTATTTATCCTTTGGTTTTATCAAAATTGAGTCTATTATGTATTTATTAAATGCAATTAAACCAACATTTTTTAAAATGCTGGTGGCCTACAAAAAATATATTTTTGTTTAGTATGTCTAATTAATAAGGTTATGTTGTGACATTGACATATCCAGCGGACATGCGCATTAGACGAAGACTAACTTTTTCATACCTGTGTCGTTTCTTGTTCCTTTCAAAATTCCAAGGGTATCTTTTCTTTGCCAAAAAGCAATCTTATATTGGCGATGAAAATTAGAAAATAAATAATGAATTTTTAGATTGAGTGAACTGGTTTGATTCGTCTCAGTTTGTCCAGTTTGTCTCTATTAAGTTATAACTAATTTATTTTGAAATCTTGAAAAATCATTCAAAAGTGCAATATATTCCGTTTTGTTGTGATTTATAGCACATTATTGAGTTATACTGATTATACTAAAATGTAAATAGTGTCGTGTGTGAAAACTTATAGCGAATTATCATTGGAATTTCACACGTCAGATTGACGTTAGTTCTATAGACTTCATAAATACTATTTTTTTACTTTTACTTTGCAATAAAAATAAGTGTAGGTATAAAGTTCAATTACACAATAGATGGTGTGATAAGTAACGAAACATTAGGGTGACTCTGGTCGCGCCAGTTGAAGAGTACGAGTAAGAGTAGGTTCTATTCTTCCTATAAGGTTGATAGTGAGAACGAAGCAAAAGAATGATAACAATGATGACTATAATGTCTTATGAAAGCAACACTTTAGAGTTACCGCTGGGTACCCTAATAAATAAATAATAAGCGAACTGCAAGTTTAGTTTTAATATCGCCACCTGAGGAGCTCAAGAGGTATCAATGGGTGCATTCACCGGACGTAACAGTTGTGGAGCAGCTACCAAATCGTTCGGTAACTTACCCCTGTTTTAGGAACGTGTGCGGAGCGATCGCCATTTTTTCGAGCGCATTTCATTTGCGTTATGTTGAATTATCTCGATACCTGCTCATTTAACAAAATTACCCCACGATAGTAGCGTTAGTAATGTAGCGGTTGGTAGCTGCTCCACAACTGTTACGTCCGGTGAATGCACCCATTGAGTACCGGAAACAATTGAGCAAAACAGATATTGCCTACCAGATCATTATTGAAGAATCGTTAAACGAGAGGGTATTTCAGCCTGTACCTTTGCCAAAGCCAAAAAAAGTCCATCCCATATTTTTGCATGAACCACTAAATCACAAAGAAATAAGTGATGATATATTAATCTCAACATTGAAGAAGATTATCGCACTCTTACTTAATACTATCAAGAAAACGATATACCTACAGTTCCACTGTTCCACAGATATCAAAATCCAAACCAAAAACCTTTTTCAGTTGCTATTAAAACTTTTCCACCATCTTAATCTGAGAAAGTTATCTTCGAAGAACTAAACACCAGATATAATCTCTTCATAATTAAAATTACACGACTTTTAAATAAAGTAAAACACCCAATACCTTACTGCAAATGAAAATGCTTCAGAAATATATAAAGTTACAAAATTACGTCATTCTATAGTAACTGTAGAGCCGAGAAAGAAAGCTGCAAACCACATTACACAGTGTCATCGATGTCAGCGTTTTGGGCATACCAAAAATTACTGTACCTACCTTAACTCATTAGGAGCCCATCTATATCATAATATTGTCCGAAACAAATCAACAAAATCAACCTCCGCAATGTGTAAACTGAACACCCAGCAAATTTCAGAGGTTGTCAAGCATACAAGCATCTAAACGCTTCACAAAATAAATCAAAAGCGAGTATTCCGACTATTGCACCTCCAGTTTATCCAGTTTGTAGTAGCCGAACATATATGCAGATGCAAAAACAACTCGGATATTTTTAAATATTCCAAACGCAAACACTACTCTGGAAGACCCCTCTTCATCACTTTTTAAAAATATAATCTCAACCATCACAAATCTAATTAAACCATATATTCATCAAATCAAATCTTCCTTCCTCACCAATATCCTTCCTCTATTTTTTAATAGACCTTAATCCTAAAACTTTAAAATATTTAAAAATTCTGAACTGGAATTCAGGAATTCATGGAGGTAAAAATACCTTCAGATCGCTCCTTAAAGAGCTAGAGTCGGTAAAAGCAACGGTGTTGTATAAACCGTCTTAATACATAAAGCAGTATCATGGCAGTATATGGAAGCATCTCGATGAGTTCAGAGAGGTAGCTTTCCCAGTATCTAGCCAGGATGTATCTGTTTAAACATCAAGATAGCAAATCATGTTCATAACAGTCCACCATAAAAAGGATATTGTGTCTTCTGTTTTGACAATACTTCCCCGACTCTCTAGATCCTTAAAGAGTGATTTTACGCTAATATTTTGTAGACCATGAAATTATCTATCAGAGCTAATAAAAAATATCTGTTGTGTCAACACAAGACTTTCCGATTGAGTTGATTATTCTAAGACCAAAACAGTTAGAAAACAAAAGAATACTGAACATTTTTATAATCACTGAATAAAAATAAATAAACGTCAAAATTTTTTGACAAATGTCAAATTTTTGTCAAATTTTTTGACAACTGTCAGAAACGTCAGCTGCCAAATATTATTAGATATTTGATTCCGTAAAAACTCCTTTTAAAACAAAATAATGTTAAAAAATTTTATATCATTGAATAGAGAAAAAAATTCTCTATCGGATGATTTAAAAAAAATTATATAGTGCCATTTAAAAAAAACAAAATTTCCTTAATTGCACACCCCCTAGCGGACCGATTTTGAACAAACTCCTTTCTGCACTCCGTTGTTATCTGATAAGACCTTATGCCAAATTTCAAGTCAATCGGTTCGGTCGTTTCAGAGATTTCGTGGGGAACTACATCCACACACACACACATACACACACACAGACTTTTTTCTAAAAATGGTCTAGATCGTTTCGGGGGACCTCAAAACAGATATATCCGGTGTTATCTCAAAATATTTTTTTTACCCCATTACAATACTTTCCTTTAATACCTTAAGGTATCGGAAAGTAATATTGGTCTTAATTGCCATAATAATTAATGTATCAAAATAAATAAAAAGAGCAAACATAGAAGACTACCGCGTCAATTACCACAGGACATTATCTAAAATTATTTATTTAGAAATATATTATATTTATTACCGCCTTGAACAGCCAATAAGGCTGAACAGGCGTAGTGCTAATAAAAAAAAGAAAATAAATAATAAAACAGAGTAGATAGATATATTTATCAATTTTTTTTCATAACCACCTTACAAAGTATAATTATAGAGGCTATTTTTCAGAAATCATTATGAAATAAACTGACTAATTCGATTGATACTTTAGAGGTCTAATTCGCATGCTTCTGATTCATACTTTAATTATTCCGCCAATTATAAGCTGATACCTAGGTACGATTTGGTCGAAGTTTTCCAACTAGCGTCTCAAATTAGTCCAATTATTGCAATATAACATTGATAACATGGCATTATGTAGGAAATTTGATAAGAATAAGAATTTGCTTTGTTATACGAATTGAAAAGTATGGTATAATTTAAAATATTAACCAATTATTTTAAACTTATGGAAAAAGTTGCAGTTATTAACGAATTCAAATTAAAAATTTTTCCTTGAATGATAGCAATATCTTTTACTACAACATCAAGTAGTGGTGGTTTAAATTCTTACCTAATCAATCAGTCAGAATTTAAATAAATAAATAAATAGCAATTCAAGTATTAAAAAAATCCTGTTGGTTATTTTTAAAACTACCAAAATTTTAGAATTGAAAACCGTGAAAACCTAAAAAAATATATTCAATAGGAAACCTTTGTACTTTGACATGGTAACGTAATTGAAAGACTATTGAACATCCGAGCACAAAAAATAGCATTCTCATGTATAGTAGATAACTGAAAATGATTTGCATTTTAGTTCCTGCATAATTAAAAATAAATAATCAATTTAAATGTTATTAAAAAATTGAAATAACAACATTTTTATTTTAATACAGCACAATTACCACTACTTAAAATTACTAGCAATTTATAATTTTTCAACAATTTGACGATTGGTCAAGAACATTAATTAGTTTAAAAAAAATAATAAAATTCTATAATCACAGCATTAAAATATGACTATATACACATTTAACTACTTAATATTATTTAAATATTAGAAAAAATTTAATTTATTTATTAGTGGTAAATAAACTAAATTATTTCACAATTATTTCAAAACAATAATTAACTACTATTGATGTTTTTGATTTCAAAAAACCACTGAAATTTTATTTTGTTTAAGTTTTTTTATAATTATTAAAAACAAGTTAAAAATCAATTTGTAAAAGTAACAATTAGGAAATTTGCTCACTAAGGACTAATAGAGATCACAATTATTATAAGGTTATACCTACATCCATTGACCTATTTGATTTTAATTTTATGTAATTTTAATTTAAATCCCAACATTTCTGAAAGCACCCCAGATAAGGCCGATAAAACAAACACTTTTGTTATAGTGTATAAATGGGGGTTTGTAGAAAATCCTGATATTTTAAAAGGAGTTTCGAGTTCCTGAAAATTAAAATAATTGTTAATAAATTAAATATTAGTTTATCTATTAACTAAAAATTGGAATACGGCGCCATCTAGATGAAGGACTTATACTGACGAATATAATTTCACACTTAAAGTGTGTTCAGACTACATGATTTCTCATAGGAGAAGTCATATGACTGATGAATCATAGCAAAATAATAAGCTCAGTCATAGCAAAATAATAGGGAGTTTTCAGAATAAAACTGTTGGTTATTTACCATATTTGGGATAAATAACCAACAGTTTTATTCTGAAATTCGTTATACTCCAAATCCTACTACACCTTTTCCAGTTGTATTTCAATTGTAATTCAGAGAATATAAAAATTGTAATTCAGATTAGTCAATTGTATTTCAGAAAATATGATTTGTAATTCAAAATAGTCAATTGTATTTTAGTAGCCATTTAATATATTCAGAAAATATCAATTAATATTCAGAAAGCATCAATTGATTTTTGAAAGATATCAACTGATTTTCAGAAATTCTCAATTGATTTTCAAAATATGTTTCTTTCTTTTGATGTTTTCTTCAAAAGAAAGAGTACTCAATTATTTTTTACATAATTTTTATAATAAAGCACTTTTCTTAAGTTTAAAACTAACTCTGAGAGCTTATAACTTTTTAGGGGTGCATTTTTTATATAATTGCAAGAGGAAAAAATACGCTATTTTCGTGCCAGGAACTAACTCACTGTTGTAGGAGTTTGTCGATGCTTTTCAGGGAGACGCTGTATAGGTATCTACTAAAATTTATCCTATAAATACAGTAGAAATATTTTCTGAAATACAATTGATATCTTTTGAAAATTAATTGAAAATTTCTGAAAATCTATTGATGCTTTCTGAACATTAATTGATATTTTTTAAATATTAAATGATTATTCTGAAATACAATTGACGTTCTCTGAAAATCAATTGACTATTTTGAATTATAAGTGATGTTTTCTGAAAATCAATTGACTATTTAAAATACAATTGACGTTCTCTGAAAATCAATTGACTATTTTGAATTATAAGTGATGTTTTCTGAAAATCAATTGACTATTTAAAATACAATTGACGTTCTCTGAAAATCAATTGACTATTTTGAATTATAAGTGATGTTTTCTGAAAATCAATTGACTATTTAAAATACAATTGACGTTCTCTAAAAATCAATTTACTATTTTGAAATACAATTGATGTTCTCTGAAAATGAATTCACTATTTTGAATTAAAAGTGATGTTTTCTGAAATCAATTGACTATTATGAATTAATTACAAGTGATGTTTTCTGAAATCAATCGACTATTTTGAATTACAAGTGATATTCTCTGAAAATGAATTGACTATTTTGTATTACAAGTGATATTTTCTGAAATACAATTGATTAATCGGAATTACAATTAATATATTCTGAATTACAACTGGAAAAGGTGTAGATAGTGTCTCCAACTGAAGTTGACCCCTTTCTTAAACCATATTTGGTTCGAGTTACCTCACCTTTAACAAATCTGCTGCTAATTTCAACACGCTATTAGCGACATTCAATTCTTCTTTCTTGTGCGGTTTTTGTTCAATTTGAAGGTACAAATTAATTTGTTCCGTTATTAAAATAGACAAATTACTTCGATACTTTCTATTAATTTTAGTACCCAAAGTCATAAATCGTAAAAGCAAACAACCCAAACCAAAACACCAAAATACAGCTTCGATATTATATTGCGATTGTAACGCCGCCGAATCCTATTTAAAAATAAAAACAAATTAATTTTCAAAATATTTACAAAACTACGCACCTTCAACAACTCCATACTTAAAAATGAAAGTAACAACAAAGTTATGACAAAAGCAGAAGATACAATTACATCGACCGATCGTTGGGGTCCTCTCTTTTTTAAAAACGAACGAACCGACAACCAAGTCTTGATGTTGCGTACTTTGTTTAGTCTAAAATGCGGTAATTGGGATTTTCTTGCTCTACGCGACGAAGTTAAGTGGGAAAATAATTTGGCGTACAAAAATCTTTGCTTGAACGTACGTTCTGCGACGCTCAAGAGAAAGAAAAATAGGCAGGCTAAAACATATCGTTGTAACAAGGCTGTAATCATAACGGTGCGTTCCCTACAAAAAAATTGTTACAAAAAAATATTTTTTCTCAACGTACCCACTACTTGGGGACTCTCTTATTGTTACGGTAAGTACCATAATGCTTTTCCTAAAGCTGCGTCGAGTATCGCGATCATGGAACCGGATAGCTTTTCTAAAACAAGTCCAGATATTTCGACAACCGATAGTTGTACGTCAGTTGTAGTTGCAGAATCCAAAGCGGCATTACTTAAGCGATAAAATGACGGCAAAAGGGCTAATATTAAAGCGTAACACATGCCCACGTAAAAATAATCCATAGTTTCTGCCACATCTTCCACCCTAGCAATAATTTCGCAACTAATATCAAAAACAGAAAGCTCCACTTTTTTAATTTTATTCTTTTTCCAAACGTTACAATTAACTGAAATTTTAGAAATATTGTAATGTGTAGGGTTAGGGTCAATGTAAGAAAGACTTTACCTCTATCAGACATGGCGTAAGGACTTAATATTGCGCTCGGAGCTAAAGGTGTGTCCCATAAAACATTTTCGCTGTCTGTAGGTTCAATTTCAGAACTGTAACTGCAATCTTCGGAATTTGTAGTTACTCCCATCCATTCGGTGGCAGAAGTTGTGGCTTCTGTTAATATGGGAATGCAGTTATCGCCAACATCGGGCGAAGACATAGTTTCGCCATCTTCGCTATCGCAAGAAGTACTTTCAGAAGCCAAATTCGCACTACTTTTCCAATTTCGTCTTTTTACTTGCTACAACATTATAATCATGATTATGTCAGAAATTTTACATTTTTTTTCTCAGAGAAATAAGGAAGTGAACCTCATTTTCGGCACAAAACGATACGGCAGCAATGAGATTTGACCGATTAAAAAAACCGAAAATAAGGTAAAGTATAAACTAAAATATAAACACTTACACTTCATTACTTAATTTTCTACTGTAACAAAGTTCTAAAAAATAAAACTCCTGAAAAACAACACAAAACTACTTCAGAATAAACAAAGTTCACAAAAACAAAATTAAGTAGCGTTAAAGCCTTTTATAAAAAAAATATTTCTACATACTCGAATCCCCTCATTTTTTGAGCCACCCACATCAACTTTTAACTTTGTAGAATTTGTCCTTACAGGTCGTTTATATAAATTAAAATTAGATCTCGCCGATTTTGCATCTTCCTCCACTTTATTTGAGAAGTCTTCTTTCAAATCGTTTTCAATATTCTCATTAATATTGAGATTCGGAAACGAACTTCTCGCAATTTCATATTCTTCGTTTGTATCGTTGGGTGTCGATCCGTTCCCGTTAAAACTTTCAAAACCGTCGTCAATTAAAGAGTGTCCTTCTCGAGTTGCTCTCCGCCTTAAATTGAAAACCTTTATTTTTAGAAAAGGTCAGTTGTTTAAAATTTACCTCAACTTATTTATTGAATGTTCGGGCGATGTATCGCTCTGTTTTTCTGTTACAGGTTGAAAAATAACGCACTTCGGGAGCACAACCTTATCGGTACTTTTAACCGAATCGCTGCTTTCGTTCACAAGTAAACTGCTATCAGAAGGGACTTTATTCAAGGGCGACGTTTTACCCTTTCGTCTTCTTCGAAAATTACGTCTCTTTTGGGTCTGACAGTAAGATTGTTTGGGGTCAGATTGCGTCGAGACGATTTGCGAATGTATAAGACTTAATACCCACATCATTAAAATGGGTACAATGATTTCATTACAGGGCACGTGCTAGAAATAATTAAACTTAAATAAGTAGTTCGTTTTAATTTGTTCAACTCACTTCGATCGAGTCTTCGAGTAATTTGCTTACGTTGTAAGAATAAATTCCAATATTCATAAGTTGTACTAGATAGAGGATTAGTAAAAGAAAAAATATCTTCCCTGATGTTTGTTTTACCCACCATTTCGAATAAATTGGTAAAAATATAAATCTCTGAGTGGCTAATCTTGCAACTGTTACAAAGCCGTGTTTCGGCTTCGCTTTGGTAAATGAAGAGCCTGAAAGATTAAGGGAAAGTAAGAAGATATTCAAAAAATTATTTCAAAGGTTTGATTTTCTTTTGGCGGGTTTATCAAACGATTGCAAGATTAGGGTTCAAATTGGCCAAAATAAGTAAGCTTAGAGGAGACTCCTCTCACTCTCAGCGCAATATTTCGAGAACGGTTGATCGCACAAAAAAATGAATTACATCTAATTTGTAGAGAATTTTATGATGTACAAGTTTTATAATAACCTCTAATGACGTACGCCTAATAAACGATATATTTGTAAAAAACAATTTTTGTGATACTTGACCTTGAATATTTTGAGACACGGACATGAGATTGTATGAGACTTTTGAGCAAGTCTTTAGAACGTCAAAACATAGGTTTGTGCCAATATTTAGCTGACTTTCATTCTGACGTTAAACCCTTATTTGACGGGATTAAATATTTAATAAGAAGAAATGTTTTTTCTGAGGGGTCAACCACTGTTCTGAATTTGTATATTGACTGCAGTTGACTGTTCATGACTACATAAATTTAATATGCTATGGCTGCCCTCAAGGGCGGTTTTACGGGGAGTAATTACGTCTCCAGAAGTCTAAATTTCCTAAATTACCTTAAAAGAATATAACATTTTTAAATGAACGAGCTTTAAAATCACAATAAAATTTTAAAAATCTACAAAAAACTTATTTTCTACTATTATTCTGAAGGGTTAATAAAGTCCCAAATAATAACCCTTTTTAAAGATGACCGAAATTCCGAAATAAGCAATATATGTCTATTCTTGTAACTGAAAAAAGTACCGTTCATTTATGACCTATTGTACCTTCTTCTTTCTTTGTTCATTAGGTATTCACCACTTCTACATACATATTCAAAAAATAGCTCTGGTTTAGGCTGTAAGAAAAGTAAATTTGATGGTAGGTACAATAAAAATTTGCCAAAAATTATTTTCGAACTTCTTTTTTTACGACCAGAATGCTTGAATGAACAAATATTTGCTCAATTTTAATTTAGCCCATGCTAGAGATTTCAAACATTTAGGTAGAACTATAATATTACCCCCCCCCGTAATCATTTTTATCCCCCCATTGTTACAAATAGTCATACTTCTCACCGTCGATTACCCCCCCCCCCCCCGACTTTTTGTTTAGAACCGCCCTTGGCTGCCATTGACTGCAGAGAGTGGATAACCCCTCGGTTTTTTCCATAATGAAAGACTTGACTAATCATTAATTATAAAAAATGATTCAACTATTACAATAACTGTATCTACAGGGTGACTGATATTGCTTGTCCGTATGGGGTATCTCCGTTAATATAAGAGTTAGGAGAAAACTAATCAGACAATCTCGATCTACTTTTTTGAGACAAACTCAATGGTAAAATAAAAAATCTGATACCTTCTTTTGTTTTCGAGTTATAGCTAAAAATTCATATTTTTGTCATTTTAATTTTGATCAGTTATATCTCTCTTATTTTTCAAGATTTTTTTAAACTGTAAAGACATTCTCATGACACTTATAATAGGTAATAAGGTATAATGTGACACTTATACAGGGTGTCCTACTTATAATGGTCACCATGGGGATCTCGTAAACTGTAAGAGATACGAAGTCGGTTAAATGACACCAAATGTAGCCTTTTTTATGGTCAACTCGATCCTACTTTTGTTTTTTGAAAAATATTATTAGCACTCTAGATATTTAGAAAAAACTGAAAAAGTTGATTTTCTTTAAATGCCTATAACTTTTTTATTAATCAAAATAATTTCAATTTTTAAAACGGGGATAATGGGCACTACTAAAACCAATAAATTTAATAAACAAAAGAATTTTTTTATAAGGCCGTTTTGGAGATATGATGCAAAGTTACATTTTTTTAAATGCAAACCTAACCTCAATTTTATGTTGTTGCAAAGCTAATTTCTTTCTCTTTTCAAAAACATATGTTTTTAAATTTTTTAAATTTTTTAGTATTTTTTTATGAATTTTTTTAGACTTTTTTTTGATATTCTTATGTTTAATTTCAATTGTTTTTTTTTATTCGATTGTTTCAAGGGATATTTGATTAAAAATATTTTTTTAACATTAAATAACAAATTTATTATTTAATTTTATGTTACCAAACAAGAATTTGAAAAATTAAGCCTATCAACCCTTATATTTTTGAAAAGAGAAAAAAATTAGATATGCAATAACATAATATTAATACTAGGTTTGTATTTAAAAAAATATAATTTTGCATCATATCTCCAAAACGGCCTAATAAAAAAATTCTTTTGTATATTAAATTTATAGGTTTTAGTAGTGCCTATTATCCTTTTTTTAAAAATTAAAATTATCTTGATTAATAAAAACGTTATAGGCATTTAAAGAAAATGAACTTTTTCAGTTTTTTGTAAATATCTAGAGTGCTAATAATATTTTCCACAAAACAAAAGTAGGATTGAGTTGGCCATAAAAAAGACTACATTTGGTGTCATTTAACCCAGCGTTTCTCAACCTTTTTGGTTCGCGACCCCCAAAATTCTAGTCATTATTTTTGGCGACCCCCCGTCTCTCTGAAGTTTTATGCAAATTATTGTTGCTGGTTCTTTCAGAGGTGTTCAAATGAAAGCTCATATTTTACTATAGATTTATCTAGTAGTCGCGACCCCCAAAGAGCAGTACGCGACCCCCTTCGGGGTCGCGACCCCCAGGTTGAGAAACGCTGATTTAACCGACTTCGTATCTCTTACAGTTTACGAGATCCCCATGGTGAGCATGCTAAGTGGGACACCCGGTATAAACGACATAAGCAAGTGTAAACGCAAGTGTTTTTATTATTAAAAATAATTTCAATAAATATTACATTTTTGAAAAGCGCAAAAAATACTCTATTTAATAAAGTCACAGCTGCCTATGATTCGTATTTAAAAAAAGTGAAGTTTGTGTAATAACTCGAAAAATTTCCATAAAAAAAATTTTTTTGACTACGCCACTGGAATCTACATTAAAAAGTGTTTTAAGAACGTTTTTACAGTTTTACAAAATCTTGAGAAATAAATATGTAATATTGATCAAAATTAAAATGACAAAAATATGAATTTTGAGCTATAACTCGAAAACAAAAGAAGGTATCAGATTTTTTATTTCACCATTAAGTTTGTCTCAAAAAATAGATCGAGAACGTCTTATTAGTTTTCTCCTAACTCTTATATTAAGGGAGATACCCCATACGGACAAGCAATCAGTCACCCTGTATAATGTGTCCCACAAAACTTGAGTCATTCATAATCACCTTTTGTTTTTAGTGAAGATAGATGGGCATAATAATAGTTACATTTTTGAAGCTTACAGTAAATTAATTGATTGTCATTCAGAATTTATTTTCAAAAAGACATACAGGTAGGTACTATGTTCAGAGCTTTAAGGTGTCGAGTTCTTGAGAAAATTGAGTCCACATTATTGAATTCCAAATTGTTGAAATCTGAGATTTTTTCTAAATAATTTGATACAACGTTATACCATATCTAAATAATCATGAAGTTGCAAATTGAAAAAATTATAGCTATTTGATAATAAAGTGTGCCATAAAATTACTAAACAATAGCTTCCATGGAACAATTGAATCACATGAATAGAAAAATAACAGATTAATGACAAATGACGACGTACTTGAGACTAGATTCTGTTGTCAAGCACTATTTGATATGGGAGATTATGGGAAACAGCTCACCAAGACACTTGTAAAGTAACTAAAAATCTACTTCAGCTACGACCACGCCCCCCAGCTATCTTGTTTACTTCGGCAAGCTGTCTACATCTATCGATATTAGCATTTTTCACTTCTTTAAAAATAGCCATAGAAAGGCACAACATTCAATAAGTTTTTGATATTCATAACTGCACTATTTTAGAAATTTAAAATTTAAGCAACTTTCTACCTTCATTAATAACAAAGAGACCTTATTAGTATTACCCCACACCTTGTCGGACACATTGTATGCAAAATTAAACAAAGGACAACATTAAATTGCTTATTATTGCACTAATAGTGTAAAAGTTACCTCTCACTAAATCAATATCGATATACTCGGTTGTTATGGTGGATGATTTCATTTGAGTGTCTGAAAAGTTATCGTCGAAGTCTGTGTTGCACATCGATCTTTTACGAACAGCATTTTTAAACTGTATATTTGCTAAACCCCTTATAATTCTTTGTTCGATTGTCTTTTCCCACAATTGTTTGTCGTACGTTCCAATCTTCTTCTGATACCTAAAAACACCCGATTAAAATTCCGAAAAGAAAAAACAACAAACTTACCATGTAATATACTGTTCTACCCCCATTTAAAATTAAGAAATTGTTTAATTAGCATTGACAAATTAAAAAACAATTCTTTAAGGTTGAAATAACTGTAAATATAAATATATTTCCTACTTTTATTTTTAGAACATTCACAATTACTTTGACAAGGAATTTTATTTTTGAAGGTGTTAATTACATAATCCAATTATTATTTTTTAAATAAAATTTTGATTATTTGCACCATTTTTTGCGAACAAAAATTGACAAACAGCTGATTAAATGACAGCCGTGCGTCAAACTGACGTTTGTAGGTTAGTTTTGGAAAATTTCCCCTTGCAACGTGCACACGTCAAGGTTACAATAATTAACCTTCAACCCGCTTCCTCAAAATATTTTTTTTAAGATTCCGAGCAACAACAAAAGACGATTTACAAATTTTATTCAACTTAAAAACAGATATACACTTTGATATATTTTATGTAAACAGTAAACATTTAAAATATATTGACAATTTTAAATATCACAAGTTCATCATGATTAATAATGACGAACTACTACTACGTAATTAAAATTAAGATTACATTTTTACAATTCACCATGTAGGAGTTTTTTATCAAACAAATACTCTCCCAACGCACCATGATTTTCCATCATTTTATCAAGATTTGAAACTTTTCCAGCTAAGTCACGTTGTCCGTGATATTGTTCTTCCAAAAAGACACCCGTTAAATAATCAACCAAATGATAATCGTTGACATTATTTCCGGCCTCTTGGGGATCTTCACAAACTTTTATCACATCTTTAATTTTTTTAGTTACCGAGGCTTCCAACTTGAGAGCGTCTTTAAGCGCACTAACAGCATCAGTCCATTCGGTAGTCGGCGGTTCAATCTACAAAAAATAGTATTAGAAAGCTTTTAAACACTCGAACGAGCCGAGTTCATAGTTAAGAAAATATTAAAGGCCCAAGAAATCCTTTCAAAAACTTACATGTGTCTTGATAAGGTTGCTGACACTCGATGTAAGTTCTCCTCTCATGAGCAAGTATGAAATCAATTTCATTGCATGATCTCTTTCCTCGGTTGCAGCTTCAAAAAATAATTTGGCAAATCCGGGTCTGTTTATTGTATCGCGTGAAAAATGAGCTCCCATCGCCAAATATTGAATAGAGGCTCTTAATTCTTCTTGAATTTGATTTCTCATTTTGCGTACACATGGTGCTACAGCATCAATCCAATCTTTAGGAATATCGGGTTGTTTATGAGTACCTGCAAAAATATTTGAGTAGAGAGGGCGCTTGGAATTGAAAATAGGAATCAAAA
The DNA here is from genome assembly GCA_963924605.1 of Malthinus seriepunctatus. NCBI lineage: Eukaryota > Metazoa > Arthropoda > Insecta > Coleoptera > Cantharidae > Malthinus > Malthinus seriepunctatus. The sequence goes on from OZ004601.1 coordinate 53,166,381, forward strand.
ATTTGAGGTTATGGCTTTTACGAGCTGTTGAGCTTAGGATCCAATTTTTCCGTTATAGCTCCTTTCACAAATCTCATCGTATCGCGCGATAGGATACAGATTACAAAAAATTTACTTTCCACTTAAAATGAATGACTATAAAATGTGTGAAAGGCAAATGCAGAAGTAAATGCGTATCATTATACAGTTCTGAGAAGCTCCTCCAGGTATCACTAGCCCGAAAAACCACAGTAAATAACAACTTTTTCTTGGATTGGAAAAAGTTAAAATGTATAGGTCATCCCGCCATCTATTATAAAAATAGACGGACCGATAATAAATTAAGGCTACTTACATTGTAACTGAGCTAACGAACCAGCAAAACATGTTGCAATAACAAAAACAACAATAGCGCCCTTCATATTGGAAATATTTTTTAAAACTTTGTTCAATCAATCACTAGTAGGCCTTTACACACACTGGTGTAGAAGGTAACTAACTAGCACACAATAGACGAAATAAAATGAACTTTGATAAGAGAGATAAACGCCCTATACTTGTGTTTTTAGTCGCAAATGGCCATGAATGGCGGGTTTCGGAAACGTTATAAGAAAAAAACAAGTTTATCAATACCCCCACCGCGTCATAAACCATACTTTCTTTTGTCATTGGTTAAATAGATGCGCAATTATTTACCACGCTTGCGCAATAATTATTTCCACTAATCAACTTATCATTAAAACGCCATTCTTTGTGATTACGCTGGCGAGATACCAGGTATAATTTCAACAACTAACTTTGCTCAAATATTATCTTAATTTAAGTTTATTTTATTTCGACAGGGATCATGAAGGTGCTATTCGTTCTCACAGGCTTAATTTTGTCTGCTTTAGCAGCAACAGAAGACTATTGTTACAAGGATGCCGTAAGGAGCTGTACTACAACAACAAAAAGTAAGTTACCGTACAAAAATTATATACTTCTAATTAGTTTATAATTACACAGACGCTAATGGACTAACAAACTGTAACGCACGTTATGGAGCCATCGATTCGGTTTTACCCGATCTCCAGGCATACGTAAATACTCACATAACGAGATCGTACGAATACCTACTAATGGCTACCCATTATGGCAATTATGAGAAGAGCAGAGCCGGTTTCGAAAAACTATACCACAATTTAGCAGACTCGAAATGGCATCAAGCCATAGATTTAATTAAATACATTACCAAACGAGGTGGTAAAATGAACTTTTCGGTAGTCAAGGCCGATACTATTAACGACGCCAATAATGCAAATTATGAATTTTACGAATTGGAAGGTTTGGCTAAAGCTTTAGATATGGAGAAACAATTAGCGACCGAAGCTCATCGTATACACGGCGAAGCAACACGTAGACGTAAAGATTATCACGATCCAGAAATTTCCTCGTATATCGAAGAAGAATTTGTACATAAACACGCCGATACTATTCGTGAATTGTCGGGCCACGCTGCAGACTTGAATGTGTTATTAAATGGTCCAGATGCATCATTAGCTTTGTATTTGTTTGATGGTTTTCTTAAGAAATAGTAATTTTCAATTTTAATATTATGTTAGTTAATAGATTTTTGTGATAAGATGTATCAATATTTTAAGAAAGGTTTATATTGACAGTTAAAAATGTTACATAAATAAAAAGGTTTTTTTTCGACTTATTTATTTTAATCGACCGAGAAAGAAAATATAATTAGTGATAACCAAGTTTGTCCACTTATAAATGTCAAAAGTTGATGGTACATAATCTATCAAAAATGTGATTAAATTTTAACGAAAGTGATTTAAATACGATCCTCAAGTTTTGACGTAGGTATTGATTAATTTTGACAAGCCGTATGCAAGTGGCAATAGAAACCTTAATTTGACAGTATAGGTTGGTCAAAAAAAGCAGTGGCGGCGCCATCTATTCTGACGCCCCCTGCAAAGTTCAAATATTTTGCCCCCTTCTGTCATCAATTTTTTAAATAATTTTAAAACGTTGCGCCCTTAAGTGACGCTTACCGCCTCTGAACAAAAGTGTAATAAAATTCAGACTCATTTTCTAAGGTCAGTCTCGTCAAAAACGAAACCAATTTGGCTTTAGCAACCTAAAGGTGCGTCCATACCAATAAAAATTTGCGTTGAATGTTGAATTCAAGAAAAGTATTTGCGGCGCAAATTTTCGCGTTGAATGTTGTATTTTGTATTCAAGAAAAATATTTGCGGCGCAAATTTAAAATTGGTCAAAATATTTTCCACGTAAATATTTATTTTGCGTGTTGAAACTTCAAACATAAATACGTATCAGGACTCGGAAGCCAGAGTAAAATTTGCTTTTAAAAGAACTAATTTTTTTGACTATTTGTACCTGACTTTTAGGAAAAGCAAATAAATGAATTGAATCTTATCACATTTGCAACATAAAAAATTTATTTGAAAAATTAGAAAATTAATAATATTAATGAGGGTATTATAGAAAACTATTAGTATTATTTAGAGTTAATGAATGAAATATCCATTTACCACTTAAATGAAGTTTGTCAACAATGCCGTTTATTGGTGTTAAAACATCTGTTTTGGAAAAAAGCCTCTTTTATTTAAATATTTCTTTTCCTTTTCTTTGTACTTTTAAATGCATTTGCGACGCAAATCTCTTTGAAGTTTACTAAAAGCCGCCATCCCCACCGATAGTGTGTTTTGTACGTGCGAAATTATTTAAATTTGCGCCGCAAATATTTTTCTTGAATTCAACATTCAACGCAAATTTTTATTGGTATGGACGCACCTTTAGAGTCTTAACGTCGGACTTGCATCGTTCGCTATCAAAGTTACAACTGTTTTCCCCCTATTTTTCTTCCTTAGCGCTAAAGAAAAATACATAGAACCATGATAGTAGACAAGAGACAGTTATGTAAGTGAGGAATAGCAGATATTTTGAAGCTCATAAATGAGTTCCCCCAGACAATGGCTTATAAGTTATAATGTGACGTGGTTGTTATTGATTCTCTGATCAGACCATGCCAGACACCGCGATATTTCAAGAGCCAGATACCGTTTACTATCAAATTCTCAGGCTCTCACTAATTGATCGGTTCTTCAAAAGCGCTCTACACAGAATTTATTAAGGGTGTCATTTTTCAGGGCCGGACTGCCTGTGGTTGGCTCCACTGGCTACAAAATAAATTGGCCCAAAACACAGTGGCGTAGCGAGTAGCGACATTATCACGGGTGTAGGTTCCAAAGACTTCCCACAGGCTCCGTAGCGCCTGTTAAAATTTTTGGAATTTTCAAGGTCAACGAGCTTACATCAACTTTTTCAAATTTTTAAACAAATTTTTGTACTGTGAAATTAAGCAATTTATTAAGAAAAACCAAAAACACAATGTAGGATTTTCAACAATTGTGAATACTTTTTTATTTTTCCATTTATTTCACCCCAATTTCACTTGGGGGACAATTTCACCGGGCCAGTCCAGGACTGGCATTTTTTCAGTTAAAAATAAATTCGTTCTCCTATAGAGAACTTCTACGATATTGTTAGCAATAATTCTCAAAAATGGTGGAAAATATTTTTAGTACGATCATTTACAGCATTTATGTTTACACGTCGGTAAAGTAAATTTACATCTAATGCGCGACAGTAAGTGTTTTTACTGTTCTAGTACGCTTAAAAGTTTTGTTGTCTACTTTTCATATAGCAAAACTACTCAATTTCATAAAAAGATACAAATGTAATTTTTGACATTAATTTTTTTAGTAGAAATTTAATTTAAAATACACAAAATCTATTATTTCTTTGTCCCTGATCGCACAAAAAACGTTATAAGCATTTCGAACGTTAATGATTACTGGTATCGGACAATAATTGGAGGCTTCGCTTCTCTCAGCCTCTAAACAATTGTCTTTGACCGTTAAATCATCCTTACCGTTCTCCATACTTTCTCTACTATAAACGATGAATGAGCACAAAAATCGCGATACTTTTATTTTGTCAATTTGCGTAGGTACTGATTAGCTAACGCCCCTTCCTTTAATTTTGAGTTTATACTACTTGAAAATATTATAAAAATATAATTAAAACCTCATTGTTTTAAATTGGTTAAAAAGTGTGAGAATCTAAGAAGGAAGTCTAATTAATTGTTATTAAATTATTACACATAATTGCACAAGTCCATCTATTTGTTGCTCATTTGATGATTAATTTGTAATCGCAGTTTACAGGAATTCACTCATCAAGTTAAATGGAACGTACCACGTCCATCAAAGATAAATGAATTATTTTTTTTACACAAAATTGTGAATTTGAAACGAGCCCATTTTTTTATTAAAAGGGATTTTATGGCCCTTTCCCAACACAATTTAACACAACACTTGGGCTCGTTTGCCTCATTTTGATACAATTATCATTTATTGTATGTTCAAATAGCTTTATTGCATTATTTAAAGATTCAAAGGTCTGAATAAGGCTTCTGTAGCGTAGTGTCATACAATACAATTAATAATGGTGACCGTATCTGATGAAGATTAAATTTTTGGAACTTCCCTTTTTATTTTACTGTTTACAAAATATTTGGACTATAATGGACTAATAAAATACCGATTAATAAATTTAACTAGAGAAGATAAATATTGACGATAAATAAATTGAAAAGTCACGTTCAAGGTTTTATGTGTCAGCAATAGCCAGTAATAGCAATATCGATCGGTCATGTTTTAATTGAAACTTATATAAGTAATGTACCTAATATTTATTTTACAATTAATTTGAGTAGGTACTAATTGTACTTATCTAACTTTTACACATTTGGTAAATGGTAAGAACCTATTTCCTTTAAAAACAGTAGGTCAAATACTTTTCTACCTATCGCTGACCAACCATAACCTTTCTCCAAATCCAAACTTCCAAAAACTGGAGGTTATACGTTCCAAAATAAGATAAAGTTTTTTCCAAAAAAAAATATTTCAAGTCGAACAAGTAGATACCAAAAGAATAAAGTCGCACGCCTCTGGATTTTTTGGAAAACTAATATTTGCTCTAATTCTCCATCTATTATTTTTACTTTCCGATACCTTAAGGTATTAAAGGAAAGTATTGTAATGGGGTAAAAAAAATTTTTTGAGATAACACCGGATATATGTATTTTGAGGTCCCCCGAGTCGATCTAGACCATTTTTAGAAAAAAGTCTGTGTGTGTGTATGTATGTGTGGATGTAGTTCCCCACGAAATCTCTGAAACGGCCGAACCGATTGACTTGAAATTTGGTATAAGGTCTTATCAGATAACGACGGAGTGCAGAAAGGAGTTTGTTCAAAATCGGTCCGCTAGGGGGCGTACAATTAAGGAAATTTTGTGTTTTTTAAATGGAACTATATAATTTTTTTTAAATCATCCGATAGAGAACTTTTTTTTTTATTCAATGATATAAAATTTTTTAAAATTATTTTGTTTTTGAAAGAGTTTTTACGCAATCAAATATCTAATAATATTTGGCAGCTGACGTTTCTGACAATTGTCAAAAAATTTGACAGTTGTCAAAAATTTGACATTTGTCAAAATTTTGACTTTTATTTATTTTTAATCAGTGATTATAAAAATGTTCAGTATTCTTTTGTTTTCTAACTGTTTTGGTCTTAAAATAATCAACTCAATCGGAAAGTCTTGTGTTGACACAACAGATATTTTTTAAATCCAGGGGCGTATGTTTTAATTCTTCACTTCCTATACCACGGAATGAAAGGTTTAAATTTACCTAAAATATCCAAATCATGAATACAGATATTGATGTTAAGACAAATATCTCAAAAACGGAAAGACAAAATACAAATTAGGTCATGGATTTTTCACAATGAACTGAGTACCAAATAGTTTGAATATTTGGCTTTACCTTCTCTAAGTATTCGTGGACTCATTTTATCTGAATATCTGAAATAATAATGAGATAATGACAAACAATTTGTCTGAACAGTCAGAAAAGCTTTGTAAAAGACTTCAACTGCTTTAAATTGCTATATGAGGAGTTACAGAGATTATGTTCCCATAACAAAAATAAAATCAAAGTGATAGTATTCGGGCCCATCTCTTGGGAATAAGCAGGGCCATATATTATCCACTAGGCTGACAAGGCTAAAGCCTAAGACGCCTTTTGCAGAAAAGGCGCTAACTTCTAAAATTACTTTTTATATGTGGCCTTATAATAGCCCTAAATATTGCACCAAATTTTCATAAAAGCTTCCCCCAAACCTCTCGGTGACGAAACTTGTACGCTTCGACCCAACAAAATTCTTAGTTGGTAATTGAATAAGCGCCAAATCTATATTAGCCTAGGGTGCCAAACAGACGTAATCCGGCCCTGGAAGTAAGCTATTTAAGTGGTGTTACTGACCAAGAAAATTCAGTTGGCGATATCGAGTAATTGCTTTCGGGCTCAGTACTCTTAACAATCAACTGTAAATTGGTGAAGGGCGGAAAAACTAGCTCTGAGAGAGATGCCAAAGTACAATCTTACTTTTTATGTAAAAAATAATAGTTACTTAATCAATAAGCAACCCAAATGCTGTTTATGAGCGCCCTGAGCCCTAAAGCCAGATTTTCTTGTTCGGTGGCAATTAATGGGTGCATTCATCGGACATTACAGTTGCAGAGCAGCTACCAACTGCTACATGACTAACGCTACTAACTATTGTGCGGTAATTTTGTTAATTGAGCAGGGACTGCGATAGTTCGACATAACCACATAACGCAAATGAAATGTCCTCGATAAAATGGCAACCGCTCCGCACACGTTCCCAAAGCAAAGGTTAATTCACCGAAAGATTTGGTAGCTACTTTACAACAAACTGTTACGTCCGGTGAATTCACCCAATAGCTTACTCCCAAGAAATAATTGTTCTATTATGGGCTCATAGTTCATTATAGGCACAGAAAATACCTAATTGTAAAACCGAATTGCTCTAGTCAGAGGCAAATCTAAAACCTTTCAAGTGGGAGCCACCAATCCAGAAAATAATTCGTCCGATTAATGACATAACTAGAACTTCTTACGGAGAGGATCAACATGGACATTCTTCAAAATTACTGTTCGACCACGTTTTCGAAGCTGAAGCTTCATTTTAAAGCAAAGGAACTGCAGTATCGGTTCCATGAACTTCATACAGGCAGGCACGTAACTACGGGAAGGCCAGGGTGGGCCCAGGCACAAAATATCTTTTTTCTAAATTTTATTTGCCCCATCCAAAAAAGTTTGTGGTCACCAAGTGCCCACCTGATTTTAGGATGGCAGTTACGTGCCTGCATACAGCGCTTAGAACATAACACACACTGTATACAAAATATTGATGGAGGCAAGATGTCGAAAACAACAAGTTAATATAATCAGCGTATTTTACGCATCGGAAATACCCCAATGAGAACAACAGAAAAAAGTATAAATAAATCCCGAACTGATAATTGCACTTTTGCATTTGCATACTACTATTGTATACTTGTGGTGCACAATAAAAAAGGCCTTACTGAATTTTTGTTTTTGGAGAATTATATAGAAAGAAATTTTAGTGCTACTATGCCAAATATTTTATACTCCATAGAGGAGAAAAGTGAGAACTCCACAAACACCAAACCACTGAAACAGCTTCATAAATTAATGCTTTTCATCATAAAATCATCAAAACCATTTGTTAATAAGTTAAATTGTTTTAAATAACAATTTTTAAGCTTATCATTGTTATGTTTTGTTTTGGGGTCTCGTGATAACAGATTAAAAAATTTATTATCATATGAACTTTGTGCACTATGTACACAATTTAAATTATAATTTGCAACACATAAACATTAACATAACATATACATTTAATTAGAAATTACAATTAAAAATAGAAGAAAAAATACTTTCCACGCGCAATACTAACTATTTAAAAAAAAAAACGAGACTGTTATTTAGAGAGGTGTGCACAACAAAAACTTGGCTCCATAATCGGTTAGAAAAATATTTACCTTTTTGTTTACACAAAATAAAAATATTAGTGGTTTCAAAATAATTGTTTAAAACTGAATCAGCTATGAATGAGGTAGTACAGAGTACGAATAAACCCAGTTGAGGCCTCTCTGAGGCTCTCAATGAGGCCCTCAGCTGATCTTTATGCCCTAATTAGTTAATACAAGTACAAGTTATTTTCAATTAAAGCATTATTGTTGACTATTTATAGAGTTTTAATTTATTGTTAAATACTTCATGCGGAAATGACAATTGAGTCATAAAAAAACTTAATTTTCGTTCTATGGAAATTGATTAATTTTATGAGCTAAAAAATCAATTTTATTCTTTAAAACTCAATTGAAGGACTCAAAGGTCCTAATAGCTAATCAGATAGGTATTTTAGATTGAGTTTTTTAAAAGGATGGTTCAAAGTCACTAAAGAGCAAGAGCTCAAGAATATAATGCCGGTTAACAATGTAACTGTTACGATTTTTGGTGGCCTTATTATGAAATGCCCTTGATGGATAAAATCCAGGACCTGATCGGTAAGAACAGGTATTTGCCCGACGGTATAAACGCACGAAGGAGAAGTCCGCTACAACAAACTATTTGAAGTCCCCACGTATATTGAGCACGAGATATTTTCCCGAATATTGTTCCTAGAGCAATATCATTTAAATTATAAGCTGTACCATTTTGAATACCTAGCTCTTTGGGGCTCACATTCGGAAAAATGTTTTTACTTGGTATTTCTTTTTGTAAGTACCAAAACCATTCTAAACTAATGTATTTAGAAAAATTTCAATTTTCATCGCAAACGAACGTTTCGGTTTCAAGTACAATTTGATACATTTAGTAACTTTTTAAGATTTTATGATAGATAAGTGCGTTGTATAAATCACGTAAAGATACAAATTTTTATATTTAAAATATTAACTTGGTAACAATCTGATAAAAATACCAATGAAAGTTCGATTCTCATCAATACAATAGAAATTATTAATTGTCAAGTACATTATTTGCTTAGTGAAACTCCAGATAAGAAATATTAAGGACAATGTAAATTGTGTATCATTTTACTTTGAAAGGAAAACTTTTAAGAACAATTTGTACACGGATTCCTATAGGTACAAAAAGTATCACTACCTGTATTTTGTATTTTAACTTCAAAATTAATTTTAAGGATTTTATGCAAATAGATTAGAATGGTTTAAATTTTAAACATGTTACTACTTGTGACATCTAGTGGCTAATTTAAATTCAATACCCCTTACTTAATAATTATTATTGCAAGTGATAAAAGGGTAGCTGGTAGTTCAATTTGGTCGTCATTACAATGCCTCATCTATTAACAGTCTTGCCTCAAAAAGGCTTTCAACTTTTTATTCTATTTTGGTTTTCTACAACCAAAATACCTTATGATGACAAATTAATTTGAGCCACATTTTCCGTAGCGATACTCTGGTGACAATTAAAATACAATCTATGTACTTCAATTTTACGCAATTGACCAAGTTTTCAAGAAAATCAATCAGTTTAATGTTAGGATTGAAAAAATAAAGGCACTCAAGTTTGTGCAAACTGTGAGAACTTCCTCAACTACTTAAACTTAACTTTCAATTATTAATATTAAGAAAAATTCTGATCACAATGGAGATTTCGTAATTATAAAAGTAAACAATGTTATGCATTGGGAAGAAGGGTCAAAATTAAAATCATCTCAAGGTACATAGAGACATATTTAGAAGAGGTTGTTGTATGGGTCATCTAGAACTCTCAGGTTGAAATAACTGTTATGTGGTTTAAAGAAAAATTAAAGATTAGTAAAGTATAAGCATTGTATAATAAATATATAAATTATATACATTTATTATACTATGTATGGTATAATGGTAAAACCAATATAGTAAAAAATTACACCAAAAACAAAATAGACGAAATGGAGACAATGGAGTGTCTAAAAATTTTCGCTAAACCCTATGAGTCTTGGCAATTTTGGTGAAAGTTCATGAGGATCAGTGGTTTGGGCTGGGCATTGATGAATCAGTCAATCAAGACTTTTATTTTTATATATTTTCACTGTATATAATAATCATCAGTTCATTTTGATTGCCTTTGTTTAATCCATACCCCTAAGTAAGAAGAGTCAGAGCATTATCTACACGTCATTAAAAAATAAACAAATAATAAATATTAATCAATAGTAAAAAATTAAAATACAACCCTATTGTAAAATTTGGTTATTATTTAATACAGCTCAAATCCTGAGTTCATTGAGCACTTGAAAAAAATAGTATTAGTGTAGTCAACGAACCAAAATTTAACCTGATTTTCGGACTTTTTTTGTAACAGCGAGTTTTTTTCCTTAATCGGTCGAAACCATTCATGTGAGTTTGTGTATAAAATGTCTCAACTCAATTTTGACCGGAAGGCCCTTATTCTTCGACTTTAGTGTAAAAGTTTGACTTTTCAAGTTTCCGTTTCACTATTTTTTGAATAACTTCGCTTGTATTGGTCGGATCGAGACCAAAAAATTTTCCTTTTGTTTGTAATGAATCTCTCTTTGAAACTACCTGGGTTAAAATAATCTATATTAATTTCCTAACCCAAAAAAAATTCAAAACTGCCGTCATTAGTGAGTCGTAGTTTTTTATAGAGAACTCGAGTAATAATTAATATTACGGTATAAAACTTTAGGAAGTTGTAGCTGATATAGTAACAAATCAATATTGAAAATTGGATCCAAAAATATTGAGAACAAAGACTAAAATTTGCATTTTGGTTAAAATTTTCTAATTAGTATTTGTTGTGAGCAATTGGTGGTATCGTAATAATTCTTCCCTTGAAATGTTGTAAATTTAGTGCTATTTCAGATGAAACCAAAGACAATCACATTAGACCATACGTTTTCTTCCGATTTCGTTGAAAAGAAAAATAACATTTTTCAACTATTTACCCACAAAACCAATTTTAGTGGTCGAAATGGTTGACTTTAAAACCAGTTTTAATGTTCAAAAATAGTTTATAGGAGTTCTTTATGAATAATTTTCAAAAATACGTAAAAGAAGAATTAAATTTCGACCACTAAAATTGGTTTTGTAGACAAACAGTTAAAAGATTTTCTTTTTATCTTCAAAGAAATCGGAAGAAAAAATGGCCTGATGTGATTGTTTTTGTTTTCATCTGAAAGAGCATTAAATTTCCTACATTTCAAGAGAAGAATTATTGGGATACCACCAATTGCTCACAACAAATATGAAAAAGAAAATTTGAACCAAAATGCAAAATTTAGCCGTTGTTCTTAATATTTTTGGACCTAACTTGTAATATGGATTTGTTACTATATTAGCTGCAACTTCCTAAAGTTTCATACCATAACATTAATTAAAACTCAAGTTCTCTAGAAAAAACTACAACCGACCAATGACGACAGTTTTCAATTTTTTTTTGGGTTCGGAAATTAATATAGATTATTTTAACCCAGGCAGTTTCAAAGAGAAATTCATTACAAACAAAAGGAAAATTTTTTGGTCCCGATCCGACCAACACAAGCGAAGTTATTCAAAAAATAGTGAAACGGAAACTTGAAAAAGTCAAACTTTTACACTAAAGTCGAAGAATAAAGGCCTTCCGGTCAAAATTGAGTTGAGACATTTTATACACAAACTCACAGGAATGGTTTCGACCGATTAAGGAAAAAAACTCGCTGTTACAAAAAAAGTCCAAAAATCAGGCTAAATTTTGGTTCGTTGACTACACTATATTTAAAAATTGATAAAAAATGTTTAACAAATTATCAGTATCAATTTTGTAAATGGCGAGACTACTGATATTTCTTGTAAGTAATTTTTGTGTACTATTTAAGACAACTTATGCAAATTGCATGTTGCCTTAAAAAAGCAATCAAGGAATTAAATACCTAAACTTGACCTTCTCATTTACCAATCATCAGAGAAATTATCAAACAATTTAGATCTTTTCTGAATGAATACTGCTAAATATTAGTGTATTCGAATCCCAAATGCTACAGTATTAGGCTTCACTGAAAATTTAATTAGATTTACCAATTCTATTTCTCATAATCCATTGTCTACAGGCATTAATTGAATTTCCATTTCTTCAATACCTGGCTGTGGATACTCGAGATAAATCCATTGAATCCATAATACTAAACTAAAACACTAAACAAATGGTATTAAATTAATCTGATAACAGTTACAACAAATTACTGAATATTTTTATTTGGAATGCAGCAAATACATCTTTTTCAGAAATAGGTACACAAAAAAACAATTAAACATTTTCAATTAATATAAACTAAGTGACAAAAAACCTCTAAACATTTTTAAAATCCTTGTTGAAATTGTCGTGATTCCAATCGTGTTTGTAAAATTTCCAATTGCCTTTTTGCTTCACATTGTGGGAAATTTTGTAAATCATAATATTGAGGAGCAATTTTTAGTAACCAATCGGCTAAAAAAAAATGTTATACTTTGACCTACTTTAAAATGATGCAAGACTTACCTTTTATATCGGTTACAGTTCTAATATAATTCTTTGTTGTTAAAACAAACTCATTGTATATTACCCATTCTGGTTTGTGATCCAAACAGGTGGACGGATGCAGTTGAACCATTTGGTTATCCTTTATGGTAAGATAATGGCCAGTTCTTTCCAAGTGAGCCACCTACGTATCACATTTTTATGCGAATTTAATTTAAATTTAATCAAAGCTCTCACCTGCATGAAAAACCCATTTACTAAAGCTTTACGAATGTTAATGTAGTAATCTTTACTACTGAAGTCGGTCGACGTTCTTTTGAGATTGAATCGATCCATAGTACGTGACAGTTGTTGGCGAACATTATCGGCAGACTTCAAGGAACGATAATTGATAAAGTTGTCGTAACACCATTGAGGATCTTCCATATCTAGTTAAAAAGCATTAATTAATGGTTCTTTTAATATTTATGAAACAAATTTGTAGTTCCCCAGTACTCCTACCCATTTAGCTCTATTTAAAACTTTATTCTCTTTTAAAATCATTAAAACTCTGAGCTTTTGTGAAGCTTTTCTTAATTTAGTCTCGGTAAAATTAAAGTCCCATTTACCTACTGCAATGAGTTTCAATAATAATTATGTGCTTAAAAACAAAAAAAATAATTCAGAGAAGTTTTATGATCCCCTACCGAGCTTCCACTATTAAAAAAGCTATAAATTCTGTAAAAAATTAAATATAAACCAACATAAATCATAGACGCTTTTATCGACTTAAATAAAAACAACAAGAAATGAACTTACTCTGCTTAAAGGCGTGATAAACATTGAGTAGAGTGAGATGGTCCCCGTCAATATGAGCGAATCTCATCTTGGCATCGTCGGCCGCTTTCTTAGCTTCGTTGGGTCTCACGAAACACTGTGGGACTAAATATTGGAGCCGGGGCAGTCGCCCGTATCCAACCAATATAGTGGCCGCATTCAAGCCTTTCCTACAGAGCTACCTTAGTTAGAAAAACTCTGAGCAAAACAAAATAGCCAACTAAATCTCGATATTAATAAATTCAAGAATTAATATTGTCTCGCTCAGAATTACATTTTTTTTCTCTTTCAAAACAGGAACTCTGCATTTTGGTTTTAATAAACTAACTATTTTTTGAATAAGCAAATCTACAGAAAAAGAGTAGCGGTATTTGAGTAACAAATTCCCGTATCATAAAAGCTCACTCTTCGACTACAGATCATAGGAAAAGACACAAAAATATTTAAATAAATACCTGACAGCATAGCAGTGACGGAAAGTATTTCGTTGGAACAATTGTGATTGCAGCTGGCAATTAACATTTTGGCTAGTTGCGGATCTAAAGGAAACTCCGCCATCACGGCGCCCAAATCGGTAAGGTTACCATCGTCGTCTAAAGCGGCCAAATAATTTAACAACTCTAAAGCTCTCATCAAAGTTTCTGGAGCCGGTGGATCCATAAAATCAAAATGAACTAAATCGTCGATACCGAGTTTCTTCAATTGTAATACGACAGATCCCAAATTAGATCTTAAAATTTCTGGATAAGTATTATCTTGCATTTCATTCTTATAAGCTTTTTCTGTGTACAATCGGAAACACTTGCCCGGTCTCGTACGACCGGCACGACCTGCCCTTTGTTGAGCAGAAGCTTTACTAATAGGAGAAACTAACAGAGACTCTACACGAATTCTAGGATTATAAACTTTCTGTTTTGCAAAACCGGGATCAATTACGAACACAACTCCATCAATTGTCAAAGATGTCTCGGCAATATTAGTAGACACAACTACTTTTCTTCCGATTCCACCGTTTGGTTTATTAGGTGGTGGGTCTTCAAAAATCCTCTGTTGCAAATTTGGTGGTAGGGTCGAATACAACGGTATACACTTTAGTTCTCCTACCTCTGGTCCCAAATTATCGATTTCTCTTTTAATTCTTTTACAAGCAACTTCTATCTCCTCTTGACCGGTCAAAAAGAGCAAAATATCACCAGCACCTTCTTCACACATATGAATTTGAATCACAGTTCTTATTGCAGCTTCTAAATAATCACGTTCGGGCTCTGGGGTGTAAAAAATTTCCACAGGATGTGTACGACCTGGCACGTTCATTAAAGGTGCGTTGTCGAAGTAGTGTTGAAATTTACCGGCATCTAAAGTAGCCGACATAATTACGAGTTTTAAATCGTTTCTTTGTTTTGTCACTTCTTTCAATACACCCATCAAAATATCTGTAGCTAAAGTACGTTCGTGAGCCTCATCCAAAAGTATACACTGATAAGCGTCCAACATAGGATCGCTCATTGCTTCTCTCAACAACATACCATCGGTCATGTACCTAAAAATTAAACAAAATTAACTCGAGAATAGCTATTGACAACATTTTATACTTTAATAAGGTTTTAGCGGACGAGCAATCTTCGAAACGAATACTATAACCGACTTCTTGTCCGAGGGCGACGTCCATTTCTTCTGAAACTCTCTGAGCGACTGACATCGCTGCTACCCTTCGAGGTTGTGTGCAACAAACTCCTTTTTTTCCGATTGACTTGGCGTATTCGACACACCACTGGGGTATTTGTGTAGTTTTTCCAGATCCGGTTTCTCCGACTAACACTATGCACTGGTGTTCATGTAACAAGCGCATAAAATCAGCTCGATATTCAAATACAGGAAGCGTGATTCGTTTACAATAAAGCTCATTGTAACGTTGAGTGAAAGGTAATCCGGTCAAACTGTTAATGCAAGAATTGAGTGTTGTTGTTGTGGTATTAACCATAGGTAAAGGTAAACCACGTTCTTCCCTGAAATGTCGTACAATTAGCAAATATTATGAAATTTTAAGTTTCGACTCACCTTTTCTTTTTAATAAAAGGATCCACAATATCTATTCTTCTTTTTGACATGGTTGTATTTTAATTAAAAATATAAACAAAATCGCTATAAACTCGGTTACTATTTCAAATTAAGTAATTACAAATAATGCATGTTAGTAATGTGACGTTACGCCATTAAAATGCGGCACAAATACTGATTTGTTTGTTACAACGACCTGTTTTACCGACCACTTGTCGACATATTTTTGGTGGCAAATTTAAACAACACCACGAAATTAGCTGGAAATTAATAAACTAAATTAGTAATGATTTTTTGTTTTAAGTAAAAAAGGTAATAAATTAATTAAATAAAAGCTTCACGTAACATCGAGGTATATTTTCTACCACCGTAATTGCTATTTTATTGACGCGAAATTCAGTTGGAGACGCGCGGGAAATTTAAAAATTATTATTCAAATAAACGATTTCAAGGTTCTCTTGTTATCATTAATTAATTTTAAAACATTTTTTGTCGATAAAATAAAAAATATAAGCGTGTAATTTCAATTAATACAATTGATATTATTTTAATTGTTGATTGGGGAGTATCTATTAAAGGTAAATAAGAGGAATTAAAAGTATAATGCAGTGGTAGTGTTAAAGTAGTAAGACTTAAAACCGCATAACAATTTATTAATTAAAAGTTAACAATATAATACTAAATGTATACTCTTTCTTTTTCAAAAGTATTTCTTTTTATATTGCTGATTTTTTAAATACAAAAAATGATTATAATTAACACAATTTCTGAGCGGCATTCAATATTAACGTACATGGATACAGTTTACTTTACATATACAAAACAATTGTATGTACTACATGATTAAAAATTATTATTATTACAATGATTTTGTATCTATACACTAATTAAGAAATTAAAGAAAAAATAAAGAAATAGCATTTTTGTTTATTTGAATATACTTTACTATATTTAAACACTACAAAAATATTAAACTTTACTATGTAAGTAAGTGGAGATTAAAATTTAATATAATAATACAATTATTAAAATATCTAAGGGCTATTTGACATTGACTAAGTATCGTACTAACTGTTAGTAACTGAATCAACTCAAAGAACTTAAGCACGGGAATCTAAGCTTTAATGTCGTGCACGGTCATGCGTCAAAATTTCTATTGACGACGTTAAAGCTTAGATTCCCTTGCTATTGCTCCTTGAGTTGATTCAGTGCTAACAAGTTAGTACGATACTTAGTCCATCTAAAACGGCCCTAAAAAGTAATCTTAACTGTAGCTCATGAGAATTGTTTAATGAAGAATGCATGGCCTTTCTTTTATTTTAATTTGTACATCAACGTCTTTTTTTAGTTACGAACTAAATAAATTCTAAAAGCAAGCTCATAAAATTGCAATTTACCCTTAAAACATTTACGAGCAAAAGCTCTCATTTACTTTTTTATTTTATAACGATAAACTTAAATGCTAGAAAATGTTTTAGTGTAAAGAAGACTTTCAAACTTGTGGATATATGCTTATAATAGATACCTACAGTTGTTCCAGCGGATCTTTGCCGGTGAAGAACTCGTTTAAGTACGCAAAAACACGCAATCTGATACTAGCGTAGCAACTATCTTTGTTGGCACTACGTAATATGACGGTAATTGTAACGACGTATGTCTACTTATCTTGACATACAGCGGCAAAGATTTCTTGGAACAACTGTGTTCACTATTCACAAACCAGATGCCACTCCCAAAACAAACGCGCGATATTCGAATAGAAGTTTTCTATTGGTAGTGTTTTAAAAATCCGCTTTACAACACTCACACAAGAATTGACATACGTCATGGCAGAAATTTGTAGCTTAGCTGAGTGGCTTGCTTAGCTGAATCTTGTCGGTGAACAATGCCTAGAAGAAAGAGCCTACAACCAAAATAGGATTATCGAAAAGGCTTAGGAACGTTTATGTAAGGTCGTTTTAGTTATTTGTTATAAACGGTCCTAAGCTAACTCTCCTATCTCGGGACAATTTTATTTTGATGGCCTCGCATTATAAGCATACCGTCCTTTATGTTTTTGGTCGTATTTTTTTAAATCTTCAAACTGAAGAATTTTTTTACATTAATAAACATTCAACAATTATATTTATAATTTTAAAAACATGTAGATAATATTTACCCAATTTTCACTCATTTTTTTAAGTTTTTCATAAGAAAAATTATTGTACCGATCTTAAAATCGTCTAACATTTTTAAATTGATTTTTTAATTTTTTTTAAATTTTTCAATACACTTAATAGTCACATTAATACACGAAGAAGATTATTATTCATCTCACCGCAGTAGGTATATAGTTTAAAAGTTTTGGTACGTTACTTACTTTTATTAAAGATCATTTTAATTTAAATATAACTCTATTACCTTTGGGTTAACAAATTATGAAACGCAAGAGCGAGTTTTCACAACCAATTAAATTTTCTACTTAATTAATTGGTTGGGGAAATGAAAACTCGTCGAGTCTTATATTGTTGGTTGTTGGCAAAACGGAGACAAAAAATTGTTTAGCTTTGGTGATGAAAATTATATTTTGTTTATACAAATTAAATAATTAAAATCAATCTTCGCGCGATTAATAAGTTGGCAAATTACACTCATCGCGCTATTAAAAAATCACAATTTTATACAGGGCGTTTGTCGATTAAAATACAAGCTTAATTATATCTTAATTGTAATTTTAATTAGGCCTCGAAATTGCGTCAGTTCTGTATTATGAACGGAAGGAAGTAAAATTGTACAATATATTTTTATTTTTTTCATAATTTGCATTTACCATAAGTTAGAATTAACTTAAAATTAGAGTAAAGCATGGTTCACACGATGATAGTAAAAAGTCATAGTTGCTGTCGTGAAAGCTACTATCGTCGTGTATAAAAGCAGTTCGATAGTTACTATCACATTGCTTAATGCTTTCATGATAGTTACTATCGCGTTTAACTATCATTGTGTGGACCATGCTTTAGAGGCACTTTCTCAAGAAAAATTTCAATTTCAAATGGTGGTTCATCCATAAATGTATAAAGGTTCTACAAAAAGATTTAAAATACATAATTGAATCTAAAATTTGAAATAAGATATTTTTGTGTATCCAGAAGGACGGAGGTTAGGGAGAGTTTGCTAGGTATGACCAAGGAATATTCAAATGTGAAGAATTTCAACGACTCCTAGCCCCAAATACAAATATCCACGTATCAAGAGAGGTCTCCAACTGGATGGAATAAAAAAACTCCTACAGATAATGCTAGATAATGTTCATGTAAGTACCTCGTTTGTGATTGCGTCTAGGGGGGATTTAGAGACTGATAAGATGAAAATTTGGATTTGAAAGGATGAGGATAAGGGTGGTTCTGAGGCTGTGAAGATAGCGTCGAGCTCCGCTTGAAACTATCAGACTTAGGGTTGTACCTGAAGTGAAAAGACTTCAGGAACGGTTTTCAAAACTTAACAGAACTAAGTACTCGCAAGTCAAACGCAATCACGATTTTAGGCTTAGGTCATATCCTGTTGGAAAAACAGAGGAGCTGTCGAGGAGTCTGCTTTTGGAGTTTTGAAAGGGGATTAACACAGTGAATTAACACTGCAAAACCTATTTTACCTTCTGCACCTGATCGTAGTAATTCTTATATCGAATCTGCTCTCTGAAGAAGGGGTGGATTCTATCCGCTGATTCTAGTTGAGATTCCATCCCCGGAAGGTTGCCCCTAACATAGCGCTGGTGACGCTCGTGTGCTCTAAGAATGAGAAGGACCTCCAGAGAAGCTGTAGGTGAGGTTCTATAAGCTTTAGTAATATGGAGTAAAAAGGGCCTTTGAAATGAATTACGATAAAGAAGCGCCCTATTTTTGTCGAACCGGTGTCCCCAGATTTCTGATCCGTAAAGAATCATAGGGACAAGCGCATTATTATATATAGTTTTATTGATCTCCAGAGAGGTCCCCAAACCCTACTACTGATTTTAATAAAGCTGTGCTGTAGGCAGTAGTTAGCACTTTACCCTGTACCTCATTCATGTGAAGGATGAATAATAGGCTAGAATCTAAATTAAGTCCTAGATGTTTAATAGCTGGAGCAAACTTAACCCTAACATTGTCGATTCTTTAGTCATGGGTTCACTTTTGCTTTTGGGAAATAGCAACAAGCAATTGTTGTGTTATTTAGTTATTTTCCACTACCGCTCTACTTCCCGTGAAGTAAAGGATTTGGTCATAGGCGGAGGTTTGATAATAACAACAACTGCATGCTTCTATTGCTTCAAACCAGTGCTCCATCAACGCGATCGATAAGACGGGCTCCAGACGAGAAGCGAGAATAGAAGAATGGGTCGATATTTACCGGGGTCCTTTTCAGGACCTATGCCACTTTTTATAGCATTCAAGTTTTTGGAATGTATCCCTACTAAAGGCAGTGGTTAAAAAGACGTAGAAGTTGTTCACCAAAAGTGTTGAAGGTGTATGGGATAACCGCAAGGCGAATGTTTTCTAGCAAAATCTATTTTTTTAAATGATCCCCGCATTAAAAATGAAAAGAAAGTCTAGGAGCTTTGCATTCTAATAACGGTCTGTTGTACGATATCAGTAGAGAGGTCATCAACTGGGAAGTTTGTATCAATTATTTAGTCCTTGCGTGATTGATTCGGTAGTGTCAAGCCATGACTCGTTACGTAGTCTAATGGTATAGTACATGGGTTGAACTTGGGTTCTTCTTCAAAGTTTTGTATAAAACATTCCCAAGGGTTCTAGTTTCCCTGCATCAGAAAGGTATTTCCTAATCCAGGAGACCCGCAGTTCTTCGCACCTTTTATTAAAACGCTTTTTACAGTTGTTAAAAGTTGCTGATTCCGTGACTTTCGAGGGGAGGTTCTCACGTTTTGATTTCATCATAGCCCCATTGAGTTTGTTGAGTTTAGTTTTAAGATTCCTGAGTTCCTGGGGTTACTACTTGGGATCTTTAGAGGCGTTGGAGTTTGAAGGAGCTACGACAGGAGTACCTTCTAAGAGGCAGGTTCTTGACCTTTAAAAGATCTTGTTATCCACCCTATTTGAACATCAAATAAAATAACAAAAATAATCTTTTTGTAGAATCCTCATAATTCACAAATATCAGTGGTTTACAACTTCTTTATTAAAAGCAAATTAAATTATATAACATGAATTTAATTAAAAAAACTTGCTAAACACTTAAACCTAAACTAAGCTCAGCCGTTTGCTCTGGAACACTTCCAAATACGGGTATAAGGTACAATAAATTTTTTTTAATAAAACAAAATTTAATTTACGTCATGTTATAGTTAAAACAACCCTTAAAAAAGAAGGTTGTCGTCCAATTTTAATCTACGGATTTGTGTTTGCCTTTTAAAAAATAATTTTGTTTGGCGTGGAATTAAATTTACTGATTTTAGAAATTTAAAAAAGTATAAAAATTTATTCTTTTGGGTAAAAAATTTCATTTTACCGACACTTAGGCTTAATGTAATAAAACCTTAACAACCTCAAAAACCGCACAGGAACCAAACTTTTGTTTAAGGGTTGTAGTTTTAGTTGGACGTAACGAAGTTAGTTCGAGTTGAAGTTTTTCACCAAATTCTTAAATTAACTAATTAAAAATACAGTCTATCGATAGACCGAATAATTTTCTGAAGAGTTAACCGATATTTTTTCTTTTGTCAAACTAAAACTCGGTAAAATGAAAATGCTTTTTCTTTTTCCGTAAAAATAATTGTATTTTTGTATTTTTATGACGTGCGTAATTAGAATTAGAATAAATTACACTTTCAATTTTCTTAATGGTTTTTTTACATGTAATCAGTTAATTCGAAGTTAATTACCAAATAACCCCTTCGATATATATTTTTTTAATATTTTGGCATCGTTCCAACGAGGATGTAAAAAGGCGGGCGAATCGTAAAAAAATTTTTTTGCTAATTAATATTTTTGATATTTGATTTATATGAAGGCTTTAATGGTTCGACAAATTATCGAATGCGTATGTATAGGCGGACGGTGAGATAATGGAAGAAATATATTATTTAATTAAAACATTCATCTTTTTAGTCTCATTTTCACTACGGTTACCCCTCAAAAAAATGCTCCTATAAATCATTTTGATTCAAACAAATCGTAATATATATCTATGCAAATAATTTACACCCTGTTTACTGGTTACATAATTCAAATCGTCGATTGATGCACATTTAAGCCATCCAGCAACTAAAATTCAAATGTCTGTTTTTTCGGTTATTTTAAATCCAACATTGTGGCACTTAAAAACGCCCAGATCCGGGCCTTCGCTCTGTACATCATAGTACCGTATCGAACATCTGCAAAGACCTAGTTATTACGTCGTCTTTCAGACACGATTCCATAAATTCTTCTATGGTTATGACGCCGTCTTGATTTAAGTCAAGTTTTCGGAAGACACGATCGACTTGTTCCCTCGTTTTGCGCTCGTCTTCACTATGATGCTGTTGGTGTGCACGTCTTCCTATTAAATCGTGTACCGCAGTTACTATATCCGATAATTCTTCGCGACTAATACATCCATCACCATTTATATCGTATAATTTAAATGTCCATCTCAAACGCTCGTAAACGGAACCTCTAAGAAGGGTTGATAACGTTACCAATAAATCCTAAAACACAAACAGAATCAGAAATTAGATCACGTCTAGAATAATTAAAGGGCGATTCTACAGACTAGCATAATATACAGGGTGTAGGTATCTGAAAGGTATCTAACCCGACCTTCGATCATATTATCCCCTTTCAGATAAACCCTATCCAAATATTACCTTATCCATTTACACGTTTTTGAGCAGTGACTCTTGAATGCTAAATTTGTGACTCTTAATTCCCTTATCAAGGGACTTCTTCGTAATTCGTATACATACATTACTTTTGTTAATTGATAGTAGTAAGTATTGGTCAATTTAGAAATAAAACAGCTGTTTTTTAGTTTATTGTCGACGTTTCGCCCATTTCTTTGTGGGCTTTTTCAAGACTAAAGTTATGTAACTGGTTTTACTGTCAAATGCATACAACACGAGACACAAACAGGATCCTAAAAACTTTGGTAAATTTCGAATAAATTTTTTTTTCAAAAAACAATTAACATACATTACTGTTTGAACGTTTTAGTATAACGACACCAACCAATAGTGCCTATAGTTTAATATGACATACAAACCACTATTTCTAGAAAATATTACTTTCGGTGGTTTACTATGGTCTTTTGAGAGGTAACACCCTAATGGGATTGTACTTAGCAATTTCTACTTTAATACTTAGATCCCGAGAATTATAGGTGAACACCTTAGAACATAAAACATCCGGAAGGAGGGTTAGAAACCGTTGCCTATAAGAGAAAATGCGACGGAAATTACATTTTAGAAGTCCATGGATGACTCATTCATTCCGTCGAGTTTACATTATCATTGGTTGTCATGATCTTTCCTTTTATAAGTGGGAGTATCATCAGCAACCATTTCTCTTACAGAAATTTACGCAAATCGCTATATTTACTAGTCCATAGCCATCCATATTATTAGCTAAATGGCTCTTTCCTGGTAGAGTAGGGTATATTTCTTTATTCAATGGCTGAACACCCTAACCTTAACCTACAATACAAAACTAGTTATTCTCATCTAGAGTTGACAGTTAGAGGAGCTCACACCTCTGAAAGCATTCTGTGGAAAAATAAATTAATCAGTTTGCCAAATTAATTAAAATTAAAAAGTTCATAGAATTTGTTGGAGTGAGTCTTAAATAAAATACATCGCACCCCTAATATTTTTTTTAGTATTTTAGATCCATCTTTTCTACATTCCAAAGCCTGCAGCACTCACACAGGCTTACCTTCCGCTTTGGTCTGTCCAGGCGTGTGTGTGTGTGGTGTAGCCTTAAGCCTTAATTTAATGTTCAGATTTTGAAAATTCTACTGTTTGGTATTTTTTTACAGTGTCTTCTTCTTGATAGCATTGAATAAAAAAATACCCCCTACTCTACCAGGAAAGAGCATAGCTAATAATAGAGATCGCAATGGAAGAGTAAATATAGCGATTTCCAATCAATTTCTCCAATAAAAATGGTTGCTTATACTCCGACTTATAAGGGAAGATTATGACAACCAATTATAATTAAACGCGATGGAAATCCAAAATGGCATTTCTGTTGCATTTTCTCCTAATGGCAACAGTTGTCAAGGCTCCTTCCTGATGTTTTATGTTCTAAGCTTAATATAAAGTGTAAGTTTTAATGGTTGCTAAGATGGCCATAAGCAACCGAAACTGACGGCTTAACGTGCCGTCCGAAGCACGGTTTGTAACAACTTTAATTACAACGGACATTAAAAAACATTTTAGAGCCACTTTTAATATTCTTTCGAAGTCCTTTGTGTTTTTGCGTCTTGGTATCTATTTGGCTATTTTATCTCATTATTCTCATTATTCATATCTTGTTTTGATCATTATATTGCTGTTTGAAAAATGCCTGGCTATTTTTATTGATATTTTGTAAACTTTGTACTATTTTTATTAAACTTTCTTTTCAAAACTCGAGTCATCGTACACCAAAATAAATTTAAAGTGCGAGAGATTGGTTTACTGCAAGTTGAAAGTTTTATTATACGCATTATCGATTGTATATTACCTCGAGCCTCATTCCAATAATAATAAATGATAACTTTTTAAGATTTCGTGATTTTTTAGAAAATCAAAATTCTGAGTTGAAAATCAAATTTCATTATTTAACAGGGCCACCGCGATCTATAAAAAGCATCGTTTTAGGATTTCATTCTTAAGTTTTACGAAAATTGATTTTCCGCGTACCTACGACCAAAAAGTTGACATCATTCATTATTAACATAAAAGAGTGAGATTTAACGTCAACACGAAACTTAACTTTGCAACTTAAAATAGACCATTATTTCCCACACTAAGTTTATTTTTAAACACTATAGAGCTATTAAAAAAAATATTTAATGAATGTTGAAAATGGGTGAAAAAATTTCCTTTTAAAGAGATGCGACTTTAAAGGGATGAAAAATTTAACTAAAATCGACTTTGTTTTGAAACATTATAGGTTCTGAAAGTATCTCTCATAGCGTTTCGTGTCACTTTTTATTAAGATACCCTTTATTGTACAGGGTGGGGCATTTGGACGATTTTCTATGGAATGTTTATGAACGTTTTAGGTTTTTTTTATTACAAGATCTATACTGAAGACTGAAAGGTCCTTTTCAGATCTGACTATTTCTTTTCTATCAGTACGAAACTTTATATTTTGTTTCAAAAACTACTCGGCCTACTCCTTCAAATTTCGAAAATGACACATGGCTAAAAATCGAATTGCCACTAAAATTATATGGCATTCGAACCCACGCCATTGTTTAATAACATTATTGCAGGGGCTGATACTTCCTTCTTGGGGAACAAAATAAAAGATGCAAAATCTTAGAAGTCCCCTGAGGAAAAAATTGAAACGTTTGGGTATTTTTCAAGAAACTTTCCTTGCTGCTTTCCGAGTTTTAAAATAATCCGAGTGGAAATTCAATTGGCCCACCCCGTACCTATTTGATACCTTCAACATCAAACCGATCTCTATTAAATTGGGAGATTTAAAAGTTAATTAAATTTCTATTATCCGAAAGGAATTGAAATAATCATTCGAGTAACACTCGTTAATGAATAAAGCAATTTATTTGCTATTTATGTTGAGAGACATCAAATTCGTTTAAGAGTTTTCACCTTTTCAGCAGTTGAAAGCAAAATTTGATTTAATTATTCTTTTGACAACACCTTTTGTCTTTCGAAAAAAATTACATAATTAAGTCTGAAATTTTTTAATTAATTAGTAAAAGTTGTTTGATGTTTTAATTTTTAATATAAAAAGTTAACAAAAGAAATGCAAATTATATTGGATGTGTAAAAGAATTCCTTTGAAAGAATTAAAAAACAACTTGCATCTTTCAAGTGTTTTTGTATTTCACGCTATACTTTTGCAAATTGCTCTTTAGAAAAAAAAATTTAAACAAAGGTTAGCGAGAGAAAAATATTAAAATAAGCTTTTTGAATTGTAAAAAAGTTAATATTTTCTAAATGTTCCTCATTTTAGACCTAAAAGCTAAAAAGAGTCCCTAATGTTTTTCAGATATCTGTTAAAGGTTTATTCCCAATGCGTCTATATCGCAGCGTTTCCGCAAAGGGGCTGTATCCCTTTAGTCGTCAAGTTTCTATAAACGCCAAAGGAAGCTTCTGCCATTTCGGTTTTAGTTTTAAAGCGGATATAAATACACGTACAATTGCAAATTTATACAATACATGTAAATTACATAATAATTTATGTTTTACTTCCTTTCCTTATATAAATCAAACTAAGACGAACAACCCTTAAAGTTTGAATTTAGTTACAATTTATCTTGTAATTAAAAAAAGTTTCCTTTTTACATACCGGGTGTACCGACGGTGTGTGCATAGCAAATTGTAACTTTATTTTTTACTGAAACTAGAGAAATTACAAAAGAATGCATGAGGCATGCAGGGCCGTAGCCAGGTGTACGCCAGGGCAAGCTAAGCCTGCTCTCGAAAATTTTAAGCTTGTTCTAGCCATAGCGGCTAAAGATTTCGCAATAATAATAAAACTATAAGTTCCTAATTGGTACCGAAGAAAAAAACGTTGATTTAGAGAAAGTCAAATTATTTAAATTTTGGACAAAAAGCTTCCATCCTCAGCAGTCAGTTGATTTATTAAGCGGATTAACTCAGAATAGAGAAAACCTTGATTTTAGCTTTTCTCCCTTGAAATTTTTTGAACCTGCCCTGATAACACAGTCTGGCAACAGTTTTGGTGGCATGGTCATGTCATGAAGGATGTCTTATAACTGAACCCTTTCAAAATATTTTTACAAAGTTATCAACCCCTCTGTTTTAAATGGCTTTGGTCTCTGAATCAAAATATTCCCCAAAAAATGTCAATTTTGTTCGATCACTTAGTTGGGGGGAGGCAACGATTTTGCCAGAAGGAATGATATGAATATTGGAGGTGCATTTATAATAAAATATACAATCTTGCACTTTCAGGTGTTTTAACTGAATTTGTGGAAGAAGACCTGTGCCATACGCACGCCGTTACAGACACCAACCCCCTTTTTCCTCAAGTTTGATGACAAATGAGATGACTTATGAAATTACAAATGGATGGTCAGATAGAATGACAGATGATATAATATATGGAATAACAGATTAAAAGACGTATGGGATGAGAGATGGGTTGACAAATGACTCTCCTGACATATGAAATATGGCATACAGATGATCCCCCCCCCCCAACTTATGGCAACAGATTAAAATTTGAGATATAATAGGTAACTATGGTGACAGATTACTCCCAATCCCCATCTATCTAAACCCATCTCTGAAATGACATATGAGATGAGGGGGTGACAGATGATTTAACCGATGGAATAATAAATAACTCCACCTGATATATGAAATAACAGATAAAACTTACATATGGTGACAGTTGACCTTGTGATTGACTGATGTTGGGTGATAGATGAACATTGACATATAGTGCCAGATGACGACGTTGACATATGGTAACTATGGTGACAGATTGACACTTAAAATTTGATAACTATGGACTATG
Organism: Malthinus seriepunctatus; assembly: GCA_963924605.1. Classification (NCBI taxonomy): domain Eukaryota; kingdom Metazoa; phylum Arthropoda; class Insecta; order Coleoptera; family Cantharidae; genus Malthinus; species Malthinus seriepunctatus. The sequence goes on from OZ004601.1 coordinate 53,193,406, forward strand.
GTGACTCCCTATTTCTATAAACCAATCCCTATCCTACTTCCTCCACTGTCTCTATTTTATTTTTTTATATCTCTGTCTCTTTCGGACCTTACTCCGCATTTCTAATGATCCATGTGTTTTTTTATTATATAGATCATTTCGTTCATCAGTTTACTTCTCGTATTAGTAAATTTCACATTGTGCTACTACCCTCGAAATTAGAGTCTGTTGATGGTTATGACGTCGCATATACCCTCTGCAACAAATTCACACAAAGCACCTCATAGTGCAAGATTATGGGCCACACCATCCATCCCAAACAACATTTAACGCCTTGTACCATAATTGTAGTTGTTGATAGTTACGTTGGTAGTTAGTAGTAGACAGTAAGTGCAGTGGAACCACTACCTTATTATATGCATACCTTATTCAAAACCTCATGGACTAGAATACATTGATGGCATTTTTGACTGATACCGTTTGCGTTATAAAAATCTGATTGTCGCTTTCTTAGCCGATCCAAAGTCTTTGATAAATAAAAACCAGTCCACCTGCTATATGTTTTACTGGTTTTCAGGAGGAATGAAAACATTTTTATATCCCCATTTTACGAAGAGCTAGAAGCTCAAAAACCGATAAGTAAGACGTTTTATTTAGATTGTGATGAATGAAAAACAACTTTAATAGAGATTTTATTCCTTCTACAATACATTATGAAAAGGATATCGATTTTTATGACAATCAGCATTGATGCTTATAAAGTGGACGATTTTAAAGAAAACCCTTTCGTTATTCTGCTTCTAAGTGGCGAAATACCAGGATAATTTATGTTATGGGTAATACTCAATTAGACCCAACCTTAATATTAGTTTATTTTACTCATCAAACATTTGCGCTGTTGTAAAAGCGGCCCAACCCGACACTCAAAACTAACCTTTCAAATTAACCACGAAAAGTATTACAATTTAAGAATTTTCAATTTGTGAAAATAATTTTTTAAAAATGTGCAAAGTGCTTTTACTTTTCTTGTGTTGAAGATTCCGAAAACCATCAAAATGTTAAATTACCGTATCTAACGCGATATTCGTACAAATCGATATTTATAGGTATCAAAATTTAAATCAAAACTCAAAAGGAACATAATATAATGGGTTTTCTTGGTATGTAATAATGGAACTATAAATTACGATTGTAAAATAAATAAATTTGATGTTCCCGCTTTTTCTGTAAGAAAAGTCGTTTCCTGTCTACACTAAATCCAAGCTGATCATAAAACAACGAAATCCTCGTATCAAGATAAAAATAGACTTTTCTTTCGACAATTTTCCTTTAAAAAAATTTTCCACCAGCTTATCCAATTCAAATCTTAACATTTTATTTAAATCCAAAAATTAAATTCATTGTTAACATTGTTGAAATAGTTTTACAACGTACTTATAATAAAACTTTTTGAAATCAGCTTTTGAAAATAAATTCGGATCAAAACCCCTTTTAACTGACAGCGAGAGATATCACATGTTTTGAGCTTTATTTATACATAAATATAAAGCGTTTTATGCTAATGTTTAAACACAACATTACATTATGCAAAATGTACGTTCGGATGTAGGTAGGTATAATACGCGTATGATGTACTTCGTTTACAAAAACTTACTTATGAATGTGCAAGTTTTCATTCAAAAACATTGATTTTCTCCCAAGAACAAAAGCACCAACCAACCACACATTTCTCTACCTCTATATCTACTACTTAAATACAATAAACGAGAAGCTTCTTTTATATACCTATGTTGTTTACCTTTTACTAAAAATATATTTCTAAGTGCTTATTTTCTTTTGTGTCCACACGTAACGAAAGGGTGAGTTTAATTTAGGAATTACTTTTAGTTACTGCCTTTATATCGGATGTTCGAACGGTATTTGCACGTTACAATCCACGTTAAATTGCCAATTTTCAGTTTTTTGTGCTCACGGTAACCATTTTAAATTTTAAAATTTTCGAAACGAATTCTTAAACCTTATCAAAATATGCAACTTCTTTTCTAATGTAAATAATCTCGCCAATCTTGCCGTTTACGGGATCCCAATGTTGGTACCACTTCAATAAACCTTGTATGAATTGAAACTGATTTTATGGATTCTTATGGTTCCGATTTCGAATTGCGGAACGCGGCAACGCACGACGCACACCGCAGTAATGGAAATCCAACTTTAATGTGGCATGTAACGTTCGCTAAAAATCTAAAAATTATGGAAAATGGACAATGATAGTAATAGAAGCAATAAGAGCCAATATGAAGTTGAGAGAAAAATATTTGCAATAGACTATCTAGACATACTCTAAATATTTGAATTAATTTTATTAATAGGGGCGGTATTTCAATATGCTAATCAAGTCCCCAATTCGTCTAATAATTTGTTTAGTTTATAGAAATTAATTAGAGCCTAATAGCTATTGGTGACTTTATTAGAAGATTGAAATATCGGCCCTAATTAATTTTATGATTAATTTATTATTATTTGGAAAGCAATTAAAATCATAACTAGGTGAGTTGAGCATTTAATAATAAAGTTTTTAAAATATTTTACTGAAATGTCTTATTTTTGCAAGAATAGAACGCAAATCCCCTTTTCGGTAAAACTAAGGCACATTTATTATTCAAAAGGTTCTAAGCACCCTAAAAGTAGTCTCATAATTTCCTATTAACTTGATAGGAACTTGTAAGCTAATTAAATGAGCTTTCCAATACCCTTAAAGCTTGCTTGTCTTAGACTTTTGTACCCTCGTAGATTTTAGTAAAAAATTAAATTTATTAAAATAATTCAAACCTTTGACAAAATATTTAAGAAAGTTAGAGGTTCTTTACAGAGAGCTTAACAATAAGCTCGTGTAGAATTAAATTCTTAAATATTTATTGTTATGAAATAATTTTTTTACTAAAATAGTATAGTTTATGATATACGTGTTAAAAGATGCGTTTTATTTTGTGAGTGGAGAAGATTACGAAACGAGCGTAGGGAGTGGAGTATTTTCACGAACAAAATAAAATGTCTTTTAACAGAAATAGGAGTATCATACAATGTTTTTTATATTTCAGCCTTTTAAATCAAAAATTGTAAGAAATTTCAAATTTCAAAATTGAGGTTATTTTTTGTTGGTTGGTACCTCTGTTTATAATATACTGACATATCTGATAGTTCAAAATTTTGGCAAACCAAAAACGCCTGTCAACTGGTGACACACAGTTAAGAAGTGACATGTATAAATAAATCATTGTTAATAAGTTAACATTTCAAAGACAATAGGTACATACAGACAGACAGATAGACAAAGGAACGTTGGTGGCACACTGGATATTATTTTTATTAAATGTAGTAGCCATGAAAAAACAATAGAGTTTAAATCGACAATAACTACGGGTGTTTTTTGTTTTAATAAGTTTTGTTAGACTTATATTTTTATTTATTTATTTATTTATTTATTTATTTATTTATTTATTTATTTATTTATTATTTGCAGCTAACGGGCTTAAGCCCAATTATAAGCTACAATCAAGAGAAAAAAAATTTATACAAATGTGTGCGCTATAATACAATACAATACGCGTAACAAAAGAAAAAAAAAACATACATATATATATTGTTTTTTCATGGCTCTACTTGATTTAATAAACATAATATCAAGTGTATCACTACATTATTTAATTAAATAAAGATTATAATACAGCGTTAAAAACAAAATAGGAAATGCAATTTATTCAAACCAAAATCCGATATGGCGCCCACAAGAAAAAATGAATCTGATGATGGTTAGAGTATAGCCGAAACGTAGTGTAAAACTTTTGACGCTGCTACGATATTGTAACTGAATAGTTACCTCAAAAACGTGTTTACAGATTATTAAATTTCTATATTAATAAACGAGTTATGGCAAAAAAATTAAATTGGCACTTTTTCCTTTTTTGGCCATAACCCAAAAACTAACGCAAACAATCACATGAACTATGAAATGTCCAAAAGCGTTGTTTCTTGTAACTCACGTGTATCATACTATGTAATGAATTTCTGGCTTTCTTTAAACGATTCAAAATTTTCAATTGTCCCATAATTTAGTCTTAAAAACTAAAGGACAGTCGCCTAAAAGGGCTTGCAAATTTTTCTGTTACAAATTGATCGAATAGACAGACGATATGGAGGTCCGATAGGGTCGAACGAAGTCGCCCAAAGATAAAAATATAAATTTAATAGTTCTCAAGGACCACTATAATCAATCACCAGGTTCTTATTAAAAACCTCCCTTAAATTCGTAGCGTAAATTAAGAAACGACTTGCTCGTGAGCCTATTGAAGTCATTAATTGTATATGTAGACCTACGCTAAACTTTAAGTTTAGTCGTTTATGCTCTGTATAATCCAAATAAATTTCCACCCCCTTAAAACGTTAAAAATTGTTTAAAAAACAATTAAGCTTCCACGTTTTAAAAAAAATGTATACACATAATTTTTATCGTAATTTTTATACGCCTACTTTACATTTTATGCTTATGTTTATTTTAAATTGCGTAATTTTTCTTTTGTTTGCCTTACAAAATTACCTTATTATTTATTTAAAAAAACAAAACGTTCTTTAAAATTCCCGTGTACAACCTTTTTTAATTAAGCTCTCGCTTTACGATTACCTAATTATGTAGTAAAACCACTTTAAGTTAAACAATTTTCAATTCTTTCATCAATAAAATTCAACCCCATTTAGTACAGATTTTTCATTATACAGCATTAATCAAAAAAACTTGGAAAATCCCTAAAAAAGTTTAATTAAAAAATAAAAAAAGCAAAAAAAGTATTGATAGCATTTTAAATATTAAATATGAACTTTATGAAAGGGTAAAAGGGTGCAGTTCGATCGTAACACTGCGCCATTCTGCGGTCACTCTCAAATTACTTTACGCTCCATTTGGAACATGAAGTCAAATACCATCTTCCCTCCAAAATATATATCGTTTTAATATTATAATATTAAACCTTACATAATTCAATTATTAAAATCCTTACCCTAAAACTAATTGCTCCGTTGCAGTTCACGTCGAAGGCTTTAAATACGTAATGCGCGTACATTGCCGAACCTGAAATACGAAATACAAATTAATTTCAAAATGTTTTTATTACAACTTACTTTTACTCTATGTGCACCCTGCTAATTTAATCAATTTTTAATTTTACAAATTTTTTGATATCGCGATTCAAGTCATATTAAACTTTTTATTTATCTTTTTGCAATATACAAATAACCAAATAACTATTAATTGAAAAACTTTTCCCAACTCTGTCCAAGTACATACATTATTAATTACTATACAATATTTTTCTTTGCTCTTTTTAAATTAAAAAACAATTAGCTAAGCAAGTAGAGAATTTAAAAATTTACAACAAAATTCAATTAATTCTACTGGTATCTATTTCAAACAATTTTGTCACTATAATAATTAATACGACAATTGCTTTTAAATTGTTTATATGTAGGTAAATTATATGCAAATAAATTCTATAAATCATATACCGGGTGTTCCGTAGAAATAAATCGTGACGTCCCTGTGTACGTGGTTTGATCTAAAGGTAAGTGCTCACTAACTAGAACAATAAACTTGCTTAAGTTATTGCACTAAATGCAATTTTTCTTGCCAACTATTATCTGCCAGCATTTATGAAATAAATTTTAATTTTTCTTGGGGAAAATACGTATAGTACCTAGATGCATTTACGTCGTTATTCCTAGAGTTGACTCATGCATTATTTAGTACACTTTACATAATAAAATATAGCAGCAAAGACGATGTGCTGTTGCATGTATTGTTCGATTATGGAATGAAAAGCTTTCTCAGGAATGTGAGTTCTGTCTATTATAATATAATTAAATAGTGGAACTCATAATTTATACTACATTCCTTGATTTTACATACATATTAATTGTGCCGCTTCATTAATGCAGTTGCACAAATAAATTATAAAGATAACGTTATAATGACGACTGGTTTGGACGATTGGATTTACCGTCTACTCCATAGGCGTTGCTAAGAATTTAATTTAATAAAAAGTTATTTGTTTTATAAGGAGACAAAGTGACGTTTTGTGTGACAAGACTGTGTTTGCCTGAAAAGCGAAATTTTTCCTGCCTCGGCGGGAAAGTTAAACTTCACCGTTACCTATTGAGTGACACAAAGGCGACTTTTTCTGACGTTTGAAGAAAAAATTAATTACTAAGATAGCAGTAAAAATAAAACTCACAGCGCACATTTCTATAGAGATAATAATCCCCGTTTCCTTTCCCCAATGCTTTTCTTTCCGTAATCGAACAATACACTGCACAACGTTGATTTTTTTTATTAAGAAAATAGATTAAGAAAATTTTAATATAGCAAGCAAGAGCGGCAGCAAATATAATGAAGTTATCTGTAGTAGTGTTACAATAGCTAAAGTAGTACAAACTACAAAACTGTTGTCCCACTTGCATAATCAAATGCGTGACTATATCATTTTCCGTTTTGCACGCAGGCAATTTCGAATGAACAAAACTGAAAACAAGTCGAAAAGTAAGAAGAATCGTACGTGGGGCGAATTATACGTGTTGCATTGACTCTTAACTTTTTTTAAAATCAAACATAGGGATTTCACGTTAGAAAATTGTGTTATCGTGATTCCTGCTCCTCATTTTAACAGTCATTAAATCGCGAAGATTTTGCTACTCCCATGAGCAACAAAAATAGAAACGCTCACACAGTAACTTTTGATACGTTGTTCAGAGGATTTCTAAAGTGTATTAGTATGAACCTAAATCCAAAAATACCTAGACACCTATTAAGAAACTATAAACAAAATTATCAAAAACTTCAAAAAACTGTAACACCGGAAATCGGGTGTTGCATTAAATCTCCCTTAAGCGTCGCTCAGTTGGAGACAGGGGGTTCTTAGCAAGAAATAAAACACACTATAAATGAAATAAAAGAAATAAAATAACGTTTATTCAAAATAATTAATACCTACCAAAAAGTTAATCAATGGACAGAAATGGCACGTACAAATATAAAAGGAAATCCAATCTCCGCTAGTAGAGCTCGGCCACTGTTCTCCCAGACCACCAAACATCACTCTAAGACCCTAGAACGACCTCTGAGTGAGATCACCAGACCTGAGAGAAACACTGACTTGGCTTCCTCTTAGACTACCAGACCTCACTCTAAGACCAAAAACGGACCTCTGAGGGAGACCACCAGACCTAAAAGTAACACCAACGGCGGAGAGGATGATTCGTGTCGCTAGACCACTACACCTCGCTTTAAGACCCAAGAACGGACCTCTAAGTGAAACTACCAGACTTAACTGACAGGGACGGAAGTTGCGTGTTCCTCCAGACGACTAGACCTCCTCTAGAGACCTAAACAGACCTCAAGCACAGTCTAGGTACAAACCAGTCGTCTCACTTCGCTGATTTAGCATTGAAAAGCGTGTAGCCGCTTTTGTCAGAGCGCATTATACTCAGAGTCGATTTTGGCGGTGCAGGTGGAACTATTACGAGCGCGTTATTTAAATACACCAATACACGGTGTCAACAATTTGAATTTCTAGACTAATGCTACAGCGCATTCGCCTAGGAGTCGAAATTCGCTAAGAAGTTTATATTATAAGATTTTGGCCGAGTGAAATGACTGGTTTGTATTTAGACTGTGCTTCAAGATAAGACCGCTAGACCTTAGAGGAAACACGAACACACGGGTTTGCTGAAAGCAAAGGGAAAATAAAAATTAATTAATTAATTAATTTAACACGGGAAATAATTGGCAATGAGTAAAATAATAATTAATTAAATTAAATTAATTAATACGGCTTTGCTGAAGGCAAGGGGAAATTGAAACAAGAGCGCGCTCCCGCTCACCACAATGGTGAAACGAGGAGTCCTTTATCAAAATGGAGAAGAAATGGAAATCTCCTCAAGATTGGTCTCAAATGAAAGAGCTTGAAGAACTGAACACAGGAATGTAAAAATTATCTCCATTTTGATCTCAGGGGGCGGCGGCAAGTAGCCGATAACGATACAAAATTTCCAGGATGCTGTAATACTGTACCAGTATTTTGGTCCAGCATCCGAATAAAATTCTGCATCGTTACAAAACTTTAAAAACAATTGAAGTCAAGTAACATCAAATATTCTTTTTACTGAAAATTTAAAAATTACTTGCAATACAAGGTGTTGAATTTTATAATAAATTAAGCTCGGTACAACAACTGCCAGGAAAATAAATAAAAATAAAAGCAACAATTTTGTACTAAAAAGATAAAGCCAGATTATATCTAACCTCAAATTTGAATATGTAAACACAAATTTTGTGAACATTAATTTAATTAAAAGCCAGTATACAGGATGCCCAAAATTTACTGCTTTGTAAATATGGCCAACTTTGATATTATTAAATCTATCAAGATTATTAGATTAGCAAAACTGGAGCAGAATTAAAATACTTAAATAAATGTCAAATGAACTTCACAATGTATCAAAATATTGAAGAAAAACGAACAAACTTGCAATAGTTATTTACGAACCGTGTGCTGGAAAATTGTTCACCCATGAGGATTGTACAGTATTTTTTGTAACGAACAAAACCGTTATCATAATTATCAAACAAAAGTTTTATTTGATTAGTTTTGACCATTTAGATAATACTTCATAGAAGTTCTTTTGTAATAAAAAATTATTAGAAACTCGTGAATTTAATCAATTTTGTATGACATTTTTCAGATCCCAAACTATGAACTAATAAATGTCTTCTAATTGCAAGCATAGGTGTGACTATCTGAATATGGCTGTGCAAGCAGTAAATGGTTTAATTTTAAAAATAAAATAAAAATCGATCAATTGCTAACTAATGATTAGGAAGCCAAAAGTTTATTTTTTTCCCACCGAGACTTATATTTTAATTCGTGAAACTTTAGAAAAGTTTTAATGATACAGCTAGCTTCAACAGAATTACGCCTAGTTTATTATTATACGCTCATTATTTATTCATTACTATTGAAAATTCATGTTTGATCAAATTTATTGTTAAAATTCTCTTTTATTACTTTCTATTCTAATTTATTGTTTAAAAATCAATATTTTGGTTTTGGACAACGAACATAACCTTAAAATTCATTTTCAGCTTTTATTAATGATTCATATAGCAAACTGCATACCTAATACTATCTTTGAAATCAACAGAAAATTTATTATTTATTGAAAGCATGCCTTTTGAATAAATTTCGTTTGTGTTTGTTATAAGGGTCATGCGAACTGTTCTAATAAAAAATTAATCAAAACTGTTTGATAAGAGCTTTGACTTTGAAAATGGAAAAGTGAAAAGCAAAAGGGCAAAAATTGGTATCTACAGCCACCAAACGATACAGGGCTGTTTCAGAATCAGAACACATGATCAAGAATCTCAAGAAATCGGTGGAGCCATTAAGCATCAAGAAATCGTGCATTGTTATTTTTTCCAGTTGATCCCTAAATTTTTGGAGTCTGCTAATTTTCAAAATTTTGAAATTAAATTTTCGACATTACAAAAATATCTGTTGTGTCAACACAAGACTTTCCGATTGAGTTGATTATTTTAAGACCAAAACAGTTAGAAAACAAAAGAATACTGAACATTTTTATAATCACTGATTAAAAATAAATAAAAGTCAAAATTTTTTGACAAATGTCAAATTTTTTGCCAACTGTCAAATTTTTTGACAATTTTCAGAAACGTCAGCTGCCAAATATTATTAGATATTTGATTGCGTAAAAACTCTTTCAAAAACAAAATAATTTTAAAAAATTTTATATCATTGAATAAAAAAAAAAGTTCTCTATCGGATGATTTAAAAAAAATTATATAGTTCCATTTAAAAAACACAAAATTTCCTTAATTGCACGCCCCCTAGCGGACCGATTTTGAACAAACTCCTTTCTGCACTCCGTCGTTATCTGATAAGACCCTATACCAAATTTCAAGTCAATCGGAAAGTAAAAATTGTTGTGTCAACACAAGACTTTCCGATTGAGTTGATTATTCTAAGACCAAGACAGTTAGAAAACAAAAGAATACTGTATATATTAAGAATCACTGAATAAAATACAATAAACGTCACAATTTTTGGACAAATGTCTAATTTTTTGACTGTCAAATTTTGTGACAACTGTCAGAAATGTCAGCTGCCAATTATTATTAGATATTTGATTGCATAAAAACTCTTTTAAAAACAAAAGAATGTTAAACATTTTTACAGCACTGAATAGAGAAAAAAATTCTCTACCGGGTGTTGCAAAAAAAAAACAGATATATCAGGTGTTATCTCAAAAAAAAAATTTTGAAAAAAAAAAAATTTTTTTGTTAGTTGATAGACACAGAATTTTATGCTCTAAAACTTTTATTCGACGATTTTTTTTCTAAATAAATGAGGAAGCAGGAAATCACCCAAGTATGATTTTACTCGTTAAATCCATATGACCGAGAGCCTCTCTATGCTATGAAGCCTATTTTAAATTTTGATAAGGGTTTTAAACTTTAAGCATTAGCAGCTTTCTTCAAGTATTTCGGAATTTGGCAACACTCGTTTCTACTTTAGTTTAGCCGTTTAATTCTTCTCATTTCATTAATTAATCTTTTCTCTATAGCCATTCTAATAGTTACGTCAGCAAAAAAAAGTTGAATGAAGGCACACAATCCAAAGTATACTGAGTGTTTTAACCAAAGCAGTTGCAGCCTATCAAGATATAAAATTAAATTTTGCTTTAACTCTTACGTTACGTAAACGAAAATTAAATTTTAATCCAAGAATTAGATTTAGAATCATTTGATATGGCAACGTTAAACACGCTAATGTCAAAGTTTGACGTTTGTGCTTCTTGTGCTGAATTGTGAATAGAATTTGTCAAACTTTGACATTTATTAATTGTTTAATTGTGCAACGTTGCCATATCTAAGGATTATTAATCTAATTCTCTGATTAAAATTTAATTTTCGTTTATGCAAGTTAGCGTTAATGCCTAATTTTTCTCATTTAAATGTAACAAGAATTTTGGAGATACGTAGTACCTACCGATAATTTTAAAAATAGTTTGATATTAATTTAATATTCTAGCAAGCCATGAAATTAAAGACGTGTCTTGATAAAACAAAATTAATTAATTATCATTTACAAGGCGACTTTTTGTCGAAACTCCTTTGAAATTGGAATAAGTCCAAATAATTATTCGCAACTTGGTCTAATTAATTCTAATTAAGTTCTAAATTACTAGAAGAAGTTTTGTAATCCCTAGTGAAAATTATGTAATGATACAAAATGTTTAAATTTAATTTCATTTTCTACATTTACATCCAACAAGATTTAAAGTTTAAAGTATACCGGATGGCGATCGATTTAGTTTAAACAGGCCATTTTGCTATCACTTTTTTGTTTTTATTAACATCATAGTTCTATAAAAAATATAAGATAAGGGGGGGGGGGAATCAACTAGCTGAAGCACTAACACATAATTAGCATAAAGGCGAATTATATTTTAATCCAAGAATAAAATTTATAATCCTTAGATATAGCTACATTATACAGTAAAATTATAAATAATTGGTAAATTTTGACAAACTGTATTCACAATTCAACACAAAAATAACTTAACCTCAAATTTTAATTTTTATTTACAAACGTCAAACTTTAACATTACAGTGTGTAACGTTGCCATATCAAAAGATTATAAATCTGATGCTCGGATTAAAATATATGTAATTCGCCTTTATGCAACCGAGCGTAAATGAGAGAGAGTTCAAATCAGTTGTTCAAAATCGTGAACACAACTCAATCCATGGCCTCTCGTAATATTTTTTTTTTAAAGAAAAGTGTGTAATTTTCCGCTAATTTGTTTAATTTTTCAACCTTTTAAAATGTTTGAAAACATGGAAACCCTGTAATCCAAAACCATCATGCATAAATTCAATAAAAAAGGTAGGGTAGGTATTATAGGCCATAATAAAATAAACACACTGTTTTATGCTTTTAATAAGCACTCGACATTATAAAAATGAAAAGCTCTACGGAAAACTATAAAAAAAACATTCGATTTTATTTCATTATAGAAACAATTAAAGTACAACAAAATACAGACTTTGTATAAATTATTACCAAAGTATGCAAATTTGTGCCTATTTTAAGTGTTTTACTTTTGTTACGAGAATAAAGGGTTGTAGTAATAAAATGTTTAGAGAATTTATTTGCATATTTATTTCTTTAACGGCGCAATAAATTTAAACGAAAATTATATAAAATTAATTATTAAATAATACTTACTCCCGTGCGGAAAAAATTTGGCATAAATGTCTTTAAAGCAATCCTCGTGAACGACTCCTTCAGGACACTCCTGAAAAATAAATGAATGTCAATAAAAATATAAATTGTTTAAATATTAATAAATAGGTCGAAACGACCCCAATATTTTTTCTTTCCCCCTTCTGAGCTTTTGAAAATTACTATACTGGTGTTTTCAAAATCAATTTTTCCACAAGATTGGGTTACGATTAGGCTTGGGACTTAGTTTAAAGATCATGATTAATGAACTCGACTAATTTCTTTTTGCAAGTTTAATATCATGAATTAGTATTATTATTATTTAAGATAAAACTTTGAGAATAATAAAATTTTACAAAGAAAATGTGCTAATCTTGGTAATGGTGTAAGTTTTATAACTTTTTGTAACAATGTCTTTGATGTAGTTTTAAGTTCGTGTTTTACTAGGTAATAAATTTTTAAAAGTGGCAGTACTTTAATAGTAATTAGTAGACGGAAATATACAAGAAAATATTTTTTTTACTTTAAATGAAAATGTACTATAACATTGGTGGTCCTTATTCGTACAAGAAATTTATTCTTGTGAAATATAGTGAGTCTCATTCCTCAACATTTTTCCTAACAGAACGATAAGAGTCCCTGTAAAATTTTAAGCCTGTGCAGGCCACCAGGAGCGTGTGGACATCGTTCAAGCTGCCTGCACAGTGCACAGGCCAAACCGGAACTTCCTACAGGCAAACCGGAGCCTGAACCAGGCTTCAGACGCCAAGGTGTGACCTGTTCAGGTCGCCTGAACAATGTCCAGGCGCTCCGGTTTAGGCTGTGTAACCCCCCTGCACAGGTCAAACCGGAAGGTAAGTCTGTGAGTGTGGCGCATGCTTTAACCTGATCGGAAAACCTTAAAACCGCGCCACTTACCTTCCGGTTTGACCTGTGCACTTGTGCAGGCCTACCTGTACCGATCAAAACGGAGCGTCTGGACATGGCTAAAGCAAACCGGAGCCTGAAGGATGTATAGACGCTCCGGTTTGACTGTAATTAGAATAACAACTACCTATAATTTTTGTTTTCCTCAATTTCGATTTTAAAGAGTAGGGCTCCCAAAACACTCTATTGGGAATATTTAAGAAACTTTTAAACCAATTTTAATATGATTTGATATGCGACTTATCCAGTATCCACCTATCCAAGTACAGTGACATAAGTACCAAATCATAAGTTTGTATCCATGCTGGAGGGCGGGAGAGAGAGAGCGAGATAGCACAATTTAAAACTATTGCTAGACAAGTCTATTCTTGACACAATTATTATCGGTATGAAATCTATAAATTCGATAAGTTTGACTATGTTCCACCGATTCTGATCGTTATGCAACAAGTACACGTTAAGTACAGTCAGCCTCGCAATTAATGGCCACCCTGGCTATACGTTTAGCACGAATTGTGGATGTAACCGTTATAACACCCCTAGTTAAATTGAGGGGTAACTTTATTTTGCCAACAAGTAGTAAATCAATAACCTGTCATTCTGTCCTTTTGTCGTTGTTGTCTAATAACCACCCTGGCATATAGCCAGGATGACTAATAATTGTGAAGCTGACTGTACATATGTAATTCAATTTTTAATAGGAGCGAAGTTTCATTTCTCTTTTATTAAACACATTTTAGTTGAGTATACTTTTTTTATACCGAGTATTACAGAGAGATGTTTCGTCAAACATTAACAACGTCCCAAAGTCATCAAAATAATGGAAAAAGTTTATATGATCATGTAGCCGAAAATACTCGAATTAAGAGTTTATAGCCTTTTGAACATAGCAATTTTTAGTAGCGTAAATAAAAGTTTTGTGGATTTAAGTAGTTATTAATCAATCTCCATAGTAGCAATTTTGAAAAGAAGAATAACAAACCAAACTAAAGCTCGTCAAAGTATTTATTTTCCATTGCTGTATCCGTATCAGAAAAATGAAAATGGGAAAATTGGGAGAATGTGAAAGTTTAATCCTGCAAGAAAAAGTCGAAGATCGAAAAGATAGCACAAGGAACTTTTAAAAGTTAAGAGGGAATCATGGAACTACTATGGGGAGGGGTACCGAGATCGATACCCGGCGCCTCCACCATATGTCACAAGATGGTTCTAGTGACCCTGGGTAATTCCAAGTTGTACCAGGATATTTTTAATAGCTCGAATGTGACACTATTAATACATAGTAGTTAAATAATAGGATATCTTGGACATTACCACCCTTATGATCCGATAATGCTGAGAGATCATATCTAGCAAAAATTTCACCCAATTGAGCATACTTCGAGAAAAGAACGGATTGGAATTTGGAATAGTACATATCGATAAGAGATAAAACAGAGTAAGAAAAACGCTTTGTGTATCCTAACAGCAAAGCGGGGAAAGTGACCAGGGGTGTCTTTAGGAATTTCTTCCATTACGAAGAGCCTTTAGTTAAAGCCTAATCTAAAACCCTCTCGGAAAGGAGAGGGTAAACAATTAGTAACTAAGAAGCGTTGAGTGTTGTAGAATGATTTTATTAAACGCTACTTCAAACTTTATACCTTTAAAACTGACCTAATCCTCTTACGGCTCTACAGCTCCGTTCCTGCCAACTGATAAAAGGACAAGCGAGAAAAGAAGAATCAGGATTCCTAAGGAGACATCGGGTAACCGTGGAATCATTACTCACCAACAACTAGCCACCCAGCTGCCCTGCTGCCCTTATTATGAATTATGAGTCAATAGAAGATGCCCAGGCAGTCTGTGCCCCCCTCGTCTAGGGGCACGTCTGAAAATGGTGGTATTATAAACTAGACAGCACTTTTGTACCAGAAACGAAATTTCAAATTGTGTGTAAACGATCATAACTTAAATTGTTAATAATTTATTATAAGTTGTAAATATTACATTTACAATATTATTAAATTTGAAATTCACTCATGTAAGGGGTAAATATAAACGGGGTAATTTAAATTAACTCTCGCTACATTACGATTATTACATTTAGACAAAATTACTAAAACTTTATCTCTCGAATTTTCATTGAATAAATTGTCTTGTAATTTAACGTATAACTACATTTAGTACCAAAAATAAACACAGAGTTCCGAATTAATGAAAAATTAAAGTGGTGGAAACTGCACGATGGTCGAAAACAATTATCGATTTGGAAATAGTTTCCACGAAAAACGTGTTGTATACGAAATGAAAGTTGATAAAACTTTTCACCAACATTAATTTAAAATGTTTTTTCAACTTTATTACATCCCCTCGAGCTTTTGAAAGAGGTCGTAATTAAAATTGAAAAATATATTAGTAGAGGAGTTTTGTGTTTTGAGCTGAAAAATTTGTTATTTATGGTACATTAACGTCTGTTGCAAGTGTGTCAGCTGTAAATATGACGTTCGTTCTAAAACAAAAATGTAATTCTAAAACTTTTTGTTTCGTCTATCAAGAAACCTCATCGTCTTTGTCTCTTAAATATCTTTCATCGTCTGGCAAGACTCGCCACTTTCAAACTTTTAAAACTTTTCAAAAATGTTGTTCAGACAATTATGGCAGTTTTCAGGTCATAACCTACTCTATGAAAGCGTTTATGACAATTTTCGCGTCTTTAAGGTCTTATCTTGTTTAAATGAGCCTTTACCCATTACTAGTTTTAATTCAGATTTATCGTTCTCGCGTAGACTCGCCTCTGGGATCATATTGTGACCTTTCTCGTTATATCGTCTTCATTTTACCGTGTATTAACGTAGATAACGTTATTCAGCCCTAAATGTTTTTCTGAAAGCTTTAATCAATACCATAAACTCCTAAGAGAAATTTAATGCTTTGCAAAATGTTTCTTTTGCTTTAGTACATTCAGGAGGCAAATTAACCACACTATAGTTCTAATTTGTACTTGTACAATCGTATTTTGTCTTATCTTTTTCCGAAGTTATAGTTACTTATAAGAGCTTTTCTAGTATTATTTAGACGCGAATAATATTTTTCGGTTTCGTGCTAAAAATTTTAATGCTTTGCAGAAGCTCTGTGTTGTATTATTCTGTTAAAAGTCGACGACGCAAATTATAGTTATAATAAAAATTTATTTTACAGTCTAACGAGAGACTAACCGACACAGATTTCGCTTCAATTACTATAGTTAACTGGAACTGACGTAATGCAGTGTCCTCTGAAGCACGATAATCTAGGCAATGGAAACAGTAGTGCACCGTTTTAACAGGCTTTAAATAGGCAGCAATTTTTTTTTAATTTCGTGCAGTTAACAGAAATTGCTCGTCCTAATCAAAAAACACTGGAAGAACTAAACGGAAGTTATAAGTTTTTCCAATGCTTTTGGTTCTAAATTTTCCTTTTCCAATGTAGATAAAATATTTTACAGTAAAAAAAAAATAAATAATACGAAGGGAGAAAACAACCATGGCTGTTAATGAGTTTCTTGCTATTTAACCACACAAAGTTGTTAAAGTAGCTCAACTAGTAAAACTACGGAGGAACTTTCAAAGAAAAAAAACCGTTTGAGAATAAAACAGAATGATAAATTCAGAAACTGTTCTGTTTTCTTATTGGAAGGAAGTTAAACCCCAATTTGGTTGATCAAGATATTACGAGTGCTCAATACGTATGCATTAAGGAGCATTAGTATCTTTGTGTTGCCCACTGGAAATGAGATTTTCTATCGAATACGAAAGAACAAAAATAAGTCGAATTAATAAAATAGTTTAAAAGACAAGTCAAATACATGCTTCCAATTCTTATTACCCTTTATCCAATTTTTCCATCAATCGAAAGGCTCGTTCCGTATAAATATATTGTTAAATTCTAAAGTTAAGTACCTATTTGCCCTAATAGAAAGAAAGTTTTTACCATTAGCTAAATTATAATTTCAGATATCGATTTTAATAAACTTTTGATACTTTTGAATATTGTGCCGTTATGAATACAAATTTAAGATTTAAAGAAGAAGTGTTAGCAATTCTTTAAAAAGACAATTTTACAATGTAAGTATTGATTAATCTAACTGTCGTCTTCGATTTAGGTCATTGAATTTTATTTGTTTGTCTTGTTTTGTCCACTGAAATCTTTTTTAACAAAAAAAGTAAAGAAGCAATTTCTAAACAGTAAATCATTGCACGAATAAAAATTTGCAAGTTATAAGAGCTGGTCCCTTTTACAATGGGGTATTCCTCAAACACGAAGAGACTCAAAGTTGGTCGAATTGCAAAAAAGTTGAACTCTTTTATGCTCTTTACGGATGCGAAAAAAAAAATTCAAAACAACTCAAATGCTTCTGAAATATCCTGAATAAACTTAAATCTACCGTTTTTTTATTTCAGTCATATTTTTTCTATTACTTTTAAGTGAGATATTTCAGGAACGATAAGAGCTGTTCCGAATTTCTTTTTATATCCCCAGAGAACATGAAAATGTGCAACTTTTTTGTAAGTTAACCAACTTCGAGTATCTTTTAGTTTTGACAGATTTCAACTGTGCGTCATTGTAAAAGTGACCACCCTGTGCAATAATATAAAATTTTTACAAACTTAAAAAAATTCAAATCAATAAGTAAATAAATCCAAAAGTGACTTTGATTAAATTTCACCCTGTCAACATCTGTATTCTTCAACTATTTGATATTAGACACTTATAAGAGAAAAGAGTGAGACGATAAATTTAAAATTTAAAGCGACGAAATGATATTAAAAATTTTAAATTTGTTTGTTCTCTTCTTAAATTTTTCCAATTTTATTGAAAAGAAATAAAATTCGAATAAAACCAAAGCGTATAAAGTTGGCGTTTTGCAATTGAAAATAAACGATTTGTTACTTTAAAATTTTTAGTCAAAAGAACCACTCTTTTATGATGAGTAATAAGCGAGAGGGCATTGATTTTTCTTCAGGGCTCCCCATTCAAGTTATTAAGTATCCACGACAAGTTGACAAATGATTTCATACATATATAACTGAAAATTCGATCACTTGTCAAAGTGACAAAACTTATAAATCACCCATAGGCGATAAATTGAAAATCTAAATAAATTCCCATTTTCTGACTTTCCCTTTAAGATAAGAGTAGGCGTCGAAAATTGTTTAGAATATTATAATTGCTTGGAAAAACCTAGTTGTCGAGTGTTTTGTTTACTCGACTGTCAAAATACACAGTCTCTTCAAATTTACAGCAAATATCCGTTATAAGCAATAAAAACAAGGATATATTTTATCACAGTCGTAAAATCACAAATTTGGACTTTACGTCATGAGAAAAGACAAGTTTGTCCTGAAAAAATAAAAATAAATAACTTTTTACGAAATAATAAAGAGACTAACTTAATCCGGGACCTGGACACGGCTTAACGTGCCCTCCGAAGCACGGTGTAGAAGCAACCGCAGAAACAGATTTTAACAACTATTACCACGACTACGGGATCAAATCGTACAGCTTAGACAGTTTCTTCAATGGTACTGTTTCTTGAAATATCTCAAGAATCGTTTTATAAAATTTAACACACTAAAAAACAACTATAAAGGGACACCCAGTATATTTCATATCTACTAAACGCCCTGAAGAGGTTTAATAGGTCTGGTCACAGGCCACCGATAAGAAAAATGGTATAAAAAAGGTGTTTTATAGCAAATCAATCTGAGCGATTGATAACACATAGAAAAGAAAAACCTTCATAACTCACGAACGTCAGATCTGGAGGGTTATTCCGAATTATTTGGGAAAGTCAAGAGCGACTAATGAAAATCGATTTTAAACAAAACATGGTCGCGTGCGATGACCGTGATGGGCGTCTTTGCCAAATTTCAAATGGATTGCTTAAATCGTTCGAGAGTTAATCTTAAGATCGCTGATATGGCGGAATATATTATGTATCAAGTTGGCCTAAATAAAAAAATAATTAACAAAACATACAGGGTGCTCTAATTATAATTTAAAAGGTTAGATATTTAAGTTAAGTATATTGAAGTTAAGTGGTAATCGTCTCATTGAATTTGACTCTTCAATTTTCTAATCTAATCTAATGGAGACCATTTTCAAGAATTGGCTATTCTACGCTTTTGCGACAAACCCTCTATAAATGCGATGCACTAAAATAGCTACTATAATATCCACCTATTTAATGATCTAACCTTTGCGTTTATACCTTGAAAATTGCAGAATGTGTTTTATAAAGCTCGGATTTACATGAACTCTAACATTGAGCTTATGTTAGACTAGAACCCTCAGAACATAAAATTCCGGAATGAGGGTTAGCAACCGTTGCATATAAGCCTATAAGACGGAAGTGACATTTTAGAAAACCATAGATGACTCACTCATTCCGTCGAATTTACATTATCATTGACTGTCATGATTTTTCCTTATAAGTGGGAGTATAGCCGTATAACCAACCATTTCTATTTGAGAAACTGACCGGAAATCGCTATATTTCCGCTCTACTCTTTCCTGATAGAGTAGAGGCTATTCATTCAATGCTTAAACCGCGGGGTTAGGTTAGACTCTAATTAGAGATGTTAGGTTAAACCAAAGACTATACAGTAAAAGACTGTATAGTCTTTGGTTCAGTAAAAGAATGACTAAAAATGTGACCTAAAATCCTCGCTAAAGAAGATGTCACCACAAGAAAATTTTAGTGAATAAGATAGCTTGTCGAGGCGGGAGCAACGAAGAAAGGAAGAAATTTACTAATCGAAGAATTTTAAACGATTTTGAGATTAAAAGTCTTGTACATTTTCTAATATGGATTTCGGTAGCCTCTTAGTGTATGGTCTTTGGTTAATCTCGAACTTAGAGGTTATGTTAGACCCAAACCAAAGGGTTATGTTAGGCTTAAACTTCATGGCATGGGTTAGTCCATGTTCCAAATTTTTACTATTTCTACGCGACAACCGAAATATCAATAAATATTTACAGACAGCAAGAAAATTAATTTCAGAAGACTCTTTAAAGTGGCTTTGCGTGCCAGCCGGAAAAGCACGTTTTGTTAGCAGCACATATACATAAGATAAAGTTATACATAAGATAAAGTAATAAAGAGCACTTATTGATAGTTATTCCGTAATTCCATGAAGATTATTCCAAATTAATGGACCCGATATCACCTAATATTGAGGATATATCTTCTAATAATGAAGGTAAAGCATTACTCAAAACATCAGAGAGTTTGCCAATTAAAGGAAAAAAATCAGAGGGTCTCCCACCATATCAAGACGAACATTTAATGAAAATCGATGTAGATGCTTTCACATTTGCACCAACTAAGAGAACGAATGGGTAAAATACACTCCATGAAGCAAAATTTGAACCTGTAAGAGTTTTATGCCTTACCCCCTAGGTAATTGTAGAAAATCAACAATCTTTAGTAAAATAATTTGGATGCAGTGTATCCGAATTATTGTCGAATGGCCTTCGTTCCCTCTCTCCTTAAGGCCACACTATACACACAGACTTGCCTTCCCATTTGTCCTGTGCAGGTCGGCCTGAGCCTGGACGATGTCCAGACGCTCTGATTTGACCTGTTTAGGTCGCCTGAATGATGTCCGAACGCTCAGAGTGGCCTGTGCAGGCCGCCTGAACGATGTCCAGACGTTCCGATTTGGCCTGCACAAGCCGTTGACATTGTTAAGGTTTCAGTTTGGCCTGTGCAAGCCATCTGCACAGATCAAGCCGGAAGGTAAGTCTGTGTGTGTGGCGCGGCCTTTAGACTTGAAAACCCGTGGAATTTTTTCTTATCCTGAACGATGCCCGGACGCTCCGCTTGGCCTGTGCAGGCCCCCTGAACGATATCCAGACTCTCCGGTTTGGCGCCTGTGTAGACCGCCTGCCGCCAAACCGGAGCGTCTAGACATCGTGGAGGCTCCAGATTGGCCTGTACAGGTCGGCCTGCACAGGCCACACCGGAAGGTCAGTCTGTGTGTGTGGCGCGGGCGTTAGACTTAAAAACTCTTGGAATTTTTTCTTATGGATTACTTTATCTCCCTATTGTACACCAGCCCGTCAAAAATATTGAAGAGTCGAGGAGTAGCATCGTTTACTCTTTTAAGAAAATCAAAGTCAATAAAAACGTAATTCCTCTAAGTGACAAAATTCCAAAAAAATTTTTCCTCCAATTAAGGTGATTGGTTTCAAATTAGTAAACTCAATTTCAACTCGCCTAAATTGATTTAGCAGTCTTTATAAATGATTTACTTGCCAAAGCTCGTTTTAGTCGAAAGCAACGAATGTTTAAAAATTAAATTATTGAAACATTCATGTACGAATTTTGTGCCAACATACTATTATAACTAGAGGTACAGCGAAAATTGTATTTTAATATTACAGACAGTAACTTGTTGCCATTTTGGCAAGACAAATTTTCATCTCGTTAATTTAATAGGTTATCGAAAGCCGTGGCTCTCTCTCAACTCTTAAATCGAAAGATGAAAATGTATCGGTTTATTAGAAAAGAAATGTTTACTTCTATCAACTCGATAGCTTCTCTTCGTGACTTGTCAGTTTATAAGGTAGACAAAATTATTGATCACATGAGAAATTGCACGAGGCGACTGAATTATTAAAATCAAACTTTTAAAATTATACTTTTTCTTTAATAAATTTACTTAGGTGCTCCCAAGTGCGATTACGAACCCTTTCTTTCAAATTAATTAATTTTTGTTTTAAGAAGATGCTTCACAGATAGACCCGTGCCTATAACTCTTAGTACACAAACTACCATTTCCTATGTCAATAGCAGTTTCCATTGCAACATTTTCTCTTTGTTTATAGTAATAAATATTCAATTTATATGCAAATTAAGTATTTATGCGGTTGAATACATTTCCATATAATTTGAAAAAAAAATTCTTTACTTCTTTTTTTTAGTTTCATTAAATTGATTTTTATTTTCTACAAAAATGTAAAGAAAACTCGTCCGAAACTTTAACAACCGACTCGTATATCGAACTCGAAAACAATTTAAGCGATTGCCAAAGACTCAACTTCAAACACTAATCAAACTTTAACCATTAGTTGAGTATCTAATTATTCATCAAAGAACGAATTTAAATTCAATCTCCGATTGAACACAAACCCCCTTTTAGAACGATACGTCAATTGTTAACGTTTCTATAATTAATTTAGTTTCAAAAATTATGTTACTTTTGATTACAAATCGAGGAATTGCCCTTTAAATGTCAGGGATTAAATCGAACCTTTCGACAATTTCCAATGAAATCATTTTGGAATTTTCAACTTTATAATTAATCTTGGGCTAGCGCCCAAGTTGTACTCGAATAGTTCGTCCCAAAAAGTTATAGAAAAACAATTTAGACCAAATATGTTTTCAACTTTTACTTTTAAAACGCATAAAAGGGAAAGTTTTGATAATATCTCTTCAAGAGTTATAACGCAGATTTAAAAAAAATTACGGCATTTATATTCTTGAAAGAGTTCGGTACTTTAAAATATTGTAAAATACGTCTACATTTTAGTTTGAGCTGTTACATCAATTTTAGAGTTAATACCTACGAGGTAGGTTACGAAAATGAAAGGGCCTCTTTTTGCTTTAATTTAAGAAGAAAAGTTTAGGTATATAAAATTTAAGAAATTTGAACCCTTTCTCGAACCGGCTTAATCGAAACCCTTAAACTGGTTGCTCCATTATTATGACTATGATACTCATATAAAGTCGTATTAGGTCACAATTTACTCCCTCTCTCCTTTCGAAAATCAAACACAATTAGATTGAAGACAGATCGACATTGAGTCTCTAAGATAACTTTCTGGGTACCTAAACCTATGGTGAAATCCAAAGCTTTAAGTGAGGCTTACAGACTAAAAACTCGCTCCTCCATAGGAAGAAAGAGGCAAGAACATGCCTCAATCCTAAGAGAGATGGAAGAACACCCCATACTTAGTATGGTGTCTTATAGAATGACCATAGCATATACCATCGGAAAAACCTACGGAATTAACATTCCAACAAGGAAGAATGGGAATGCAAGGCAGTCAAAATGATTGGACTTGTATTTTACACAGACGGCTCTAAAAACTCAACAGGTACAGGAGCTGGAATCATCGGAGACGGCAACTTGAGGCAAAGGGTAATCTTAAGCCTCGGGGTACACGTAACCGTCTTCCAAGCAAAAATTTACATCATCTTAACAAGGGTGCAAATGCTGTTAGATAGAGGATATCACAATCAAAGATTATTCGTACTATCTGACAGCCAAGCAGTCCTCAAAGCGCTGAACGCCTGTGAGGTGAGATTCGGATTAGTAACGGTCTGCATCCGCAGACTGAATACGCTAGCGGGGAAAAATTTCGTTATGCCAACATACCAGAGAACGAGAAAGCAGACGGTCTGGCCAAAGAGACCTATTGGACCAGAAGCAGCCTTTGGCATTCCTTGCAAAGGAAATGGCAAAGAGAGAAATAAAGTCACTTCTGGTGAAGTGACATATTAAACACTGGAGGGAAACTCCTGGACAGAGACATTCTAAAGCCCTACTGCAGAAACTCTCTGACAAAAAAACTCGCTCTCTACTCACCTGTATACGATGGGACTAGAAGAAGACCCACTATGCAGGGAATGTGTAGAAGAGGGGAGACTCCAATTCATCTTCTGCTACGCTGTAAGACTTTCACAAGAAGCCGTTACAGAATTCTAGAGAAGGGAAGGAGAAGATGCTCCAAATAGAACTGCCCAACTTCTCAATAAGGAAAATTCTGCACTTTATCAAAAGCACAGAAGTCCCATAAGGGAAGCTGGTACTCTCACTGGACACTGCGACAGAACAAGCATCTATACAAAATGGGTGTTGCTGACAGCCCCAATTGTAGAGGATGCAACGAAGCGGATGAAACAATGGAACACGTGCTTTGTCACTGCCCTGCGTTAACGCTAATTCGAGAATCCATTTTAGGGGAATACTGACCTAACATGGCTAGTATCAGCGACACTTCGCCCTCCCGTACCCTTGAGTTCATCGAAAGGTTGGGATGGATCAAAAACTGAAGGGTCAGAAGAGGTTGCTAAAGGGAGGCAGCACAATGGGTCCCATTAAATGGCCTAAATGCTCGTTTACCCTCCACCCTAACAATCCTAATCCTAATCCTAAGGAAAGGCCAAACCAGATGCGCACAATAGATCTAAGACGTCGCGATGCAAGGAAAACTTTATCAACAAAGTCTTTCTAGGTGATCGTTCACTGAAAGGACATAAGAGGTAATGAGAAACGTTTGAATCTCAGAGAGGCTCTGATATTCATGTCCAGAAACAACCTTATTAAATACACCTATTCTAAAGCCAATGATGAAAATTCGATTGCATCCAGAAATTTATAAATAAACATTTCTTTCAAAACATTGTTGTTTCAATCTCACAGCGTAAATACAGAATGCATCGGAACCAATGCAACGTTTCGGAATTTGATTACCGGTGCCGGTGGTATTCAAACATTGAAATTTACCATTTGAAGCTATTTCTGTAGTCTATAAATGTTTTAAATAATTTTCCTCTTATACTCCAATGCAATTACATTACGTATAAGTGAATACAATTATAGAGTTTCTCACGGACTGTAAACTTTGATAAAGTTCCTTGCCGTTATTCTATTAAAGTTGCGACAATATGGCAGGAATAATAATTAGCTTTTACGACGGTACCATTAACAAATACACACGACAGACACAAGTTGATACGTTTGAACGAGCGAGAAGGTGTATCGTTTGACAAGTAGTTTGTAAGTTGTGCTAGTTAGTAGCACGTATCGCTATTACTAAGAAAATGTTTGCCAATTAAAAATAGAGAATTTTCCTTTAATTCTATTCTCGTATTAAAAATCGAGTTAGGCAAGCACATTCGAAAATGTTACAGTATTAATGCTAAATCCTTTGATGGTGTCCTTTTACACAAGTTATTATAATGGTCGACAACCAAAAGAGTGGAGGTTTTACATGTCTCTCAAAGTATGGAGTTGTTTTATAAATCTAAACCGACTAACGATGCGCCGCTGTAAACGATTGAATCAATACAATTTAGTCATCCAGCACCCTTGCCAACTAGACCATGAAAATCGTCACAACACTAATTGATAATTTTTAGAGAAAAAAATTTTTTGTTGATTTCTACAACTTTGGCTCAAAGACATACATATCAAGGAAGTATTCAAATTCTACTTGACTGAATTTGTAGTGCTTCTAAATAGCCATGTAGGAGATGAAGAAGGAAATTAGCTGCAGGCTAGATAGTGGAAACTGTGGGTCGCGTGAAGGGCTCAAAGGAGCCGTTGATTTTACAATATAAAAGACAAAGTCGAATATTCAATGTAATAGTTATTTATGCACCTAGGGTAGTAGGTGTTATGCTTCTGGAACTGGGGTAAATACAAATACTATTTGTTTTTTCGTTTTTTCAAACAAGAATATTTTACCGTTTTATTATACCGAATGCCAACTTTCGAATAGGAACATAGGAAAATAACACTAGAAGTCACTTATTTAAAG
Source organism: Malthinus seriepunctatus (assembly GCA_963924605.1). NCBI lineage: Eukaryota > Metazoa > Arthropoda > Insecta > Coleoptera > Cantharidae > Malthinus > Malthinus seriepunctatus. The sequence goes on from OZ004601.1 coordinate 53,219,232, forward strand.
TTTGTTGCTCGTCAGATAAATCTGTAAGGGCAGTAGTAATATCCATTAAAAGAGAATTTTTTTCTACGTCTGCTACAAATATTTTTTCAGACATTTAGAAAAACATAGATAACCATGGAATTAGTAATTGTCATTCGTGCTTGCTAGGTTAATATTTTTCACTGTTAAGTCAAAAGAACAAAATTGTTATAATTTGACGTCATGGCTCTTCATATTTTTCAAATTGTGGAAATAATGAAATTGCTTTTTCATAATTCAAAAAGCTATGAATTACCAAACGTTATAGTCCTGGAGCCTATAACATACGATCACCCTGACTTTTCTGTTACAGGCCAATAGTCTATTAAGTGTTAACAGACGCAGAAAAAATTTTGTTTCGATAGATATCACTACAGCCCTTATAGATTTATATGGCTAGTAGCAAACCGCAAATAAATGATTTCCAATGTAATTTCCCTATGTTCCGCTTTGAAAGTGGGCACACAGTATAAAATTTAAGTTCGTAATTGGGGGTTGCGAGTAAAAATCTCGTCAAAAATGAAGTCCTGGCATTAAAAAGTTTAGATCACGGATCAAGTAAACGACAAGCCCATATTAGGGAGTAAAAGGAGTAGTTTGCATCTTTTGACGATTAATTTAAAATTAATTTATAAAAAGAAAAGCACTAATATTACAAAATACATTTTAAACCCTCTTACTCTTTTCGTTTACGATTTTTTAAGAAAATAATCTCGAGTAACGTTTTATGTTTTTAGGTCAAAGCTTCTTGAAATTATTTTATACAGGAAGCAATTTACTAAAATCTTAGATTAAATTACTTTAATAAAAAAAAGTAGGTATATGCATTTTAATTAACTAAAGACTCTCTCGAGCACTCAAGTAACTTGAAATATATATATACAGGTATACAGGGCATTTTTAAAATGCACATTTGCTTTGAAGTGGTAAATTCCAAAATCTAAAATTTTTCTATTTTTCTTCACACTAGCCGAAGCCTTTTAATAACGTGCAATCTTGTAACAGAGCATTTTGTTCACTGTTTGCACGGTTTCGCCTAGCGTGACGGAGATGGCGTGAAAAATCTTAAACTACACACGAAAATTTCTATTACGTACAAATTACATTTACAAAGCCTTGCATGACATTCCAAGAGTGTTTGACTTCCAGACACCGTTCGAGATGGTCATTCAGGACCGCAACACTGGAACCAAACTCCTTCATCTGGTATTCAGATGGATCTAAAACTGAACAAGGAACAGGTATAAGCATATGTGGCCTAAAACATAGGGCATCAATAGCTTCAGGAACTCACTCCACAATTATGCAAGCTGAAACTCTTGCAATAGGTCTAGGTGCCCGAGAATGCCTAGGAAGGAATTTAAAGAGCAAAAAAGTCTACATAATGTCTGACAGCCAAGCTGCGATGAAGGCATTCCAAGCCAATAGCTTTGAGTCTTGATCCACTTGGTAATGCATACAATCCTTTAAAACTCTGGCAAGGGACAACAAAGTTGCCCTTCATTGGGTGGCGGATAATAAGGAAATTGAAAGAAAAGAAATAGCTGATGAATTAGCTAGAAAAAGCTCAAAAGCCCTCCAGATCGGACCCGAACCATTCTGTAAGCTATCTAGAACACATAAAAAGGCGGAGATCCAAAAATGTGAAAGTGGAAAGAAAAATTCTCACTGGAAGAACGCACCAGTCGAACACATTCATTGAGTACTCGATCACGAATGCTAAAAAGCTTCTACTATTATCAAAGAACGAAATCAGACTCATCACTGGTCTGTTTGCTGGATACTGCCCAGTGAGGGACCACCTCAAAACCTGGGAGCAGTGGATAGTGACATATGCAGACTCTGTGAATCAGACTCTCTGAAATTGCGATTCATTGGCTCTGCTTTGGTTGAAACACTTAGGGCGGGCTCAACTGACGCCTGAAGAAGTGAAAAGCAAATTTCTCAGGGACATTTCTCGCTGGCAAGATTGAATTCCTGAGAACAAATACGAGTATAGGGTTATGAACAAAAGATCAACACTGATCGAAGTTCTATAAGGCTTAGAAGCCAATCGACCCTTGAGTACCATACAATACAATACTTATACAAAAAGAAAATGGGTCTTGGATGTAAATTCTCAAACTCTGTCCCCTGAGAAGTTTTTTGAACAATTCAGGCTTTTCTAGAAATCTTTAAAGCCTACCTTAGCACCTGCACCAGAGTGAAAGTTCATATGATGCCTAGAAGGGCTTCACTAACTTATGTTACATACCATGAACTTAATTAAGTGCTTCTGGGCATTTTAAGAACTTTCAAGTTAAGAACTACCCTAAGGTACGTGTGTAAATACGCCCTCAAGTCACCCACTCCTGGGAAATCAATTCAGACTTTTCTAGGAATTTTTAAGACATGATATATCCTGAACTGTGTTACAAAATTTAATTATAGTGCATAGACTTTCCATGTGAAAGTACAAGGAAACTTGTGAGAAATATCTCTACCGAACCCGATGGCGTTATCATGGCAGTCGAAGCATTACCATTGTTCTAATTAGCACCGAATTATTCTCACGATTCAAACAATACAGTGAAATACAGTAACAGTAACATATTTGCTCTTGTTGTGAATGTCTAGGAAAGCGCCCTCGAGCTCATGCACTGTAGCTTTTGATGATAAATTTAACAAACGTAATATAGCTAGTGGCAGTCGAGACTTTTTGCCTTATTTTCTTTTATAACTTGATGCGCATCTCGCTAAATAAAGAAACGCTTGAATTTCTTTGTACGATGCACGACGACAAAATTAGAAACAAACCGGAGAAGTACAAAATGTCACAGAGTGCTCATAAAAAAATAACTGAAGCAAATCTAAAAAATAACATCAGTATTAAAATAACTTTTAGTCATTGGAGTAGATTATGAGATTTCAATAATTTTCCTCTAAAAGGAACTTTGATAAGAAACTATGAGCCTCGAACGCAGTTAAAGCAAACGTTTTAGAAACACTGCGTACATCATTAATTAAGGTATGAATTATGAAAGATAGGATAATTTGGCTGCTCGAAATTATTAAACTCACAATTTTAGTCTATCAATTAGCAGAGTTAAAAATAAGAAAGCAAAAGTTTAAAATTTAGGTTAATTACTAAGGATATGCATCTTCTTCACTAAAACTTTAATTTTGTAATTTAAAGTGAAAGATAAGACTTTGATATTAATCTTTCAATTATAATGAAACTAAGGAAAGGATCCACTAAATTCTGCTCTAAAGCTTACTTATTAATTAATTCGCTAAAGCAAGTCAGTTTGGTAATCCAAAAGCGTAAAAACGATTACCATAATCTACGTCATCGACCCTCGTAATAAAGAATAATTGCCATCGTGTTCTCAAGATGTATCGGTTAAATCATTACACACAAACAATACCCAAACGTTAATTAATTTTTAATAATGTGATAAAGTTCCAAAAACAACCCTTTACGTAAATTATTCATAAACGTCTCGTTTAAGCAATTGTTTCAAGATTAACGTTGCCACTTTATTTCAAATCCATACCCCATTCACCTTTCGAGAGAAATAATGGCTCTGTTATGGGGACTAATATTTGTAGTGGTTTACAATTTGGGTTGTTGATCCCCGAGAGAAACCAAATTAAGGGTGAGTGATGAAAATTCAGCGAAACCAAACGTTATAGAATAATTCAACATTCGCCGTTATTTATATGAAACGAGATACGAGAGTATTATTTTGGCAAAGATTCAATTTCGATTGTGTTTTTTGAAAAAAGAGACATTCTATATTTATAACTTTCGAAGGTACAACAACAAAAAATTTTCCTAAGTAAAAAAAAGGTTTTAGTTTAATGAAACTGAAAAGAATCTTTAATTTAAATTTAAATTTAGATAAGCAAAAACGTTAAAAAAAGAAATCATTTAAATAGCTTTTCCTTGTTTAATCTTTTCATGAACTCAGCACCAGCACTCACTGGTTTTTCGTCAAACATTTTAAAGATAGCATCCCGGATATAAATTTTACATATTTCTATAAAACAGTAATGAGAAAAAGCCTCATTTATGTATGCTTTACAAACAACAAAAAAAACTTTTTTTCTAAATAAAACAAAAGATGAAAAGAAAACAAACTTTTAAAATTTACAAAAATTACAAAAAATTAATTTCGTTTAATTCAACTTTTAAAAAAGTTTTTCACCACTTTGAACTAATTTGAACGGCTTTTCACCACTTAAAAATCTTAATTTTTAACCAATTAAAACTTTTCGCATTGAAAGTCGAGGAAAATTTTTATCTTATAGTTGAACAATAAGTCAACTAAATTAATTAGCCGATTTAAGGCTTTTTTTTGGAGAAATTTTATTTTTTCTCAAATTAAAAGAAAAAGTTGACGAATAAGTTATTTACATAACAAAAGATTACTTTCGAGATTTGGATTCTTGCCAATTGTGGTTTTATGTTTTCTTTTTGCATCATTGACACTTTAATCGACTCGGGCGAATTTAAAATAAATGATATTGTTTATGAAATGATATAATGAAAGTGGAATATTGGAGTTTATCATCATTTATCAAATTTTCAAGATTTTCTTTTTAAATAATGTTGTACATGGTTGTCTTGTTTTTGAATAATTTAGTTTTAGGTTTTAGTATTCATATTTAAAATGAAATAGTCCACAATATATCATCGAGAGAGACGCCACCGATGCTATATTACGAAAAATTTAAAGAAATTCTCGCAAATTCTACTTTCTTCTCTCATTTCGAATGTATTTGAATTTTCGAAGGGAGTTATGTTTTGTAACGAATCACTCGATGGGGTGCCATTTCATAAGATATTGATATAAGAGGGTAGCTCAATTTTAAACTGCAAATTTTGTACCAAACTCAAATAAATCAAAATAATTATTTCAGCTTATCGCGTAGATCATCTAATAATTCGGGGTGGCAGTTTGTTTAATTCGGTACCTTTTATTCCCTAACTGTTAAAATACTTTTCTAGATTGAAAAAGGGCAAGAAATAGATAATAGGGGTTTTAAACTTGATTTTTCCAGTAAATTGAGTAAAATTTTAGAAAAGAATGAAAAAGATGAATTCTCGAAAATTTGTCACACAGTAAATGTTGCTGTTCAAAGCTGTTGCCGCAAAAATTCAAAATTTGATTTATGAACAACAAAATAAGACATTCAAGCAGTGTGGTGCTCCAAGAGAAATGTTAAAATTTAAAAAGATTGTGAAAATTGTATTTTTACGCTAAATTGACTGACTTCATATGTCGTGTACATTCATTCATTCGTGTACATTTTTACAAATAGAGAGAAAAAATTTTTTACAGAAAAAAGAATCAAATTTGTAATCAGAATATTCAAACTTAATTTATTGTAGGGGTAGGCCGTTCTTACAATAGGAATCGCTAGAGCAGGGGTGGCCAACCCGCGGCCCGCGGGCCGCATGCGGCCCGCTTTAAAATTTTTGCGGCCCGCGAGATTCATCACACTTTTACAAAATATACTTATTTTATAATGACCAAAGTAGTGAAAAACAATGTATTAAAAAAATACTAAAACTGTCAGTAGGGCAGTTCTGATTTCCATGGGGACCTAGGGTGAAAGGAGTGTACCTGACAGTAAGAAGGAAATGCGTCGAGTGCCGCATGAAATGAGTTGCGGGCTCGGCGGGTGACCAGCGTTACAAAACTGGCCTTTGTACTACAAAGGTAGTAGGGGGTGTATGTTGGACTTGTTCCCATGCACCCGTAAAACTGCCAGTAGGGCACTCTGATTCCTAGGAGGATACCTAGGGTGAAAAGGGTGCTTCTGACAGTAGAATGAAATGAGTAGAGTGCCGCATGAAGGGAGTTGCGTGCTCGGCGGGTGACCAGCATTACAAAACTGGCCGCTGGCATGCTCACCGCGGTGATAAACCGAACCAATGGATTATGACTAGCTTATGTGACTCTACCCAATCTCGTATTGGTATCCAAGGAATGGACGAGCTCGTAAGCGCTTAAAGTTGGGAGAGCTTCGACTCAGTGTCTGGTGGAGGGGTCAAGAGGAAGCAGATTTCCAAGCATAACCTAGCCCTGAACTAACCTAACTTCTGACTATACTCGGGAGTTTGTTCGAGCGAAGGCAAAAGCCTGTAGGTCATGTTGTTACATGAGTTGTGACAGTAGTTGTGGAGACTCTAGCCCACATCTAACCTAGCCTAATGTAACGGCAGAATGCATAAGACCACCAGGGTGTGTTTCTTAGCTTCGGCTTGCTATCTCTTCCTAGCGTAGAGTCACGTACGAGACGCACCAGTAGCACTGAGTTTTTTAAACTCTTGGTTGGTGATAGGGACACTGGTTCTAGACCGGGGGACGTGAAGATGTGAGTTCTTGATATGTTTATCGGTTGACCGTAATCTATCTCGAACCTAATCTGACCTAACCTAGGGGCCTAGGTGCCCCGTTACCGATCCAAGTTGCTTTCAGAAGTTAGCAAACATTTCGGTGCTGTGGGAGGGGTGGAGTCCCAGGTGCGGCACCAGTTTTAGCACCTGCCCCCCCTATAGGTGCTGGTCACGCAGTGGCTGAAGGCTTCTCGTTTAGTAAGTGGGACACCGTTGTCCATAAAGCGGTGCATGCGCCCTTCTTGAGGGTTAAGTCCCTACCGGCTACCGGCCTAGGGTTCCTAAGTCCCTTTAAATATTTATATTTATATAGTGTATCTAAATCTAATGAGCGGATTATAATTTTATTTGCGGCCCGCGGAGTTATAATACATTTCCAAAGTGGCCCGCAAGATCATTTGGGTTGGCCGCCCCTGCGCTAGAGCGTGTCCAAGAGAAGAATCTGGAATGTTTCTTGAAATAAATGTACCATCCAGTCCATGTAGGAATAAATACCAATGCACAAATATCTGAAACTATATCATCTTTTCTGCGACTATCAAACTCACGCTCGGTTGCATAAAGACGAATTATATTTTAATCCGAGAATTAGATTTATAATACTTTGATATGGCAACGTTACACACTGTAATGTCAAGGTTTGACGTTTATAAATTAAAATTTGAGTTATTTTTCTTTAGAGAATTTAAGCATCATAAACTAGATTTTATTTCAGATTTAAAAAAAATTTTTATAATTATTATATAATTTCTTCTATTTAATAATTTCTGATGAAGCTTGAATAAAAAATGAAACGTTAAAAAATAAATAAATAATTCTTAAATTGGCTTAAATTCTCTAAAGAAATATAATTTAATTTTGATAAGCCAAAAAATAATTTTTAAAAAATTAAAATTTGAGGTTAAGTTATTTTTGTGTTGACCCAACAAGCACTAAGTATTAGTCATAGTAACGTTAATAATACTAAAATTGTAACTGTAGAGTAATAAAGTTGTGAAAGTTTCACTTTCAGGTAAGTAAAACATAGTTGTTACTAGGTTCATAAGTATAACCGTTATGGTTATATGGCTACTGAAGTAGGATATTGTCACGCGTAGATTTATTACGCAAATTATTTAATGCAAATATTAAGTAAAGTAGTACAAGAATTTAATGTACAAAGAGTATTTCAATACGTGACTGTTGTCATGTATTGAAGAATGTAAGATAAAGCATAAATTGTCAGTTTTAGCAAATTTAGGTGGCGCGTGCGAGAAGTTAATAAAAGGCCCCAAAGTAGGTTTTTAAGTCAGTTGATACTTGGCGGTTGGTAATTGTCAGCGGGACAATTCGGGAACACGAAACGTTTGTCGTTTGCCATTATCTATTAATTATCATAATGACCATGTGCATGTATTGGATTAACCTATTGATTGGGTAAGAACTATTTAACAAATAAACAAATTAATAATTTCAGCATTGTGTATTTATTCATCTCATTTAATCTCGGTACAACTCTGGAAGGATTCCAGAGGTTATGATCTTCCCCCAATCGTGACATATGGTGGAGGCGCCGGGCAACCTTCGCGATCTCTCCCCGATCGTGACAATATAGTTGCAATAACGTAACATTAAGTAACCGTGTAGTTAATGAAGCCATTCTGCAACGTTGCAAAGTAGTTTCTGTGTCTTTATAACCACGATGTTACGTCAAAAAAACCTCAAAATTTTAGTTGTATAGTCGTTCTAAAGTAGTTGCTGGGCAGTAACATTGTGTCGTCGTAACTGTTACTACAGTAACTAAACTGGTAACAATAACGTAACTGCAACATAAATTGCTAGTTGCTAGAGAATACAGTTTGTCAAGGCAAATAAATTTTTATTTATTTATTTATTTATTGGGTAACGTTGCTATATCTATATAAATCTAATTCTCAGATTAAAATATAATTCGCCTTTATGCAACCGATGTAGAACTTTGGCAATGTTTCCTCAAATGTTGAAGAAGATAAACAACGCCAAAAAGGCAAAATGAATAGACTAAAGGTACACCATTGTTTCCGAAAACCATTTTGAAAAGCTCAACCCAAATACAGTAGGGTTTGCAAAAAAAAAGAATTTGTTAAATGCAACTACTTCAATCACAGTTTGAGCCTCAGATACAAACATGCCAGTCAGAGAGCCAAAGTTTATATTCTAAATTCCAAGAGGACGGAAGCAATCCCAGTAGATATAATAATTGTGTTATTAATTGAACATTTAACTTTAATAAAACTGCTCGGCTTGTGTAGTTTCACTTGACACATTTTAATGCACTTTTTTTATTTTCAGTTGCGACGTTGCCAAGATATTCAATTTTTTCTGTTAAATTTGATATTTTCATCACAACACTAAAATACACACATCTTTGCAGTTGAATCGATTTTCTTGTCTCAGGTAGGTATTAAGTCAAGATGAGATATCACCTTTTAAATCCTTCAGGATTAAGTTTAGTTATACACTATGATATTTGCAGCAGTTCTGAAATTTATTACTTTAATTTATCATAAAGCATTATTATAAATAGAACAACTTTGACGTATTTATTCAGTTATTCGAATAGAGCTCGTTAGGCCTCTAGAGTCTAGAGCACTTTTAAAAATTACTAAAATCTAATTTCCTCAAAAAGAATTCGTTAGGGTATACCTATTACTCCTACATGACAAGATATTATGTAAAAGAGCTTATATTCAAGTATGAAGGAATACAGGCTATTTCATTCACAACAATTAATCTATGGGTCAATTAAAATTACAAATTTGTACATGATACAAGGACGATGAAATGACCTTTATCATGGCCAATTCGGTGCTGCTTTTGTTTTTTTTTTAATGTATTAGCACTCTAGATTCTAGATATTCTGAAAAAACTGAATTTGTACTGAAGTGCAATTTCTTTAAATACCTATAACTTTTTAATTAATGAAGATAATTTCAATTATCAAAAAAGAGGTAATAGGTACGACTAAAATCAATAAATTTTGCTATTTTGGTGAACTATTTCCACAATCACGTCAAGTCAAGTAAAAGTCACAAAACAAGACTGTAGACTATCCAAAAAGCAACTCAAAACATGTCATAATTGTTATTATAGCGAAGGCGATTTTCTTATGCAGCAGAATAGCTACATGCAATTTTAACTTGCGCTCAAATACATGCAACTGGAAAACAGCTTTAGATAGAATTTTTTGGTTTAAAAACAACTACTTTTTTTAATATCTCCTGCAGCTCCTGCAGCTTATCGCAAAAGTATAAAAATAAAGCTACTTTAAAATCCACTCAACTAACATCAAAGTCAAACATTGAAATTAATATTTACACCATAAAAAAGTAGTTTTCATTAAAATGATTTAATATACAAGAAAATTTTTCTTTTAACTGAGAAAATTCTACGAGCGTTGTACTATAATTTTTATATTAAAAAACATTAACTTTTAACACTTAAGAACGAGCTTTAAAATGTAAATAAGCCATATAATTATTATCAAGCAGATAAGTGCGTAATTTTACGACCTTTTCGTTTATTCTTGTTATTTTTATTTTTACTCAAAGCGTTTATAAAGTTTTAATTCTAGTGTAGAGCATTATAATTTTGAAAACTTCCAAGAGCGTGTTTTATGGGCGGATTTATAAACATTTTCAGTGTCGTTGTATTTTAAAATATTCTGTTTGAAATAAAAATTTCGTAATTTACCTCGTTCGTTAATACTAACTTTTCTTTTGTCTTTTATAATGCAATAAAAGCAGTAGCGTAACATTAAATGAAAAGAAAATTAAAAGAAAAAGTGTTAACCGAATAAAATGAGCTATAAATTATTATTTTCAGAGAGAAAAGTTTAAAATGCCCCGCATTTGTAAATAAATATGGATGCGAATGTTGGGAAAAGTTTTTTATTGCTCCCTTGCCATTTTAAAGCCCCGACAGGAAAATGGCGACTATTTGTAGCTTTAGTATCATTACATTAGGTTACACTGAAATTTATATCGCAATTGACATACAAATAAACTACACGTTGAGAATAATTTATCATCGAATTATTAGGAAACTTGTATTAGTTTATAAACTTTTATTATCTACCTACATTATGCTAGAATTTCCTGTTGTGGAAATTTATTACAATTCGTGTTTACTTTTAGTTGAACTAAGGGTACGCGTACGCACGTGGGAATAAACGAGAAAATATTACAAAGACTAAAGGTCGACACTTTTTTGGGAAAGCTTTTGTCTGTTTTCGGGGGATCCCCTTAATCCTTTGGGTAGAGTTTGGCAACAAAGAAAACTTTTGAAAATCAAGTAAAAGTGTGTCGAAAAATGTTATTGCGTGCACATAAATTTTAAACGACCGACATTTTGATGTGTTACGATATATAACAAGTTTCACCTGAAAATATTTTAAGATAAACCTTTCAGAAGAAAAACTCGACTACACGCTCGAGGGTGTAAATGGTGAAATTTGTTTCAATAAAGATTTTTGAGAGGAAAAAACGTAACGAAAAAGATAATAAATATTGAAAATGGATGGTTTTTAAAGACAATATAACATCAATATTGTAATCGGTTCGAGTTTGACGGTTCAGCGAGTTAGAACAAATTAATTTTGTATCGCGATGTACATCAACAGCAGTGAGCCGCTACAACATTTATAGTTTAGTGTTCTATTTTAGTACCTAAAGTAATTTTATTTAAAGCGAATTGACAACTAAATTTAGAATTACAATACGTGACTTTGACTATTTTGGGAAAATTGGAGATGCGACCTTTTAAGTGCTCAAATACACTAAATAATCGAACTCTACTAAAATGCTGCTGTATGATCGATAGACAAAAAAAGAGTTTTACTAAAATATATGAATATAATTGATAATTAAAGAAAAACCATACCTTAAGGCTGCCACTTATTAGAAAAGAAATTCACTTTTTCGACAGAAAGTGATGAAAAATAAGCACATGTTGCTACCATGACAATATCGATAAAATAGATCTTTCATACGCTTGCACAGTTTTGGTCTACAGTAGCAAAAGCCTGAGCGTTTATAACAACCTTTATAGAGCAAGTAAAGCTCTCCAAAGGTAAAAAGCTGGCTTAGTTCAGCCTTACGCCATGTACTGCAAGACAGATTTATGGTGTCGAGTGGTGGGAATGCGCAGATATCAAAATTAGTGTTTATTTTTATCAACGCAGTAGTAAACGTATTTAAATTATTAAAGGGGCGTGGCTACCTCTGCGTGAACTTATCCCTACCGCTCGCCATCAAGAATCGGTGTTGCAGTATATCGGCTTATTCTTTATTCTAATTTTTTACAATTGTTAAAAGATAATCAACAACCGACAGATGGATGACAACTATTTCTACTACCAATGGCTACGGAATCGCACCATAACCATCAGCAATGACAATAACGGTTATCTTTGAATAATTTCCAACTCAAAGGGCCACATATACAAAAAATTGTGTCGAATTGAAAAAAAAAGACCTTGAAAGATATTAATCTAAACCAATTAAACTCATAAGTTAATTAGGTGTACGCGTTTAGATTACAAAATAGTTATTTCCAAGTCATAACCGTCAGTGTTTGAATTTTACCTCTACGTCACGCAAATCACGAACCCTTAATAAAAATTCTAACTAATGTTCACATTAGATTTCTCATTTAATTTATCGATTAGCGTGCTAACATCCTATAATTTGTAACACAAACGTAATTACATGGGTGGTTTTGATAGGGCATTTCGTAATATAAATAAAGGTGATAAGAAAATTTGAGAAAACTAACAATAGATAGTTTCTGAAGAGAAAAAAAAATCGACGCCCCCTAACGTGCTAAAAATACGCACAGAATAAATTGTTAAATTTTGATCGCATGAATAAAAAATTACTAAACAAGAAACTTGACTTTAACCCACTTTTGGTTGTTTTAAAGCTTTCCCAACTAAAAACAAAAGAGGCTCGAAATTAAATTTAAATTTAATTTTCCACAATACGCACGTTATACGTTTTGAAACAATTGCGCTTTCATTAATTATGACGGATCTTCATATACCGTCATCTCTAAAGGACTTATGGTAAAATCCATTTGTCATTTAGACAAAACAGCGAGAAGAAAGGCGTAAAATGAGACCCCGGTTACTTTGAATCATTCCTGAAAATCGTTTGGAAAATTTAATGAAACTTTACACACTAACAATTAATACATACTGGAAAAATAGAGTTCTAAAGTCATCTCTAAAGGACTTATGGTAAAATCCATTTGTCATTTAGACAAAACAGCGAGAAGAAAGGCGTAAAATGAGACCCCGGTTACTTTGAATCATTCCTGAAAATAGTTTGGAAAATTTAATGAAACTTTACACACTAACAATTAATACATACTGGAAAAATAGAGTTCTGAGATTATATAGGGTGTTCTAAAATATATTTTTAAAATCGTATTAAAGTGGAAGGCTTTTAGAACGTCAAAGGAAATCAAACAGTGGAAACAGAGGGCTGGATTATCTATAATGCGCATGAAGCGCGTACTTCAAGGCCCGATGTTGTGAGCGGCCTGGAGGAAAGGAAAAAACAAAAAAACGAAAAAATAATTTCACCCTTTACATGTTCTCTAGGTAGAACTTCATTGACTAGAACTAAAATATAAAATTAACATTTGTTTTTTAGACTGCAGTGTGTTTTTGGAGGGGTCCGAAAATAATTAGTTCCTCAGGCCCCAACGTTCGTTGATCCGCCCTGAGTGGAAGTGAAAGGAATATTTAAATTAACAAAATTTTCACACAGGTATACGAAGATTCTTGTAATCAAAATGAGACGCTCTAACCCACCTTGCTCACAATATTAATACAACTTTATCACCCTTAGTTTTATTTTGTTGTACCATCTGTAAACGAACGTGAGAGCATTGTTGATGCTTTTCTCAGGTGATGTACTTTAACTTTAAAAAAATTATAATGCATCTAAAATAGGGTTTGAGACTTGTGCACTTTCTAACTGCCACAGGGGTGCTCATAAATGCTGGTTAACGACAAACCGACCCTCCGCTTGATTTCAGAAAATTTCCACGTCGTTTTAGTATTTACAAACCACTTGGTGCTTCTTAATCGAGCCGCATGTTATAATGGTGACTATTATAACGCACTTGGTGTTTCTACACCCTTCGAATAGCTCTATATTTAATTGACGTGGCTGAAATCTCGATCGCGTATGTAGGTCACAAATAACGAAGTAACTATGTTATAAATGATTAAATAAATTACTTTTCGAAAAACCGCGCTAATTACCAAAATCTCGCTCCGCCCCCGAAGGGCACAGGTAAGCAATTATAGCTAGGCCAAAAGGTGACCGGCGTGTTAAAGTTTTCATTGTTTAATGGTCGTAAAGTACTGAATGTTTTCGCCACAGTTATAATTCGGATATTGACCTTGCGATTGATTACCCACGTAAATTATATTTTTACAAAATTCGATAATTAACAAAATGTCTCTCCAAAGACAAGATTAGCAGTTGGTGAGACCATGAGCCATATTGCACAGAAATTAATTAAACTGGAATTAGATTCCAAACTGGGAATACTTTAGAAAAAGTGGTCAGTTGATTACCTTCCGCCCTTCCGGTTTGGCCTGTGCATGCCGACCTGCACAGGCCAAACCGGAAGGTAAGTGTGTGTTTGTGACATAGGCTTTAATATTACTTAAGGTAAGTCGGGGGAAGACGCCACTGTGGGGCGAGATGCCACCCCAGCATTTTTCAAAATTCCTCCAACTTATCTCTGGAAAATTTTATGTATAGGTTGCTTGTGATTATAAGCTACTAGCAAACATCGTTGAAAACGAGTTTTCGCAAGTCATCGAAAAGTTTTCTAAAAAATTAGGTTTTTATGTTTGACGAAGTTTTTGCTACATCTCAGCTTTTAAATTTTATTAGGCGTTTTTATTGTGTTATCGATATCAACGAATTGTTAGCTGAAAAGACGGCACTTTTCACGTCTATTGTAATTTTTGCAAAAAAATTCGCATCTAATTTGATTTAGTTAGCGAGTTTTGCATTTTCACCCATAGAATGGGGTAAGACGCCACATTAGTGTAAAGTATACAACTTAGACTTATTTTATTTAGATTTATAGTAATAATGCGACAATAGGGTCCACAATGATGAAAATGTGTAATGAAAACTATTACGATAGCAATGGGCTTCGTAGATTGGATTTGCTGCATAATTTGCAAGAAGTGGTTACACGAAAGATGTATATAGATTGATGACACATATGTAACGATTGAAGTCAATAATATCTAAGGATAAAACAGTTTTTTTTCGTTTAGTACCGTTCCCGACTTTCTATTCGGGACTAAAACTCACTATGGCATCTTACCCCATGCATTTTTGTCAAGATTTTTTTGTCGAAAAATACAAAAATTTTTTTTTTTACCAAGTTAACTAATAATTTATGTTGATTTGATATTGCTATCTAATAGTGTATTCTTTAAGCGATAAACACATATTTTTAAATTAATCTAAATGTGTATAATAACGTTTTTATAAATTAATTAAAAAATGTATGGCATCTTCCCCCAACTTGCTTTATACACTTTTTAATATTTTAAAAACGAGGTGAGAGCAGCTGAAAATTTTTAACACAATTTTTCTTCCCCTTAAGTACCTTAAATAACCCCCAGAAAAATCGAATTCCCTTTTCTACCACAATAAGTAGTTGATGGAAATTATATTCCATAATAAGTATTCATCGTGCATCCCAATTTGTCCACTGTCGGCTAAAAGCTTTTCCGAATCTCACGTCATTTGTTCCCACTTCCTGTCGCTTGCATCCATCGCATAATCATTAGAAAGATTAGAGAAAACCCCACAAAAAGATCAATCTCTGTCTGGTGCTGGTGTTTTAATACGTCTACAAATGATTCCCATTAAAGGATGATATTATCGAGAAATTTAATTATAATAAATTCTAACTGATAAGCGACGTATTCTTAACTCATCTGATAATGGTTTCACATCGGTAGTAAAAAGTTTCCTCATTTCCTTCCCATAGAAAAATTTTAACAAACACGTACAATAACACAATGTAGTAAATTTAAATAAAGAATATCAGCTTTAATTCCTTAATGGAAGTGCGGTTTTAAAAAATAAAGCATTTTAACGTAGAAAATCATTTGAAAAATTATTAATTACGCTGGTGAACTTCTAAAGCCACAAAAAGGAAAAATTAAAAAAAAAGGAACAAAAAAGAAAGCTCTGTGGTTTTTAGAGTACTTACTAGTAGAGATTTTTAATTCACGTTCTTAGTTAACTTATAATATAAAACATTAAAAATCGTGACTAAAATAAAAATTTAAAGCTTTTTTTTCATCTTTTGTTTTCATTTCTAAAAGACTTTTCAAATTAACCAATAATTAGCAGAGTACAAATAGGTTGGTATTATACAGGGTGGACATAATCTGCAGTTTTCTACGTACAATATGTAATTAGACCAGCTATACAGTGCGTTCACAGACTGACTCTCAATATAAAGATATAAAGAGGTCCATTATTATGAGAATTTTAATAAATCAAAAGATCTGGGTAGTCGCCAAAACAATTTATGACAACTTTTGAATAATTATGTGCTTAATCACCATTCTATTTTTTATGAAGCTGTGTTAGCACACAGAGCTAGATTATCCATGAAGCGCGTGCTTTAAGACCCGGTGTTGTAAAAGGCCCGGAGGAAAGGAAAAAATTAAAAAAACCTATAAGATTGAACTCGAAAACGGTGGGTCCTAGGGAAAAAATTATTTTCAGCAAAATGGAAGCTTATCAAATTCCCTACAAGAATGTTCCTATTATATTTTCTCTATCCCTTATATTTTTCGAGATATCTGTCCGTAAAAATCGTTAATACACACAATAAAAAACACATGGATCATCGGAAATGTGCAGTAAGGTCTAAAAGAGATAGAGATAGAGAGAGTGGGGAAAGTAAGATAGGGATTGGTTTAGAGAAGTGGGGAGTGGGGAAAGTAGAATAGGGATTGGTTTAGAGAAATGGGGAGTGGTCTGTCACCATAGTTACCATGTGTCAAATGTCAATCTGTCACTATAGTTACTATATGCCAATGTCGTAATCTGACACCATATGTCAATGTCAGGGAGAGTTCTGTTCATCTGTCATTTCATATGTCCGGTGGAGTTAACTATCACTTTCAGAGATTAGTTTAGAGATATGGGGAGTAGAGGTAATCAATCACGATAGTTACTATATGTCAAATGTTAATCTGTCTCCATAGGGAAGAATCATTTGTCAAGCGATGTCACTTTCTATGTTAGGGGGGTTATCTGTCATCCCATCGGTCAATCCATTAGTCAACTCATCTGTCATCCAATGTCATTTCATGTGTCATTCCATCTGTCATTTCATCTATCATCAAACCTGTCATCTCATCTCACATATGAATTTGACATATAGGATAAGTGACAGAGGAGATCGTTAGTTAAATGACAGATGATACTCATAGATAGAAGAGGCATAAACAGACAGAGACGGACAGAGAGAAATGGCGGTCGTAGCGCGCCATGTATAAAAAAAAAATTTGGCTCACTTAAAATAGTAAAAAAAAATTAATGTTCTACAATTTCTTTTCTGAAGACATACTGTAAAACGAAAAGCTGAGGTGCTAAAGGCAAAACTTACAAGAAAAACGTTGTTTTTAAAAAAAAAATTTGTTTTTATACATTAACAATTTTCGCAGGCGAATATCTCAAAAACTAAAGGAATAGAGAGAACAATTAATAGAAACAATCTTGTAGGAAATTTCATAAGCTTTCATTTTCCTAAGAGTATTTTTTCCCTAGAATCCACCGTTTTTTAGATAAAACGATATAAGCGAAAACTCCCAAAACAGAACCTTTTCACATCTCCCTTCCTTAGCCATGTAGATAGGACCAGGGAAAAAATGTTCTCTAGGTATAACATCTTCGTTGACTAGAACTAGAGTATAAAATTAACTTTTGTTTTGTGGACTGCAGTACATTTTTGGAGGAGCCCGAAAATAATTAGCTCTTCAGACTCCAACATTTGTTGATTCGCTCCTGAGTAGAAATTAGATTTGAAAATGGAGAAAATTACTTTTAAATAGCAGGTTTTTCTTTTAAACAAATATGAATATCCATACATCCTAATTAAGTAGGTACAAGAGATCCCCATGTTGAGAATGAGTCTGTGGACACGCTGTATAGCGTAAATTAAATTAGCAAAATTGAGTAGATGCTCTCTTTAGGGAAACTTTAACATTTTTTAATAATAGAAAATTTTAAAATTCTCATAACCGCCATTGACCTCTTATTTTTGAAATAGTCTATTAGTCGATATAATTGATTGTTTAAAAAATAAGAAAATTCATCTTTTCTTTTATTAAATTTTTCGCCTAGAAGAAGAGAAATTGAAAATCTACAAAGTCGTATATTACACGAGAAAAACTTTCATTAAATAAAAATTGTTTCTAGACACTGATAAATTATTTTTGTGCGTAACTTTAATTAAATTGTCCTAGAACCCTTAATTGATTATATTAACTATTAAACTTTTAAGATATAAAATTCGAGTCATTAACTCCCCAAGTATTAAATTTTAATAGCTACTTAAAATTACTATATTACTTAATTATAAATTATACCCCCTTTTTGATTTTATACGCATTGTAAGTTTCGCATCAAACGTCAATCGTTAACATAAAAAGAAAAAAAAAGTTTTAAAACAGTTAGTGCGCTACTGAACCGCAAAAGGCACGAAAATCTGACGTCACGGGAATGCGGGAGCCAAATCGATAGAGCTTTCCTTCCCCTTTAGCTACACGCGTCCTGGTGGATATTATTAATCCTTAGCCGTCACATCTTCACCGTGTGGTTAAATTGGCGCAAGGGTCGAGGAGCTTCAACTGTACCACTTACCTACATAAGTTTTCTTTTTGTGCCCTTTTCTCTCTTTCTCGAGAAAATGTTTGGTCGGATAATTTTTAATTAATTCCTTAGGGACTAAAACTTGTAAAATATACCGTTAGACATTTTTGTATAATAAATTTATTGGGGAGAAAATAAATAAACGAGACAACTTGGATTTTTAATACGAATTTAATTTATATTTCTCATCTTAATTTATTTCCAAATAAATTACCGTTATAAAAAAAATTCGAATCGAGCGAATTTGTCAAAAAATTATCCTTAAAATTTTAATTTAAATTGGTTATAGGATTTAAGCCAGGGAAAAATGTAAATTACGTAAATTAATATTTTAATCGCATTCGTTCTAATTGCTTTTTTTTCAAATTTAAATTTAGAACTAACAACAATACGAGGTAACAAACGAAAAGTCGGCGTGTCTTGTATTTAACTGACATTCCGATTATTTCGATGTTTGTTTTTTAAATAAACGACATGTACATTTGTACACGCAATTGAATGTAAATCTATAAATTTTATAAATATGTAAAACAAACAACGTTTTAACACGTTATAACTTATTCCATGCAAACAAATCGACTACAACACCAGACAGTAAACCGTAGACATAGAGTATTGAAAAATGCATAAATTTAAAATTTTAGCACAGCTTTCAACGACGAATTTTCCAACGTCAAGAACAAACGCGTTGTAAGAATATCATTTTCTCTACCTACTCAACTCATACACACTCAAACATCCATAAAAGATATCGATTTTTGAGCAATAAAAAACTAAAATTTCAGCTCTTATTCTATTAAGAGGCATTTAATTGTCGAGGTTAGAAGGAGTCAGAAAGGAAAACAATCAAAAGTAATATTTCCTGTACTGTCAGAGAAGAAGAAAAACGCTTTGAGAAAAATTATGAGGCATATAATTTTCTATCATAAACTGCCTTGTAGGGCTCTCTCCATTAATCAACTTAGGAGGGCC
This sequence comes from Malthinus seriepunctatus, assembly GCA_963924605.1. Taxonomy (NCBI): domain Eukaryota; kingdom Metazoa; phylum Arthropoda; class Insecta; order Coleoptera; family Cantharidae; genus Malthinus; species Malthinus seriepunctatus. The sequence goes on from OZ004601.1 coordinate 53,238,567, forward strand.
CTTTAATACGATCGTTATCGATTTGATCCTGGAACTCTACCCAATCACTTTCGACGATGCCAAAATTGCAATAAAATATAGCATCAACGCGAAAATGTTTCTACAACTAAAATATATACCTTACGTTTGGATTTCACGAACGATTAGAGATGTTGTATCTCTTACAGTTTACGAGACCTTCCATTCATGAAAAACTAAATTAGACACACGATATTTATAAGCGAATGAATTATACTTTAAACAACCTCATAATTAAATTTGATTTAGCATCAAACAGTTTTAAAACACAAGCAAATTACGTTTCCTATACATGCACAGCAATCTAGATAAAGACGCTAAATATTAATAGGCAGTTGCACTACTCAAACAGGTAGTTTAATTCCCATAGGTTCTTGAATGAAATCTTAAAAATAAACCTATACAACAATATTAAGAACCATGCATGTATGGTAGGTTATTAATAAATAACAAAAGAACTTTTCATTTTTTTTTAAACTAAGGAAATTGTACGAAAGTAATATTTAAGATTGGAAAATTAATTAAAATACCTACAAACTAAACTAAAACTACTGCTGTTAGAGAGAGAAATATTTTAAATAGTTCCAGATGGAAGATAAACTAACAAGCGGAACACAAAAGTTGTGGTATTTCTAAACTAAAATACAGGGTGGTGTTTATTGTTATATCAGCCTAAGAAAACACCTACATAATAATAATATGAGCTTATGTAAACTCCACGATCAAGACAACTAAATTATTAGAATTCTGAACGAAGCATTTACCAAGAAAATCTCCAACTCCTAACCACCTGGAGGGCGCGAAGTTGCTTGTAAACAACTTAGTGGAAAACTGGACATTATAGGTCCAAGCGACGTCAATACCAAAATAAATATTAGAAAATTGATTTATACGTAATTTTTCAATGGCAATTGGGATCCTGAACTTGCTAAGAATTTCGCAATAATAATAAAAGGATAAGTTCCTAATTTATTGGTGCCGAAGTAGAAAACACAATGATTTAGAGAAAGTCAATTTTTTTCAAACTTTGGGCAAAAAACTTTCATCCTCAGAAAAGATTACAGTGGTCAACAGATTTACCTATACAAACCCAGACGAGAGAAAACCCTGATTTTAGCTTTCAGCCTCTCTTGAAAATTTTTGAGCCTGCCCTCATAACCCAGTGTGGCTACGTCCCTAATACAGCCTGTTAAGGTAAGGGCATACTGTAGGCCGATTGCGATTTAGATTCCGAAAGTCGGCGCATATTGTGTCGGAATGAGATTGGAAGGTGGTGGTCATAGTGGAAATAGGGTCAGAGTCATCTGTCAAAACTAAAGATTAGTTGCATTCATGGAGTTATCTGAGGACGCAGTATTTTTAATTGTTGCGTCCTAAACCGTGCAATTCAAGTTAAAGAAAAGTAGAACTTCCGTCCACAAAATTAACCAATTTCGATATAAATTTGGTGAATATCATCAGATCACCACCTTTCTCCTCAATTAAAAAAGGATAGAGAACGGTTTTCGGAATATTGTAGAATGGACATTGAAACGTCTTACTATATATTTTAGAAAAAATCAAACACACGATGCTCAAGAATTGGCTGACTTTTGGAATCAGAATCTGAATTGGAATTGGCCTGCACTATGCCCTTACCATTAGAGACAAATTCCGAGCTCGGTGGACAGGGACGATCACTTCCCTGAAGTAGCACTATAATTAAAGAAAGCACTACCCGCTACCCTTTATTCTTCAAAAATTCGTAAAAGACGAATAAATTCATCAACTGAACCGTAATCGATGTTGGAAAAAGTTTTGCAATTATTGAATAATTCAAAACTCGATTACTGAATTTGTTATCAAATTATTTAAAAAGTAGGGTAGTTAACGGACTCATAAAAGCGAGCATCTCATAAAAACACTGCATAAATATATAAAATATCAAAAGGATTTGTTTTATTTATACCGTTATGAAAATTCGATACTTCAAGAGTAGTCGATTTTCTTTTATGTAACTTTCAATTAGAATATTTAAAAATGTCCGTTTTCTAGTATTTTCTCTAGTCACGCTACATGCATGCATTTTAATATCATTTAAATTCAATTCCATATTATACAGGCTGTTATAATAGTTAGTAAATGGGGTAAGAGAACGTAGAAACATATTTTCCTAGATATTGTCTCGAATGCTTATCTCCCACTGGCAACTTTGTGCGAGGCGAGGCGAGGCGAGAATTAATATTTCTTATGCGATACGAGATTCTCGCGTGAAGCCCTACCCCTAATCACGTGATGGTAAAGTTGTAGACAATGCAAAGAGCTACTGAAAACATAGGTAAAGTCTGCACATAGCTTTAAGAAAGTTGACGTCTTGCCTTTGACTGTGGGTTGAAAGGAATAAATCATTCAAAAAAAGTTAAACATTTTTCCTTTAAATTTGTTTAGCAAAAGGATTTTAAAAAAGAAAAAGATCGTGTGGTATTATAACAATCGTAGTAAAACAAGTCGTAAACCCGTTTAAAGAAACTATATTTTAGTGAATGAATTAGAGCTGAAATAAAATTGATTATTGCTAAAGTTTGATTACTAAACAATCAAAATCATGCAATTACACTATAAAAACCCAGTATTTAATTTACTTACTATTAAATCTGAATTTTAAACACTCGAAAATGCTTCCGAATACACTTAATTGTCATTGCCAATTTGTGGTGGTTTTTATACTTAATGTTGAAAATCAATAATGTCTTTTCAAATCCTTTTGTTAAACAAATTTAAGAGAAAACTGTGGAATTTTCTTATGATTTATGATGGGTCCCTACAGTTAAAGTCAAGAAGACAGCTTTTATTACTTTCTTATTTCCTTTAACAAAGTATACCACACTTGTTCTTCTAACTAAAACGGTTATCGAATTAGAAACTATTTTATTTTTGTTGATAGTTGATCTTTGAAAACACATCTAAATCTCGTTTCAAATACAAAAAAAATATCAAGAACGCTTTGGAATATAGTTACAGCAAGTAGTATGTAATATGATGCAATTTGACACTTGATATTGTCACGTATAGGTGAATAGCCACTTTCTCAAAGCCTTCTCAATATCCACTTTTGACTTATTCTACAACTTTCATTTGGCCAAAAAGAAAAATTTTCTTAGCTATTACTTTTCTATATTATTTCTAATATTTAAATTTTAATTAAACACTCACAAAATAGAAAATATACTTGCGTGCAACAATTTTCAAAAACTAAACCAAAAGGTATAAATTAAACATTTAAAACTTTAGTCGAACATTCTTCACTAAAAGCTCACCATTCCTCATAATGTGTGAGGTTTTAAGCTGAAGCTATCCAAAACAGGAAATTGATTTTCGACAATCGATGATTAAACTTGTAAAATTAAAGTTTAACTGTTAAAATTTTGGCAAACGTTTAAACACAAACAAAAACCCAAATCGTTATTTTGTAAAAATGATATTTTGTTATTTATGTTTTAATAGAGTTCTAATAAAGAGAAAAACGTAAACGTAGTTGCCAACATAAATCTATTACCCCAAAAACCTTTTCACAATTATACGATCACAACGACTTATTATTTTATAAACTCAAAATTGAATTGTATTGGAAACATGAATTGGGTTTCAAAATCAAATATCACCTGAAGAAATTTACGAAAACACGTAGGTAATATTGATGATGAAATACGTATTAGCGAAGATAATAATGATGGGTACAGAGAACATGTATATTGTATGGCATAAACAGGTCAAACAAAACAATAGAATAAAAAATCGTTAAAACAACAGGAAGATATTAGAAAAATAAGTTGCCATTAGTTTGAACAAAAACTGACCCTAACTGAAAAAGATTAACTAAAGGCAAATGTGTTCAAACAGTGCCTTATTCTTCGAAGAATAACCAATCAATTCAATTCAATAAAAGGTTCATCAGTACTAAACTCTGTCTACCGAACAGGTGCAGCTAAGCCACTCCCCACAAATTCCTGTCAAATAAGGTTGGCGCATGTCAATTCTTGTAAGAGTGTTGTAAACCGAATTTTCAGAATTCGACCAATAGAAAACTTCTATTCGAATATCGCGCGCTTTTTTGGGAGTGGCTTAGCTGCATCTTGTCGGTGAATCGTGTATAGCATCGTATAAAACTCTCTTCAGCTAGTCTACGAGGAACAGTAGATCGAAATAAAAAGTACTAACATAATCTTTATAGAAGGCAGAACATGAATCCTGTTGCTGTCCACCTCTGACAACATGACATCAACAAGAGAAACAATTTAAGAGGCTTTTGGCTCGACATGGCAAGCAATATTTCAAAAGCTTATCTTACAGTTGAATGCCTTGACAGCTTGCACTGCACAATGTACAAAAGCCAGAATAAGAGTTTTACATAAAATTACTACTAACTTGATAACTTGAAAGCTGCAAATTCAGCAAAAATATTACCGATTCTTTTTCTTACAATAAATTCCCGACGAAATTAGACGCCGATATAGAATAGAACCTAAATGGTACATCATGTTAGGTTTAGGACAAGACGAATGTCTAGAAGTAATTCCTTCTGCGAAAATCAATGAAATGGCAAGACACGAGTACCTCCAATAAAGTTATTGTAAAGAAAAAGAAACGAGCAAAGTTACCAATTGAAAACTTGATTAAATCAAACAACTTAAACACGCAATTTAAATAAAACTGAAAGTTAGTGAAAAGCCCTTAAAAAGAAACTCTAATAACGTTGTCACGATCACAAAAAATGGTTCGGTAAAAAATTATCTGAAAGTATAAAATAACAAAGCAATCAAATGAAGAAAAATAAATAGCTCTTAAAGTTTACGGAAGTTAAAGCCAACAAAATATAAAAGATATCTCAATTTCATTTTATTTGTTGGCCGGTCAAACCATCTGAAAGAAAACTCAAATAAAAGTAAATGATAACAAATATTATATGATCTACGTATAAAAACTTTCTACATCACCGACAATAAATTTTGAAATTAATAAGTGCACGTATCATTATTCTAATTGAATAAAATTAAAATAGATTTGACATGGAGTTAGACGTTCTTTAAATAGATCATATAAATAAACTAGGAATTTGACGATAGATGAAAATAAACTAAATACGTATTACTATAGATACGCCTCATTTCGCTTTAAGAACATTTTGTTTCCCTTAATTAACACGTTTTACACTTAAAATTAATTCCCAAAGCTAAATTTCAAAAAATAAGTATTTAAATAAAAGAAAACCGTTGTATCAAATTCTCCCGATGTATAATTTCTGCCAAAAAATGAATTTTTCAACAATGAAAAAGATGTCGGTTAAAGACAATCAGTTCGCGATTCAGTGAGTTTGTCCTACAAAGAAAGTTGATACTTTACAAAACAATTCATAAATACATGCAGTTGTTGGCAAAGGAAATTATTGAGAAAGAAAAGAGGAAATACATCTATACAAAGTAAGTTTACAAAGAATTAAAAAAATAATTAGGGGACCAATTGTAGAGGCAGATAGGTGAACAGAGAGAGAACTTGAAAGAATGCGAAAAATAAAAATTAAAAAATTGAATAAAAAGAATATAACTACGTAGATCAGTAGATCTAGCACAAAGAAGTAGTCTTTTAAATCTAAATAACTGTCGTATAGAGCATTGCAGGCTGCAAGAGTTGGAACAACGCAAGCCTTTTTTTGACTTAATTCATTTTAGTGACTTAAGTCGTTTTAAAACTAGTAACTTACGATTTAATTCATTTTTTAAATTCACTTATAACTTAAATCGGTTTAGTCTATATGGTAAAGTCAAAAGAAATGACATAAGTCATTTAGAAAAGACTTAAGCCATTTCATACTGACTTAAGTCATTTCGAAAATGACTTGACTTGACTAACAGATTTGCGACTTATGTATGATTAATAATGATTTAAAGTAAAATGAAGACTTAAGTCATTTCTTATTGAATTAAGTCATAGCGAAATGTGTTGTGACTGTAACAAGATTGAGAAACACTGGTATTGTTCTAATCATATTAGTTTGTGGGTGGGGGAATCTAAGGCTGGTATTAGACTGTCAAAGATCTTTGACAAAGTTTTTTTTTAAAAGCTTTATTACAAAATATTTTATAGTGTAATAGAGCACATTTTATAAAATACAGTGTAGTAGGGTATATTTTATAAAATGTATCTTATTACACTGTAAAATATCTTATAAAATAGCTCTTAAAAAAGAACTTTGACAGTCTAATACCAGCCTTACAAACGTGGGCTGCAAAATTCAAACATAATTCTCAGACAATAACACGCATACCAGACGTTTCTTAACAAATCTCCAACTAAAAGCTAATTTGATTTCAACCATATAGAGTGTAGGATAGAAAATAAAAGTGCAGCAGATCCAAATAAAGTACTTATTTGAAAGGCTTCTGACATAAAATTCTGCATCAAAATCATCCAATAAATATAATTTTACAAGTTCTTTAATGGCAGAAAAAAAACGTGAAAATGACTAAAATACCTCAAAATAGAGATAGCCATGAATTTCGATAAACAATTTCTAATGTTTCGTTAGTTCATTGTTGGCAGCATTTAAATGTCAAATTTATAAAATTTATCAAGAGCATAACCCATGGCTATCGCTATTTTGAAGTAATTTTCGACATGGATGTTCTAAAACTTTTATTTGACGCTTTTTAGTCTAAAATAATTTAATATAAAATCATGCAATTAGCAAAGTATTAAGTGTAAGACTTGTATGACACGTTGCTGAATTTATTACTAAACTTAGTACTGAATCGGCGCAAAAGTTGTATGCAACATTTGTAAACAGGACCCATTCAGTTCTTAGTTTAATGATAAATTCAGCAATATAGTTTTTCTTGAAAGCTAAAGCTTCCAAAATACAACCTAAAGCTCTCAAGAACTTGTCTACGAGCACTAACTGTGGGATTCACATTCAGATATTGCTGATAAAGCAAATTTATGCACATGCTGGAACTATAGGCAAGCCTAGCTAAGGAGCTTCTAACTAAGAGCCATTTTACATGGACTAAATGTCGTACTAGCTTGTTAGTACTGAATCAAGTCAAGGAACAAAAGCAAGGGAATCTACAGTACCACCAACTTTATTAGCGTTCTGAGGAGGCGTGGCCAGCGCTGTCATAGATTTTGAAGTACACTACGAGTTAAAAGTAAAGTAACTGTCATTACATTGAATATAGGTTAATATTAAGACAGTTAATTTAAAAAGTACAACTTACTGTCATTTTGAAAGGTTTTATCATAACCTAAAGTAGTTGTGGATATACACGACTTTTAACTTATACCTGTACCTAACTCGAATTCTTGATTATGATTGGACGAATTTTTTCCCGCAAAAAATATTTTAAATAAAATTATTTTAGTTGACATATTTCCCGTAACGCAAAATTGGTTGGTGGAGCTTTAAGCTTTAACGTCATGCGTAGAAATTTCGACGCACGACCATCAACAACGTTAAAGCTTAAGTTTCCGTGCTTTTGTCCCTTGAGTTGATTCAGGACCAATGGTCTACGAGGAACTACATTTTCTATAATATAAATTCATTTTTTTAGATAGATAGATTTTTAGGTCCAGGCTACCATATAATTAGGCCATAGGCCTGTTTGGTGGTCTATAACCTCAAAAATATCTATTTCTAAGAGCCATTGGACCAGAACCAGCCTTTGGCATTCTTTATGAAATGACAAAGAGAGAAATCACTTCTGGTAAAGTGGCATATTAAACACTGGGGAAAAACTCCTGGACAAGGACATTCTAAAGCCCTACAGGAGAAACCTTCTAACAAAAGAGCTCGCTCTCTACTCAGAATGAGCAGAGATGAACTACACCTGACAACGGCGATAAAAACAAGACATTGCAAGCTTAAAAAGCACCTGTATACGATGTTACTAGAACAAGAATCACTATGCAGAAGAGTTGGAAACTCCAATTCATCTTCTGCTACACTGTGAGACTTTCACAAGAAGTCGTTACAGCATTCTAGGGAAAGAGAAGATGCTGCAAAGAGAACTGCCTAACTTATCAATGTGGAAAATTCTGAACTTTATCAAAAGCATAGAACTCCCATAAGGGAAGATCAAACCCGAGGTGCACAATAGATCCGAGAGGTCGCGATGCAAGAACTACAGTTAATAATAATAATTAATACTAGAGATCTTGCCAAATCTAAACGATCTTGAATGCGCAGAAGAGCAACTGAGAAAGCTGTAGAAAAAGACGACCTAACATTATTTTCACAATGGTTTTCACGTATCTGTAACCTTGGTTATGAGGTAGTACACAATTTTGCTTTCTGAGCAAGTCGTTTAGATTTGGCAAGATCTCTACCTCACTCTACAAATGAAGAAGTTCCTTAAATTTTCCCCTTCATTTTTCAGTGAATTTATAATAGAGAATTTTTTATTTCTAATTACCTCTTCTTACAACTTATCTGTCATTTTATATTCACCCTGTATACGGAAAAATAACGTATACAAGAGAGGCGCCGTTAATCTGTTTTGTCTAAGCCGTTGTATACGTTCCAACCACTCCTGTCTACGAAAAGCTATACATTTTCTATAATGTAAATTTATTTTTTTAAATAATCTATTCCTGTATGGATTACAATAATACTTGGGCAATCGATAATGCTTATAGCAAACATACATACATACTGATGTCTGCAACTTTTCAGTCACTCTTATCGCTTCTCATTTAAAACCCCTTAAAGATTGTATTTGTTTATCTACAGGGTGATTCTAAATAATAAAAATATTTAAAAAGCGATTGTTTTGCTAATTTTAACTATAAAAGTGCATATGAACATTTGTCAAAATCGGCATTTTTCTGCATTATTTATCATTAATAACACTCTCACTATTACTATTTTTGATTTCGAATTTAAGGCCATCCTGTATAAAAAAAATGCTAAAATACTAAACGTACAATTAAAACTAAAAAATAAAGTTCTACGAGGATGAGGACAGCTTGTAAAGAACCACGTATAAACGCAAAGGTTAAATAAGCCCCAACGATTGCCTATATCCTCAATTTAAAAAGATTTTTTCTTCAATGAAAAATCTTCAATTTTCCGAGAAAGAAAGACGTGGATATCATAAAAATATAAAATCGCCCCTTTTAGGATCATACACAGTTTTTGCAACGCAAATGAAGGGGTTTTGATTTAAATTGCAAGTGAATAAAGCTGTTATCAAACATTTTTATTATTATTCATAGAATCACCCCAAATTTAATTCAAAAAATTTCAATAAAACAATCAATCATGGCGGTATAGTAGAAGAAAATTTATGCATTGTGTAAGAAAAAAAAAGATTTTCATTGCGTGTACAATAAATTATTATTATTATTATTATTATAAAGAAAGAAAAATTTATATATCAAAACGTGTAAAAAAATTTTATGGGTTTATAAATTAGGCTTTACTTATTTACGTGTGTGTAAATTGAAAAAGTTTACTCTTTAACATACTAAAAGAATAATTTTTAATTAAAGGTTGAAATATTAGCATGTGGATGCGAAGTGAAAATAAAATTTTTATAAGTTCAATTTTCACCCTTTTTAGAAAAAAATAACAAATTTACAACTACAATGAAATGAAGCAATCAAGAAAGAGAAAAAAAAATCAATCACGCAATTCCTGTTGTAGTAAAACAGCTTGACACGAAAATTCTAACTTTCGCAATAATTAACGTCAATTCAATTTCCTCCTGCTTTTCATTTCTTTTCATCTTAAACCATTTTCTCGCCCACAAATATGAGATAATTTTTCTACATTTAACCTTTTCCTATCTATAAATGGTACAATATTTTTTTTATTCGTCAACACGCCTTCATCGTTATGCTTTTCAGTAAGTAAACACGCGACGTTTACTTCAATTTCCTCTATTGGAAATTTACAAAATTTTTCCAACCTACATCTATAGATAGCTAAATTAATAATGCATTCTTTTATACGTTCTATATATGACTTTTGTTGAGCTTTGTAAATTTTTTAAAATCCCTTGAATTATTAAAATTATTTATCTTTGAAAAGGTCAAAGCTTTTAGCTCTAGTAGGAAGTAATAACGAGCTTTAAAATAACGAAAAACTCTTAAAAGTTTCCCAAGAAAAAATCGCACATTAAAATTTTTTTTTAATCTACAGGGTGGCAACTTGCGCAACGCAACATAGGGATTTCAAATTCCACCAAATTATTTTAGAGATAAAACTTATTACGTTTTTTTTGTAGAGAATGAAAACTGCATCTGAACATATTATTGTTTACAATTTTTCATATTTTCAGAACAAAAGAATTAAGAAAATTAAAAATGCTATTTTAAAAAAAACTAATGATGCCTTAGAACAGAAAATAATTGAACGTTAAGAATTTATCATTGAAATCCCTATGCTGCGTCTGGGAAGTCACCACCCTGTATACATCACTAAATAAATATGTGTAGCAAATAATATTTGATGGAGCGATCGGAATTTATGACACGTAGGCAAAATGTAAATGTGTGACCCTTCAAACAGCAAACCAAACATACGAAAATGGAATTACAAGACTTTTTTTATTACAGAGCTTTGGTTGAGTGCTCTCTCTAATCTTGTTGCATAAACCGTCAATGTAATGCTTTTGGAGTTATTGAATAAAAAAAATACAAACGCACGCTGCATCCGATGTCGCGTTGGGAAAAATTGTTAATGTGTAAGGAGCCTTCATCAGTGATTGACGATGCATTATTACAGCTGAAAAAGTGTCACCAAAATTTATCCCGCTCTGCAGAATAAGCCTGTTTTAAGCTCATGTCCTGAACAGCTTTCACCAAAATTGAATTAGCTAAAAAAAGCTTCTAAGCCCTCCCCTATTATTCTCGCTGTCAATTAATAAGTTTATTTGGACCATTTTGTATTAAAATTCGACTAAAGTAGTTACACTGTTTTAAAATAAATTTAACGAGAGCAAAATCCTGTCAAAGTATGTAGTTCGATACCGACTGTACTTTAAAATTTATATATCACATCTGAAAATGGTAAATTATTGATTGGGAGCTCGAATGTCATTTTTATATCAGATGTTACATAGCATTACGGTACTAAAAACGTGTTTTATCACACGAAGCTTTTATTTCTACCTTTATTACTCAAATTTCCATTTAATGCATTAATTTACAATTAATTATGCTTGTTAAGTAAACGGAGGAGAAATTGAAGCGAAAATTAAAGTGTAACAATTATCGTCCTATCAATCATTCTTAGTGCTATTAAACAAGATGTACTTAAAGCTCCCCAAACTTCCTGATATCTATATAATTACCAAAATTATACACCTATGAAGGCTACGATAACCTTTCGTTTATTAAGCAATAAAATAGAGACCCCAATTTGCTTTTACAAGCCTTCATATAATTATTTATCCATCTCAGAAACGTTTTCATATTAATTTTCAGAATTGAAAAAAATTGTGAAAACTTCTTGTATTGGCTTACCACACAGACCCTTTTCAGACCAAATTTCCATTTAGTTTTTCTTTAAAACATGATCTACTGAAGACAGAGTCGGATCACGTCATAAAAGTTAATACAGATTTGACGCCTATTTAATTACCACCTGAGAATTGTGTTAGGTCGTGGCGTACCACCGTCGTCGCCGGGGGGTTTGGGGGAATTTTTTTAAGAAAATTTGGTACAAAATGGTAATATTTGCCACATATAAGAAGTAATTTTCGACGAAATTCTAACGCAATACTTAAACATAAGACGGTCTGGAGAAATTGTTAAATTTTGCTGGGTCCCATTCCACGTGCTGGGTATCAAGGGCAACGAAGATCCAGATACAGTAGCAGCAAAGGCACCCACTTCAACTACAGCAACAGAAGTAAAAGAATATTACATGGACGACCTCAAAAACCATCATAAACGACTATCCCGAAGATCTTCCTAGAAGATAGAAGAATTTTTTCTGCAAAAGGCGCCTTAGGCTTAGTCAGCCTAGTGCATAAAATGGCCCTGCCGAAGACCCTATTTTGTTGGTTATAGGCGCTATGGCTGAGCCGTAGAGTGGAGTGAAAAACTACAAATTTTCAATTTCTTACAGAAATTTTAAACGCTTGGCAGTACGAAAGTACACTTTATAAACCAATATAATCTCAAAATTTGAAGGTAACCCTCAAGCTGTACCAAAGAACCATAAAGTGGTAAATACATCAGACAATCAGCTCTACCTATTTTTTTTATTTCTTTACCTAGTTGTAAGAAGGAAGATTTTTCAAAACTTTTCTTATCTTGTTGTCTACGACTATTTCGAGCTTTCTCTTTCGTAAACCAGAGCACAAATGATTGTTATTTACAGCCCTCTCATGAACTGATGTTGCCCCGAATAGCCATATCCAGATATTATTCTCTAGTTTCCGCTATATAAAAGCTCTTTCAGTTCTCTCTTGTAAGTGCTTGACAAAATGGGTTTTTTTTAAGAGAAGTAAAGTTAGTACGAACATTGGGCACATCTTGGTGAACATGTTGTGTACGAGAAAAATATAAAAAGGGATAATAAAAACAACAAACGAAAAAACATAAAACTATATGAAAAATGTCCTAAAAAATTTATATGCGAACACGTGAGAATAAAGAAAATTTTGAGAAAGCTGTTAATAAAGTCAAGCACAGTTACCGCACAGTTTGAAAATTAAAATTTTGCAGATTTTCCAGCGACAAATTTAACGAGTGCCTTCTTTTACACAAAAACACATAAATCAACGAAGCTTTTAAAAAGCTTTAAACAGTCAAAATGTAAATTGATTACTAAAGCCATTTCCACCAGTACGTATTGAAATTGAATATGTAGTAGGTACAATATCATATCATTAAAAAAATTCTGTTTTTCCGACAAAACTCCAATTAAATATTTTAATTAAAGAAACCCGACGTTGCTTCGTAATTAGAACACAAAATATATCGAATTTGTTTAATTGGAAGAGTAATTAAAAATAATTTTTCGCCTTCTAATAGCTAAATAAAGAAAAACACAAAGACATACAAAGACACAAGAGAGACTTTTGATGGTCAAAGTAATTACATTGTTTAAATTAAGCGTAACTAAGAAAACATTGCAAGTTTTGCCAAAATAAAATAAAATAGAACTAAAGAGAGAATCGTAAACGTTAGCTTTTCTTTTATTATTTTTTAAATAAACATAGAAATTTAACTAACCGTTTTAAATCCACGATACATAATTCTAATTTCTTGTCTACTGAATTTTGTTTGTTTGCATAAATCTTCTAACGCAACTGGAATAGGTTTTGGCACCCTCGACGCTTCTAATTCGTAATTTCCCTCTTCTACAGGACTTTCTTCTGAAGGAGTAGTCATATTTAATTATTTTTTTATTAAATTTATAAGCACATGTTTGCATTATAACGCGACGAAATCACTTTCAGTTCTATCATCTGCAGTAGCAGATTTCATTAAAGTACATCTTTAACTATTTATAGATTCTCATTATACAACCGGAAAATACCGCATAATTAAGAAAATCTCTCTTTTAGCGCTACATTTTGAAAAATTTTATTTTATGAATTAAATCGACACTACAATTTTGATAAAATTTAATTTATACCTAATTGGTGTTTATAAAAAGGACGTAGAGTTAATTTTTCATTAATTCAAAGTGCTATAATATTACGAGTCCGGATGATTTTCCGTGCAGTACCCGGATTCGCCCCGGACTGGTCCTTCTTACATTTTAGCTGCAGTCTGCGTCTCACATGCGCAAGTCCGACGTTACAGCCCTAGTGGCTGCCTGTTAAAATGTGAATCCTGCATGCTATTCAATGTTATAAATTGGGTAAATGCGCGTAAATCTGTGCTAAGGACAGGTCATGCAAACGCTCACCCCTAAACATTAGGTATACAAAAATAGAATTTCATATCAATGAAATGCTAATTAGATGAAAAACAATCTACCTAAGTACACGGTTATGTTAATAAGTATATAACCGATAAGGCTAGAATAAATTTATTTCAAATTCTTCTATAATGTTGTTGTTTTCCAAAACTTTATTGTAAAACATATAAATCTAAACATAAATCTAGAACAAAATCATTAAACTTGAGATTCAAAAATTATCCACGACTTCAAATCTTTGGTGGTTGTTAATTTTAAATTAGCGAATAACCCGAGTACTATTAACCTGATAAATTCCTATAAAGACACCTAATTGTCGTCCAACAGGTCAATTTGTATGTAGGTGACCCTATTTAATGATAAATGAACATCAATTTAACACTCAAGATTTCAATCATTTCCGAATTCACACCAACTCAACTGATGATGAATGACACAAACTACGAAATATAGAGAAAGGATTCGAAGATACCTTTACACATGCACATTTACAACTTTACGTTCCTATTAAATCATTACTCAAAATCCGGAAAAAATTCAAACTCCGCGAAATGAAGTCCAAAGTAAATTTTTTGAAGACCATTTAAAAATTTTCTTTCAAATTTAATTAAACGACTCAATTAATTCATTAATTAATGAGTAATTGTAACAGAGTAGTTTAATACACATCTGTACGAGTTATTTTAAAACAATTCGAATGAAACTTTTTTGAACTTGGCGCCACTTTCCTAACCTCCAATTTACAGCTAACTTCAGAATTATTATTTTACTTTTTTGACAATCTGACATTAATGCACGTGTTTGCTCGAATTTAACAATTTTCACGTTATTACTACACTTTTCTTCACAATGGACGAAGAAAACGACGAAAAATCTCTCAATTTCCACGAAATGGAATTAGATGACCGAATTTTAAAGGTAATTAACAATTAACTCGAGTGTTTCAAATTTCTAGGTTATGTTATTAAATTATTCATTTTCGAATTCTTTCAACAGGCAATAGCGAAACTTGGTTGGCAAACCCCAACACTAATACAAGAGAAAGCGATACCTCTATTATTAGAAGGTAAAGACGTCTTAGTTCGAGCACGAACAGGATCTGGCAAAACCGCTGCATTCGCTATACCTCTAATACAAAAAATCTTAACTAGCAAACTCACAGTTACACAGCAACAAACTAAAGCTTTAATTCTTGCACCGAGTAAAGAATTATGTGATCAAATATGTACAGTTGTAAGAGATTTAACAGCAAAGTGTTCTAGAGAGGTTAGATGTATCGATGTTGCACCTCAAGTAAGTTTAAGCGTACAAAAGCCACTTTTGGTTGAAAAACCTGATATACTTGTGGGAACACCTTTACGTGTCCTCCAACACCTAAAAGCGCAAAATTTAAACCTAAAAGAATCGTTAGAAACGCTTGTAATCGATGAAGCCGATTTAGTATTCTCATTTGGTTATGAAGACGAATTAAAGCAACTATTAGGGTAAGTTCAATTAATTTAAAGAGAAAACAATTTCGTTTAAGTCTTATTTTAGGTTTTTACCGAATATTTATCAAGCTATTTTAGCATCGGCTACATTAAGCCAAGATGTTAGAAGCTTGAAAAATCTAGTTTTACATAATCCGGTTATTTTAAAATTGGAAGAACCAGATTTGGCGCCTACAAGTCAGTTAACACATTACCATTTAAGAGCAGACGAAATGGATAAAGCGTCAATCTTATACGCTCTTTTAAAATTGCATTTAGTTAGGGGAAAAACTATTATTTTTGTCAACACAGTCGACAAATGCTATAAGTAATTTAATTCTAGCTTTTAGTAACGAAATTTAAAATTGTAAATTGCAGGATTAAGTTGTATTTGGAACAATTTGGCATTCCAACTTGTGTCTTGAATTCTGAGCTCCCTGCGACGATTCGTTGCCATTCTGTATATCAGTTTAATCAGGGAAAGTATAATATAATAATAGCATCAGATGAAAAGGCATTAGAACAACCGGGAGAATTAAAACCGACTACAGAACAAAAGAGTAAGAGAAGGAAAGACAAAGAAAGTGGAGTTTCTCGTGGAATCGATTTTCAATTTGTTTCAAATGTGATCAACTTTGATTTTCCATTAGATGTAGAAGCTTATGTACATAGAGCTGGTAGAACAGCGAGGGGCAACAATGAGGTAACTTTTTGCACCTTTTTGAAAAATTGAATTTAAATATTTAAAATTTTAGGGTAGCGTTTTATCATTCGTTAGTATTAAGGAACAACCGTTATTAGAAGTAGTGGAAAATCATTTACAAAAAGGGCTTTCAGAAACTGCAGTTGTTAAGTAAGGAATCGATTTAATTTTTAAGACAACTATTATTAAGTACTTTTTGTAGGCCTTATCAGTTTAAGTTGAACGAAATGGAAGGTTTTCGTTATCGTGCCAAAGATGCTTGGAAGGCAGTGACAAGAATTGCTGTAAGGGAAGCACGTTTGAAAGAAATTAGGCAAGAAATATTTAATTGTAAAAAACTCAAGGTATCTACAATTTCATTTTAAACGACTTGGACTTAAATTTTATTTTTTAGAGTTTTTTTGAGGATAATCCTGGGGAGCTTCAACTTTTAAGACACGATAAAGCCCTTCACACGGTAAAAATACAACCACATTTAGCAAATGTACCCGAATACATTGTACCGCCCACTTTAAAAAATTTAACCGGCATTAATAAAGGTAATAAAAGGAAATGGAATGTGGGAAATTCAAAAACGGGGCCTGCGGCTGCTAAATTTCAGGTAAATAATTTTAATTTTGTGTAATCAATTTTTCAAGTTACTTAATTTTAGAAAAAGAAAATGGATCCACTATTTAGTATGCAATTTGAAGGATTTAAGAAGAAAAAGACAAACTAACTTTATATTTTCTACATAATTACACAATTTTTGGTCTAATTTAGTTTTTATTGTTCCATTTACAACTATTATTTGTGCAAAATTATTATGTGAAACGTACCAGGTTTATCATAAAGTAATAAATCTTGTCTTTATTATTATTGCTTTGTCGACATTTGGGCGATAGGAAATTTGTTTGTTTAATTGATGCGAATAAAAGCAATAAAATTGGAAATTAATCGATGTTTGATCTAACTAAAATTGCTCAAATAAATTTGATAATTAGTTAATTTAGAAAGAGCCTAAATTTACATAATTTAAATTACAAGTTGAAAAGTTTAAAAATTGAAAAAGCTACTTCAAGTAACTAAGTTCTACTGGGGTGTACGTAGTAACTTGATCCAATTAATATTAAAACAAATTGAGTAAAAAGAAAAACATGTTAGGAATAAAAATTTCAAATAAGATAAAGTAATTTAAAGTGAAAAAGTTTTTTCTTTGAAATTCAATTTATTTGAATATATAGGGACACTTTGCCAATTTTTCTTAGCACGGGCGTATTTAGTTAGATAAGATAAAGTTATAAAATCATCCCCCCACTTATTTATTGGTTTAGATGGTGGAGTATCTCCATATATAAATAAAAATGTGGTAGAAGAAATTTGTTTTCACCTATTTTACTTCGACACAAAACAGTCGTTTCAGTTTTTAAAAAGAAAAAATATGAATAAAGAAATTATTATTACTATTTTCGTTTTAGGTAAGTACCTATTAATTTTAGTAATTAAATAATTGAATAAAATAATTTATTATGGAAGTAACAAATTTATTGAACTAATTTATTAATAGGGGGGTAAAAAGCTTTCGTTAAGTTTGAATTAATTTGCAAAGTTTGCGTTGTTCTTGTAGCTTTAAAACCGTTAGATGTTGTTATTTTTAATATTCATAAGTTATTAAAATTTCATAATCGATGGTCTCCTACCCTTAAATTATTTGATAACAATTATAAAGGACTGGTCGAGCTCAATTTAAATTTTTCTTTAAAAAATAAAATTATTTTTGATAAAAATGGGGCTTATGCTCCCTTATTGTTTGTTATAAACATTGTGTTAAGTATGTAAGTTTCAGGAGTTGTATGGGGTGCAGTGCAATCTTGCATATCTTGTGGTTCCGAATGTGAATCTGCGTGTGGCACAAGGCACTTTCGCACCTGCTGTTTTAATTATTTAAAGAAACGAAGTTTACCACAACCCTTGATGATGGATCCTACCCTACGTTTAGAATTATGGCTTGCAAAAGAAAGGGATTCGCTGATACAACACAAAAATGAAGAACAACCCATTTTTTTAAAAAACGATTTTTCCAACATTGAAAAATCAAAATAATTTTGAATAAAATAACTAAATGTTAAGTGTAAATTGTAGAATTTATTAATTATAAGTACGTTTTAATTAATTTGTGGCTGGAATTTAAGTAAATAAAGTTTTACACATATTTTTCGTAAGCATTAAATTACTGTTTTTTTAATTATTGATTCCACCCGTAAAGCACTGATGAAACGATTTTTCCTGCCCGTTCCTTCAGAATTTCTATGGGCCCCTATCTAAATAACACAGCGTGTTCCAGATTCGACGCTCACCGTTGAGATTTTAAAACTTCAGCTTCATTTAAGGGGCTAATAATTTTTTCAAAAATTTAAAACAAGAATTTGGCTATCAAATTGATAAAAATTTCCTTCCATTATTTAAAATTATTAAGTAGGTAGATGCATTATTATATTTTTACCCGTGCGCCCCTGGGGTGCACTTAGTTCTCCTTGAATAAATTTTTAAAATTTTGTAATTGTGTAATGATGTAAGTTAAAGGGTTAAACTCGCACACCCTTTCCTGAAAAGTTAAAAAATAACCTTTTACAAAGATAAACTAAGATCTTTTGTGTAAAATTACATCATTTCAACGCATGACTCATAATGAAAATTTTGAATTGTGTTAAAACATGTAAGTTACATAAAATTGTAATGAGTAATTGTAGGTGCAAATGCATCGAAGCTTTCAAATGATAAAAAAAATCATTTGAAAAGCATAAAAAAGAGCACAGATGATCAAATAATCCTCTGCAAAATAACGATCAGAAGGAAAAACATCCTCTGATTGAGAAAAAAATTATTAGAACGACTTACCCACTAGTCTTGTAAAAGAAAATTTCAATAATTTCACCTCATAACAGCACTTCATGCGACAAAATCAAAAATAATACTAATTGAATAGCTCAAATTGTTGAAGGTCGAACGCGTTTGAATTCGATTTGCAGGTGTTATCTTTGTGTTATCTACACTACCAAACTTTTATAAAGAAGCAAATTTTTAAATATTTGAATTTTTAATCAAATATTAAATATACCTACAAAATTATTAATTAAAAAAAATTTTTTTAATTAACTACACAAAATTTAAAAACCTAAACCTGGGTATTTTGGACATGGAACCAAATAGGCTTATGTTAACAATTTTAACAATTTACATTTAACTAAATATATTAAATTGATGTTAATCCCCTATTTTCTTTACACTCGAGTATAGATTTATTATTTGTAATTGAATATTTGTGTTTCTTAATGGATTTTCACAATCGTGGAAAACTCTCAAGCTCTTCAGTTTTCAAGGGCCATTAAGCCATTAAAGTGAATTTGTAATACCAGATAAATAAATCCAAAACTCAAGATTAATTTAAGATTATTCATTCCATTCCCACACAAGTTAAAGTAGACCCAGTCCTTATACTTTGATTCCTATAATTAAAAGCAAATCTAATTGTAATGTAATTGGGTGTAAATTATGTAATTTTGGACAACCGGGCCACCAAAACCTGTTCTTCTTAGGCATCCCATCAACTTAAAATTTCGCACCACCATAAAACTCCTTACAAAATTCAGAACCGTCCGAAAAATGTCCTGGGGGGCATTACACTCTGCTTGGGGTTTTCGGCTAGTTCGGAATTTTTTGTGGATCTTTAGGGTGTGATCTATCCTGGTATAAAATTTAAAGTTCCTAAGATGTCTAGAATTGCTCATTTATTTCATGTTTTTTACTTTTCTACCACCATTAGGTACGTGACTTCAATTAATGTAGCACTTTTATACATTCTAGGAAATATAAATTTTACACTAGGATTGATCACTCCCTAAAGATCCCTAGGAAATTTCAAATTTTACAAAAATTTCCTGGGTGTCCGATTCCCCTAACGTTTTTCGGGAAATTCGAATTTTTTTAGGGATCTTTATGGTGTGATCTATCCTTGTATCATATTTATAATTCCTAGGATGCCTAGATGTGCTTTACTAATTTGTTTTTTACCTTTCGACCCCTATTACATGATCTGAATTAAGAAAGCACTTCCAAGTACCGCAGTAAATATGAGAGGGCCAGGGTGGGCCCAGACCCACCTAAAATTTAGCTGGACCCACCCTTCTGTCCACCCTGATAAAATGACACTAATAAATAAAAATTCAGATATTTACAGTGTAATCTGAATTCCCCACAAAATATTTCATATTTAAAAAGTTTTATGGGATACATATTTGTTTCACCCAAAAAAATTTGTGGCCACCAAGTGGCTACCTGACTTTAGGAAGCTAGTTACGTGCCTGACGAGGCACCCTATACCTAAACCTTAAATTTGATACCACAGTATGTATCATGTCATAAAGAAAATTTGGAGTGTCCTTCGAGGGGGAAGGGGCTCACATCCCAGGGGTTTCTTATATTTACAAGGTGGGTTATAAAAATTTTAAAATTCTAAAAATGAGAAAGTAAAAAGAGCGAAACGATTTCAAAAAAGGTATATAGATTGGGTGACTCTCGAGGAACTATAACATTTGGGGCTTTTTTCCCTAATTACGGGTTAGTTTTGAACCCACAATTTAACGTGCTTTCAGAACATTGTCAACAGCATGGTGGTAATTATTGAGATGGATGGAAAAGCAGGGCGGCTTTCTATATTATTAGATTGCTTTAGATACAATATTTTTACATGATAAGGGCGTAAACGCCATACCCAACCCCCTACTTATTTAACCGCTATTTTCTTTCTCGTATAGGATACACCGTTTTCGAGATATAAGCGAAAACCCCAAAAACTGAAACTTTTCACCCCTTCCTCTCTTAGCCACGTAGCTAGAAGCGGATCTTTTAATATTTTTACCTCCTGGGTAATCCAAACATATTGATAAAATAAAATTACACCCTTTTCCATGTGCTCTATAACCTCTTCGTTGACTAGACTATAAATAAGCACTATTTATACTATCTCAAAGCTAGTGTAACTTGGAAACATTTAGAAAAGGCGGACAAGAATTGAAAATTAGATGTTATTGCTCTTTAGCAAACAATGGAATACATTTTAAAAGTAAAACAATTCTCTCTATTAAGAGCAAAATTATTGATATCGATTCGTTAAGGAGGTTGTATAGGTGGTCTAGTATATCCAAAGGTGCAACTCAGCAACTCATGAATCGATTTCAATTCTTTTTCCATAGAGATAGATATTACGAAGGACATGAGTTTATAAGCAAATCTAACAATTTTGCACTGTCAAAGATCGTAATAGATACAAGGAAATTGTAAAAATGATGGCCGTTAACGTTTGACATGACATGTCCTTGAAGCAGGCACGTAACTACAGTAGGGCCAGATTTGGCCCAGTCCCACCTAAAATTTTGCCAGTCCAGGGCCCACCCTGAAAAATGAAAGTGAAAATCCAGATATTTGCAGTAATAATCTAAATTCGACACAAAATATTTCATCTTGAAAAAATTTTATGGATTATTTTATGTACTTGGCCCACTTAAAAGAATTTGTGCCCACTAAGTGCCCACCTGATTTTAGGAAGCTAATTACGTTAATAGAAGAAGAAGGAGAATATATTTATACCTAGTCCAAATAATCATTTATATGAGACTATTGTCGATTAAGGGGAGAAGGAAAAGACAATTTTTACTAAAGATACTTATATGAACATCACTAATTAATAATTATCATTACAGTTGTTGATATAAGTAGCCTCGTTGGGCATTTATACATAATTTAGTTAACATCGAAGATGTATTTGAACAAAAAACATTAATCTTCATGTTTTCATGTTTAACACGTTACAATACTTACATGAAGAAGTTTTCTTCACAAAATACACCAAAAAACCATTTAGAGAAATACACCAATTTTTTTCAAGTTTACATAAGTTAACTATAAAATTTATTTATTTTTAAAATTAAATAGCAAAAATTTAAATATAACAAGGAGGTACGGCACAAGACGCCGCACCGTTATGCCCCGAACTTCCAGTACGCCTCTCTGAATTTTCATTAGATTCCTGTTTACGACGAGCGAGTTCTACATTAGCTTCCTGAATTGCTTCCCACAATTTAGCTTCCGACATAATCTGTCTTGATAAATCTTCGACGGCAGGTTCTGCGCTCAACTGCAATAAACTACCGATTGATTCTTCAACGTTTTCATTTTGACTCGGCAATGCAGGTAAATTTGAACGTTTACGACCACAACCTTCAAGAAAATTTAATTAAAATAAATCCAAATTTTTTTACATAAAATTACCTGTAAATGCGTTACAAAATGGTCGTTTCTTAGGATCTATTATATTATCATTATCGCCCTAAAAAGAATTTAAAAAAATTAACAAACTTAATTATCAAATAACCGCAAACTTAATTAATAAATATTTAATTAAATGTCACTCACAAGTTACTAAGAGGTGAGACTAAAGAAGAATATTAATTCAAAAAATAATTACGAATGATCTTGAGATTAATTTTTTTGTAAATTATTATAAAGATTGGTTTTTAATAAATTAACGTAGTATCTCAAGGTGTCACTTTTTGTAAACAAAAGTAATTAATTTGTTGTAATAATTAACCCTCTTACAAGTTGCAATTGATGAGAAGTTCCGGATTGACAAAAATACAGGGCAGTTAAAACAAGGATGCTTCTAGAAGGCTGTTTTTTGAATAAGCCTTCTAGATACATTTATATTTTTTAATTTGATTTGAAAAGCTTCTTGATTTCTTCAACGATTCTCGAAATAATAATAATAAATTTTCCAATTGAAAATAATCGATCGAAAGAAAATATAAGACCAATATACTTACACGTTTTGGTAGATACAAAGCTATAGTTTCTTGATTCATCATAACAATAAAGACGGTAAAAATAAAAAATGTCGACGTGATCATGTTGTCTGAAAAAAAAGGAAAATTATTACCAGTGAAAAATGACTGTGCTTTATTGAAGACTCCCTAAGTTTACTACAATGAAATGCTCTTGGCATCCTACAGAGAAAACATTCTAAAACCAATAATAAAATCCTTTCAGACTTTTCAATGAAAATTAAAAAAAAGCATTTAAAAATTAAACAAATAAAATTAAAACAAAAAAAATACTTACAATATACTTAGAGAAAATTTACCCTTAAAAAATTCAAAAATTGAATTAAATGTGACTAACTAAAAAAACTTTTGTAAATTAAAATAATATTTTAATAATTAATTATTTATTTTAAGGGTTGTAAAATTAATCTAACCTGTTGATTGTTTGATGTATGTAATGGACACTTATACTTAGGGTGAGAAAACAAGTCACTAAATAAGCACGTTACGGATTATGATTCTTATATAAAATCAACCCTCCATCAACATCGTGCGCACTCTTTGATATTTCCACCCTATTGGTAATTATTTATATATCATTTTACGTAGGTCATTTTATTAAAAACATAATTATAAAACACGAAATAAATTGAAAATTTATAAAAATTTAAAAATACACAGGAGGTCAAATTTTAAAGCCGTTTTATCAAGGACTAAAATTAATTAATTTTACGTTCTCCTGGACCGTACGAGTTTTGGGCCATTTACTTAAAATTCTCAAAATATGATCCTTAGGGTAAAGTTTTAAAATAGAAACGCAATTATAATTACAGAACTGGGTACGTGGGTAATTGGTGAAATATTAAAAATTAAAAAAGGGAACGAAAATTCTTAAAGAGAAAATGAAAATCTTAAAAAGCAAAATATGGAAATTAGAAAAAAATTAGGAGATGGTAATGAACCAGGGGTAGGAGCCAAGGAGCCCTAGCCAGGGGTATACCAAGAAAGGCTGAGCCTGCTCTGAAAAATTTTATCCCTGTTTTAGCCAGAGCTTGCTAAGGATTTCGCAATAATAATAAAACGATAAATTCCTAATTGGTGCCGAAGAAGAAAACATTGATTTCGAGAAAGTCAAATTTTTGCTTACTTTGAACAAAAAAGTTCCATCCTCAGAAGAGATTATAGTGGTCAACGGATTTATACAAATCCAGAAGAGAGAAAACCCTGATTTTAGGAATTTATCCTCATTTGAGCCTGCCCTGATAACACAGTCTGGCTACGACCCTAAAAGTAACCCACAAGTTGAAAGAGTTCAAAAAGGCATAATTTATTTAGAAGACGTTAGGCTTCGACTGTTGCTCTCAAACGTTAGAAAGTCTTAAAGAGAGAGAGAGAGCGAGATCTCATCTTTACCGAATCGGTCCTAATATAATCCAGCGGGGTCATCTTCTCCATCTAGAAAACGATATTAGGTACTTAGGCTTGAGAATGACTATCCAATCCCAGGCTCATAGGTAAGGCTTCTACTCATCTGGGACGGTTGTTGTCCTAAACGTTGCGAGGGCTAAAAAGGATAACTAATACCTAACCTAATTGGGTCTTCTAACAGTAGTTGGGTAGGTTGGCAACCTCCAGTGATGCTGAACTCGCTATGGCTTAAAGTCGGCTGTGAATGTCAGCGAATGAAGTTGAATAGTTCAAAATCAGGGAGGTCTCTGCTGTGCCTCATTTAAAACCTGTAATGTTGAAAGTCAGCTTGGAGGTTACAGGTTTTATCAGAAAAAAAACATATTTAAAAAATTTAAGGTAACTACGAGCAGATGGCTATCCAATCCCAGAATCATGAGTAAGACCTCTACTCATTTGGAACGGTTGCTGTCCTAAACGTTGCAAGGGTTAAAAAAAGGTTTCTAATACCTAATCTAAGTGGGTCCTTCTACAGTAGTTGGGTAGGTTGGTCACCTACAATAATGCTGAACTCGCTATGGCTCAAGGTCTCCTGTAAATGTCAATGAATGAAGTTGAATGCTTCAAAATCAGGAAGGTCTCCGCTGTGTCTTATTTAAAACCTGGTAATGTATAAAGTAGACTTGGAGTTGACAGGTTTTTATCAGTAAGGAGCATCTTTTGAAAATTTGGGGTAACTACCAGCGAATGGCCATCCAATCCCAGGCTCATGAGTAAGACCTCTACTCATTTGGAACGGTTGCTGTCCTGAACGTTGCAAGGGCTAAAAAGGGTATCTAATACCTAACCTAACTGGGTCCTCCTGGGTCCTGAATTTAATTCAAGAGCCGCGTAAGCGACGAGTGAAATAATCTTTTCTTTCAAAAAGAAAATTGGATTTTTCAAGTCTCGTTTAGAAGCATAATGCCCCAAAACTTGAAATTCCGAGATGGCCATTTTTTAAGTTCAACCTTTACCTTTAACATATTTTTTGAATTTTTCCAATAGAGTCCCTAATTTTAAAGATCTTGCGGAATAAAAATGTGTCTGAGCCCCATTTATGGCATAAACACCGCCCTTAACGACTTGTTACAATTAATCGGAGTTTTGAATGTAACTTGAGCCACTACATTTTGACATCTGATACGTCACATATAAAACTCTGATTAACTATAACACGCCGTTAAAAGCTTTTTGTAACCCAACATGACTCTTAATTCCTACAAAATTTTATTTCAAAAATGTATTATTTTCCTATATTTAATTTCTTTCAATTCTTTTTATTTCTAACGTTCTTAATTATAACAAGAATTGACCATTTACTAAAATTCGTTTGTAATCAAAGCGCCCTAAGCTTTTAAATGATCCGACAAAATGGACCACTCATTTCTTAATAATCGTTAGTAAAAGATATAATACACACATTTTAGCAAAATCACATACACATACACCATTATCGAGGTCAACCCTTAAAGTAACTAAAGTGTAACGAACTTAATCCAGATCATTCTGTGTGTGTCTCTATATTTAAAATTAAATCCGGTCTAATACTAACTTTTTACGTTTAATGTACTGTTTCATTTTGGCTTTAATTAACTGAAGATTATTTTATAATACACAAAGCTGGGTTTGGATTTAAATATTATCAATCAGTAAAACAGTCGTCAGTTGTTCATCATACATGCAGAAATTTTACTATTCATTTTTTTATTTCTATCTATATAGTAACAACTTTTTTCTACTTTCATATGTGAAAGTAAGCATTTTGTCACCACTTACACTGAGAAAAATAGTAGGTTGTTTTGACTGCGTACTCGGTTAATATGGAACCAACCTATTTTCTTTCGTTGATTTAACAGTTTGAAATCGGTTGTTCTCGTAAGTTGACGGTTGTTTTAACATTCTTGCTAGGTACAAACAAGTTTTTGGTCTGTAAATTCAACTTTTTTCTCAGTCAAACAAAACGTTGCTCGTTATTTACATATTTTTCTCAGTGTACTCGATACGAAAATAGCGTTTTTTTCTCTACAGAGCAAAAGTAATATTATGGTTAGTTAATTGTTTTAATTGACAAATTTATAATTTTTTTATAAATTTAAGACACTGCTGCTACTTTTGCGTCATCTAGCAGCTTTTTAAAAAACCTCTATTGAAATGTCAATTCAAATTTTAGTAAAAAGAATAATATTAAGGTGTACTCATTATTGTCGTAGAAAAACTAGCATTTACAACTCGAGATCAAATTCGTTTTTTCGATCAAGAGATTATCTCACTCGCCGCTCATACATTTAATTTTCATCTCACGAAAAAAACTGATGTTTCATCTCTCGTTATAAAATATACTATTTTCTTTCAAAATTTTCCTGTCAAATATTTTTTAGTTGTTTTATGAGCCGAACAAAACAAGTGAACAAAACAAATAGCGTCCCAAATAGCGATGGTTTGGTCGAGTAATCAGATCGATTTGGTCAGATCCAGACCGTGTATAGATTATTAGATGTCATCTGATATAAATTTTAGTTAGATGATCAAGTAGCCCCACCATCTGATCGACTGATATATCAGATCGTTTCGATAGCGTAGTGGAGTGGTTGGGTCTTCTTCGTCGGTCAGGTTTTAAATGTCATACATAATATGTTCTCTGTTCAGAAATTAATATCAAGTCATCAAGTGCTAAGTGATCATGAGGGTGAAATTGTCTGTAAAAATGAATAAAATGAAATATTTGTCCTCAGAAGCATTCAAATTAAAAATAGGTAATTAAGTAAAGACTTTTTAGCGAAGTTAACGAAATATTAGGACTAAATCCCTAAATGTTACTTCCATTATGAACCTAGGTTTCCACATCGTATTTAAGAGCTATAGATGCCGTATATCCTTATGCTATTAAATAAAAAAAATACATGTTGGAAAACTAATAAATAGGAATCTCAGTAACGTAAGGAATATTGTGAACCTGAGAAGCAAAATAAGTGTGAAACATTATGGTAGACTAGATAAGGACACAATTAGCTGGATTGCATAATTTTCTCCTCTCCTAATGTTAAGATTGAAAAGAATTTGGCCAATAGACATAAATAAAGATCTTGAGACACATCACGACAATTGGACGAAATATTCTGATTGCGTAATGCAGGGTTTCCCAAACTTTTTCTCTGATGGAGCACTTTAACGGTCTTTGAATTTTGACAGAGCACCATGTGTAATTTGAAGCGTAGGTAATGACACATTAGTACATTGCAATACATGGTCGGTAAGTGCATAGTTAACAAATCCAGAAAATGTTAGCAAAACGAGACCCGTAGGGTCGAGTTTTTCTAATTTTCGAGATTTGTTAAGAAAAGCACTTAACGATCCGAGTATTGCATACTATTTTTTGCACAATCGTGAAAAATAACTAATAATAAATTCATTTTTTAAACTGACACTAGTTGACAGTTGTAAATAATTTTTATAATTTTAAAGTTTATTCAAAATAGTAACCGCTGGAGAACAATGTTGTCCCAGTAACAAGAATAAAAGTAACAAATAGCTCAAACATCTGTTTCACTTACCACCCTTGTGCTTTTGGTTAAATATTTCGAAATCATTATTTTATTGTTTCTATGGACACATACAATGGTTTGGTAAAATCAACTTTCTATTAGTATAAACTAATAGTTACTCCCCATAGTTTGGGAAACCCTGGCCCTGGCGTAATGAATTTTTATACAAACAAACAAAAATTCAATGGGTGTCTTTTCGGTTTAGAGAATTCCATCCTATTACAAGATATAATTTAAAGGCCCTAGGGTATGGGCATTATGGGCAAAGCTCGGTCCAATTTGAAACTGATAAATATTGGAAAAAAAGGTCATGGTCCACCAGCTGCCAGAGTAGGATAAATTTTCCTATTCCTGATGAAGTTATCTCCCACACAGTACCAGGGTAACAGGGTCGTTTAATATTTAAAAAAAACTAAAATGTTTTTGAGTAACCGTTGCATGATCTCATACAGACTTATAGATTATCCTTGTGTGACTGTGCGGGATTTCTTTCAACTCGACAACCAGGCGCGGACTGGCATGGGGCGCTGAGCGCTACAGCGTCCCGGACCCCTGAAGTTATGGCAAATCCGAGCTTGTTCTCCAATTTTTCCCGGCATTTCCAGATTTAGGATGGGCCTTTTCAAAAATGTCAGGGGCGTAAGACTAAGTATAATTCAAAATTTTACATTGCGAGCTCCTAGAAATATCTGCGCCCCTGAAAAAGTATTTAGTCAGTCTGCGCCTGTCGACAATCTAAAAAGTCTAAAGCGGTTATGGAATTAATGGCATATTTTTTATCCGGTCTATTCCAAAACCTATAATATTTTGAGCAAAATAATATTTTTACGGATGGTAAGTTTCTAACCTTACCAGCCAACCCTCCTCCTTTATCCGGGCTTGGGACCGGTAACGGTATCCACTTGGTTACTCAATTCACTCAATCTCTACCGCAAGCGGAGTTAATTACATCTTTTACATCATTAAATAGCTTTTAAATAATCCCAACAGGTTATATAATCTTAAAACGAAAATTCCACCAATCTATCATTGATTATTCTGTACCAGACATTTCTGGAAAATCGCGTTTGACTGTTTACAGGCATAGTTGAGCAAGGATTTTAAGAGCTCAAATTATGAACATTTAATATTCCCCTTTGATCTTTCAAAACACGTCCAATAATTTTTTTCTTTATAATAGTCTCTACAATGTTGAGACAAATGAACAAGCCCATGTTATAAGAAGAAAAGACAGAAGATGGAGCAGAAAGACAAGAGACTGAAGACAAAGAACTCGCAAAAGAAGTTGAATAGCATTATTAGGAAGACATATGACTAATGACAAGATAATGACAAGATAAAGAAAGCGCGTGTAATAAGATAGATAGGACGAACGAAGGATAGAACAGTATCGCAAGAGCTTGGAAAGGAGGATCTAGAAATCGAGAAGTTGAAACATCGGAAAATGATGACCATGATTCTAGCATCTTATAGATAATTACTCTATGTAAATAATTAATTAAATTAATTCGAAGAAATTAGATTAAAGCAGATTTAATATTTTAAAATAATAAATTTTAATAAAGTTAAATAATTACATAGGTACCGTGTGCCAACTGTCAAAGCAGAACATAGGAGAATAATATTTGAAATCACTTCAGCTTAATTCTCAGCTATCCGAAACCGTCGTATACGACGATACGAAAGTTTTCCTATTGGTGGAATTTCGAAATTCAACCTATTGGTGGAATTTCGAAATTCAACCAATAGGAAAACTTTCGTATCGTCGTATACGACGGTTTCGGATAGCTGACAATTAAGCTTAAGTGATTTCAAATATTATTCTTTCAATAGTTTTCCTATTGGTGGAATTTCGAAATTCAACCAATAGGAAAACTTTCGTGTCGTCGTATACGACGGTTTCGGATAGCTGAGAATTAAGCTTAATTCTCCAAATAAATCCAAGATCTTATTTCCCTATGTTCCTCTTTAAAAATTGGCACACGGTATATGTTACATCACAATATGATTTCGTTAAAATTTCAAAATTAAAACTACCAAAAATTAAAAACATTAGCGCGAGGATAATGATAATACATTTTATAAACTGTGCGTCCGTTTAAATTCTGAATACATCTATAATTATTAACCATGCGTGGGTTTCTCCTTTCGGCTTCTTTAAAAGCTTCCAGTTGTTTTTCTGAAATGGTAAGCGTTTCTCCATCGATTAGCCATTTAACAGATTCCGTATAAGGCTCTGTCGTTAAAGAACCTTCGTAAGTGTAATAAGCCAAAGGACGGGTCCTAATTAATTGCGATAATGCCAAATCGTATATCTCAACTCGGTCGCCTTTATTACTTAAGGTATCCAAAACATGTACTAATTTTTCTAATGCGGGATTATCATACTTAGAAACCTGAAATGATAAATGTTTGATACGTTTTTGTTACGATTTGTTATTTTACCCTAAAAACATATCCAATAACTACAAATTGATCTTTGGGGTTTCTCGTCTTCGTTACAGATTCGTGAACAACGTGCATTTCCATTGGGGCAGTCCTGTTATTAAATGTATGTTCGCTTCTCCAATGAAAATGTATTTGTTTTAGTGTATATGCACCATCTACAAGAGAACCTGATAGTATTGGATTAAAATTATCTGATGCTGGCGACAGTTGAACTAAAAAAATTACACAATAACTTTTTTTAATTTTTAAGTTGGACATCTCTTACACGTATGCCCTACGTTGTCTAGATTAAAAGTGGTCCTCCAATAATATTCTAGTGAAAATTTAAATCCTAAAGGACGTAAATATTGAACTTCACTCTCAACTACATTTATTGGAGATTGTCTTACACCCTCGTGTGGTGCTAAAAGTATAAGAGACGAAATTAAGCTTGTGTTGCCATTTAGAGGAAAAAAACACTTACTACAATCTTGCGATTTCACACAAGAAATTAAGGAAATGATTAATATAAGTAAAAGCTTCGTTGCGACTGTCGGTGCTTGGGCTTCTGAAAAAATTAGCAAATTATTATTTTGATACAACAGATAATTGAGTAAAATGTAGAGCAAAAATAACCTTCAATTTATTAAGTTATGTAAAATGTAATTAAAATTGTCTAAAGGGTTAACAATAAATAAAGAGTAATAATAAACAACTAAAGAATAAAAAAAAAGAATGGTTTAAGTTAGAAAGAGACTACACCCCTAATTTCAAAACTAAATTATTAATTCAATTAATTTTTGCAAATTTATTAAAAAATGTTTAAATTTACTTCCGAAAGAATAACGTTATGGAATCCTAAATATGAGAGAATATGTGCGGTCATATAACATTATTATCAGGCAGTTTTGTGGCGGGTGGTTATCTGCACTGATTGGAGAACACTATGGGGGTGCACGCTCCGCCTAGGATCATCTTTGTTTGACAACGCATGCTCTAAATTTAGGGGTTGCAGGTAGAAGTTTAATACGCCTTTGATATAATTTTTTCCTCCTCCGCCTTATTAGGTACAACATTATTAATTATCTATTCCACACAATTTATGTTAAAATTTACAATTATTTTATTACTTACCCATTATTATTGTGGTTTCTATAAGTTGATCACTTATAACTAAAAGACAATTAATTGTTTTTCATTTATATACCTCCGCAAATTCTCTTATCTTGATACCTACTACTACTATACTTCAAAAATATTACAATTGATACACGATTTTCATTTTAAATTAAGATATTAATTTTAAAGATGTACTTATAGAGGGTGATATAATGCTCCAATTACTTCTCAAGAGTAGATTTATTTATTTTTAATATTTCGTTTCTTTGCAAGGCCATATTAGTGACCAGGAAAGTGCAAGAAAATAGGATTTATGGAGTAAAATGCAAGATAAAAGCATAAAGTGTAATGAACGACAAAATTTTGAGAGCGAGTTCCATGAAAGAGAACCTGAAGGCGCAGAGAGTTTATTATTTATAAAATATTTTTTGAAAATTGTATCTAGGTAGATCTAGCGCTTATGTAATAATTGTAATTTATTGTAATTTACAAATAGCAATAAGTTAAATCAAATTCTTCAAACATAATATACAGTGCCGGATTAACTATAGTAGCAGAAGTAGCAAATGCTACGGGCCCCGCATCTTTGGAAGCCTCGCGTCCAGCAGAAAAAAATCTGAATTTAAATATCCCGCGCACAAACGAGCTAGTGATGTTGAAACTCGCGCACTTGATTTGTCTAGTGTTATCTGTTAATTATATATTTTTTCTTCAAATGTCAAAAAAAGTTGACATTTTGTTGCTAAACAAGTAATGTTAACGTTCTACTTTTACATCCTAGGAGGTAAAAGTTCTTTTACCTCCTAGGTAAAAGTTGTATAAAAGTAGGCGTCAGCAGTAGTCAGTAGTACTACTGACTTGCCTAAAAAATGACACTTTTACTTTTAATAAAGTAAACTACAATTCTCACATTAAAAATCGAGAAAAAAATTTCTGTAAAAGAGTCAGTGGTGTATAGTGTACAAATAGATATAAGAACCCCACTTCTAGAAGTCAACAGTTGCTCATCAATACACAATAATGCCAATACACAATAACCAACTCTATCGTAAATCATACACCATCACCCATTGTACTGTGCAGAAGGAGGTAAAGTAAATAAAAATAAAGGATAATGAGTATTTTCGTCTACGTACATTGGGTTATATTACGATAGGGTTGGTTATTGTTTACTGGCATAAGCTGATGGGCAACTAGAAATCGGGTTCTTATATCTGTTTGTACACTATAACTATAATGGTTCCGAGGGTTCCGTGGAACCAGGTCCGTGAGTTTAAGCGTTTCAGGGACCCGAAACAGCGGACTTTTTTGCAAATTGTACGAAGTGTCCTCTTTTTTAATAAGGTTAACATGCAAAAATTACAATTGACAATGACAATGAATTGACAACAATGAACGCCTAACAATTATCAAATGGTCAAGTAAGGTTCAGGGCTTCTGCCGTTCTGCAGTTCTGCAGGGCTTCACGGCACACACTATTTTAGTATAAACAGGAATTTAGTACTATGTGTTTGTAACGGGGCCGTCGAGATTACATAAAAATGGTTATACGGAACACCAAGAGATCGCATAATTCTGTCTAACCATGTCTTTAGTATTTTGTACTTTTGCATTGTGAAGCATTACTTCTCTAGCTTAGAACATAAAACATCCGAAAAGAGGATTAGCAACCGTTGTCTATAAGAGAAAATGCGACAGAAATATGACATTTTAAAAGTCCACGGATGACTCATCCATTCCGTCCAGTTTACATTATCATTGGCCGTCATGACCTTTCCTTATAAGTGTGAGTATAATCAACCATTTCTATTGAAGAAATTGACCGGAAATCGCTATATTCAAACGTTCATTGCGATCCACATTATTGTAGCTAAATGGCTCCTTCTTGGTAGAGTAGAAGGGTATTTCTTTATTCAATGTTCTCTAGAATTTTACAGAACTATGTAGGTAAATTTTGTTACAGTCTCTTTAATAAATTGGCCAACCGACTTAAAACCTCAGCTTTTAGGAACCAAACTAAAAAAATTGCTTGTGGGTAGATATTTTCAAAACTAGCAGTTTTTCTAAGAACAAAGGTAATTTTGACCCTGTTCCCGCACACCCCTGATCTTGAAAATTTTCTCCCATAATAACGGCTCCAAAATAAAGCGATTCCTGGAAAAAAATTGCTACCCAATCTTTTCTCAAAAAATTTTTGTTTCCATTCTTGTATAATACCGTGTAGCGTCAAGAGTTGACGAGTGCCCACGGTTTTGAATCTTTTCACTTAAACATAAGTCACTAGGGCTCAACATATCAAAAAGTTGAAAAAATCGCAGAGGGTGTATTTTGGAAACTCCGACTTGAACATTTGACACTGGAAGTTTGACCAAAAAATGAAATTTTTGAAAATTCAGAAATTTGACCCCGGGCCTAATGAATAAAATGAACCAAACTAAAAAAATTGCTTGTTTTTTAATTTTTTACGCAATTAAGGGAGCCTAATGAATAAAATGATTAAACTGATTGAGGGGTTGCAGATAAATTAATAAAATGGATTTACCAAAAATCAAAAATCTGCATCATTTATTGCACTTACCTAAAACCTAATAGAATTACACTAAAATCGCCAAGAATAATCAGCTAATAATTTTTTTATCAGATCCGTTGATGACGACCGCATGCATGACATTCCCACATGGTTTTTTCCCTTTTTGCAAAAATTTAGATAAATTGAAATAATCAACCAGAACTATCAGATTTCCAGGTACTAATTATTTTCCCAGTCCATCCCTGCGTCATTGAGTCTTTCTAATCCCTCTTACTCCGCCACCACACACCACTTGTTAAATTTTGTGAAAACTTTTCATGCAAGTCAGTTCTTAATAAAGAAACATATTGCCAGTGAGTAGATATGAATTTTTTATCTTTTAATTAAAAACCCTGTTTTACCTATAACTTTTGAGAGTATGTAGAGCCCTCAGGAAGCACATTAGGACCAAATATTAGTATTTTTTCGGGTTATTTTGGTTACAAAAGCCACTCCTTTAAGTTTGTCGTGTCACTGTTACAGTTCACCGTGTAGAAATCTATGCTGATGCTCGTGTCGATCTTCCAAATGTATCGATCACTTGCAGCACTGAGTAATAAATTAATTCAATGTGGTATACACACTACACACTTACACAGTATCTCCCGATGTCCCAATGGAAGTAATTCGCTTAAAGTTATGCTTCAGCACCTCCCATACAATCTGAAGAACCTTAATAAGGTTATGAAATAATCTATTTTTTGCTGAAGGCACTATAAACTCAAAATTTGTCAATTGGATGTAAAGAGATTATGTTGTGCTTCGTTTAAATTAGCTAACGTATTTTTAAGCTCTGATAGCACGCACTATAAACTTTTTGGTGTCGAAAAGTTTTGTCGGCTGACTTTTCAATTGTATTTGAATCGACTTTTTAGTCGGTAAACACGTACTTCCAACATATACTGCAATGATTCTCGTCCAGACGACAAAAAGTTCATAGTGATGCCCACCAGGTCTTTATGCTTTAGACGGGTTTGGTTGTACAAAAATATGATGATTTTCTTAAATAAATTCAAAGTATATTATTCACACAACTGACATGTGAAAATAATTTTCAGTATACCGCTTTATTGACGAAAGAAAAGGACTATATTCAGTGGTGTGTTGTAAGCAACCGGTTATTTATAACGTCAACGTTGAGTCGTTGAACGAAGCTGAATATATGTCTGTTGCATTGTGTTGAATAAAGAAAAAAGACTCAACGTTCAGGTTATATTATAACTGGTTGCTTACAACACACCACTGAATATTTGAATTGCAAAACGATTTCTGATTTGTCCTACACGTCTGACGTCAGCATTTTATGCAAAAATGGCTTGCCAAGCAAAGTTGCACTTTTAATTTTAATAAAACAATGTACTATTTATAAAATTTACAGATGTTTTCTTTTATATACTCGGTCAATTTAAGCTAAAATTGAAAATTCCGAACCTGCCTTATTATCCAAGATTAGTCCTTTCAAGTGCAAGTCAGACCACAAAATTGTATTTCGTTTCGCCGAAACGTTTATTTATTTCTATGTATATCGATGATGAGACATGAATGTAGACAGCCTGTATGTATAGTGTACTCATCAAGTTTACAAAGAAAAATCAATTTTTTAGCCATACTTTGCTTCCACTCACTAACTGCTGCCGCAAAGTTTTAGCAGTGGTTTATCTAAATAGAAATATTTCAGTTATTTTTGATTTGTCTAATAAATATTATAACGTCGAATTTAAACATTTATTTCAATAATTCAAAAAAAAATATTTTTCAAAGTTCTTAAATCTGACACTTCCATTTTTTTTAATATTAATTTTAATGAAATCGAAAATTGATAAAAATCCAAATATTTAAATCAAACAAAAAAAATTATTTTTTTTAAATCAATCTAAGAATTTCATAAAGGTACAAAAAAGTTAATAACCACAAGAAATTCAACAAAGGAGCTTCTCATACCACAACATTAATCCTCAATTTGGTTAGATTAAAACGTACAGGTTGCGGGGTCGTTAGGGTTAAATCGCTAATCTAAAGCGCGGGGGTGGTCTCAGCAGCAGGCCCACCCTTGTGGCTGGAGGGGTTCTTCTGATGAGCACCGGAACAAGTGCCGTATATGTCAGTTACATCATTGCAAGAGATAACAAAGTTATCTGTCGGTTTATTTATGTAATAAACTTTATTTTTTCAACTTTTGTGTCTTAAAGTTCAAAATTTACAAAAATAATACACAAAAATTAGTTTTTTCTATTTAATTAACTAATTTAAGAAAAACTAATTTTTTTTAAATTAATTACAAGTGAAATTTTTTTGAATTTAAAAATGTGTTTAGTGAGAGCGTCGAGTTAATTTTTTTAGTAAAAGAGATTTTAAAATGTTACATCATTACAATTATTCGAATCCTCTTTCGCAATTTTTAAATTTACATCAATTAGAAGAACAAATAGCTGCCGATAATGAACAAACAACATCGAATTCGTTATGCGAAGAACAGATGGATCATCGTTATAGAAGTTCATCTTCGGCTTCCTCCACAAACAAGTCTTTTACAATTGCAGCAATTTTAGGTTTAAAAAACGACAATAGTGATATGCAAAATTCACCTACAGATTTAAGTGCTGCCGTCAATTTAAGCGTACATCAAGGAGCAGTCGAAAGGGCCTTAGTTTCGAGTGTCGGTAGATTACAACTTCCTGTACGACACGGTGTTACTGGACACTATTCCGTCGCTTCTTCGTGCTCTAATAAACAAACAGGTACGAAGATATTACCTATATCAAATTTCATCCATTGTTATTTATACACGAGAAGATAATTTACAAGTTGTAATTTAATTAAATATCGAAAAAGATTAAAATTTAGTTCCCATCCACTTAAACATTCAAATATTGAAACTTCTGCAAAGTATTGAAAATCAAAATACCAGTATTGCACACTAATTTTGCCTTCTTCCGAATTTATTTTATTAATTTAAGGTGGCCATGATTACCTAGAGTAGCAATGCAATAACTATTTAATTAAAATAGCTTCCTTCTGCTTGGATTTCTGACTTGAAAATTGTTCTAAAATTTATGTTTGATAATGAGAGTTTTTCTAACAATAGAAAATTACTATTAGAATTATACAGGGTATTTTTTTAAATTACAGTAACATTGCTGTTTATCTTTGCAAGTATAAAAGCGAAACAATCAATTAAATTGCAAAAACATTGAGTATTTAGCAGAACTGCAGCAAGAAGTCTCTTTTGATATTGACATTGTTTTAACAGTTCTAGAAGTGTTGAAAAACGCTGAAAATTGACAGTTTTTATTTTCTCGTATAATTTGAAAATAACTGAAAATTGGCAATGTAATTTTTCGACTGTAGTTTGAAATAGGTCTACTTAAGAAAAAAATACTTTTGAAAATTTTTTAGGAGGTCAAAAGAGCTCTTAAACGATACTAAACTCGACTTTTTATCACATCGACGCTAGGCGTCGCGACGTTCAACTTTTCATTTTCTTATAGACCCTATCGTTTTTTTTTAAATTACTTAATTGACTTGTCTAAATTCTTAATTCGGATACCAAAAGAAAACTTTATTTCTTGTACTTTTCTTAATTCTCACAACTTTTCTGGGGTAGTATATTATGTTACGTTATGTAAATATGTTACTTTTTACGGTGAAAAATAATGACTGAGACTTAGTTTTTAAAATTTTAGAAATGCAAGTTCATTCGAAAATAAAATGAAATTACCTTACATTTAAAAAATAATAATTTGATTTAATTTTATCTTATTTTATTATTTTTTATCGTAAAAAATAACATAAAGTAACATAATAACATAACGTAACATGACATAACTTGTGTTAATTAAGAAAAGTACAAGATAGAAAGTTCTCGTTCGGTATCTGAATTTATACAAGTATAATTTGAGTAATTTTAAGCAAAAAACAATAGGTCTCCATAAAAAAAAATGAAAAGTTGAACGTCGCGACGCCTAGCGTCGATGTGATAAAATGTCGAGTTTAGTATCGTTTGATAGCTCTTCAGACCTCCTGAAAGAATTTTCAAAATTTTTTTTATAATATAGATCATTTTCAAACTACCGTCGAAAAACCCCATTAAAAATTTTCAGTTTTCTTATCGATTAAAAAGTTTTTTTCTAATTTCTTTTGCATACCTTTTACCATTGCCAACACAGCAATTTTAGTGCTTGACTTAAAAAATTGTTCTCTAAGCCTCAATTTTACAATACACTATTGGCTGAATTCTACATTACACATTTATCCTTAGGATTTAATTTTAGTCCCAGTATGGAGAAGTTTTAACCATAGCGTGAACCGGTTTATACTGAGACTAAAATTAAATCATAAGCATAAATGTGTATTGTAAAATGCACATTTAGTCTTAGACTTTATTTTAGTCGCAGCATAAACAGGTTTTTACAATAGCTTTTACCAGTTTATTCTGAGACTAAAATAAAGTCTAAGACTAATGGCCGTTTGCTTACAGATTAACTGACAGATTGTTTATCTGACGGATAAGTTGTAAAAATATATTTTATTTGGCACATAAATTAAAATCGGTGCAAAAGACCATAAGTAGCAAGTACCTCTGTAGAAAATGTATCTGTCAGTTATTTGATTTACCCTGCAGTTACATGGACGTGTAAGGTTTTTGCCAACTCATCCGCCAGATAATATAATATAAATATGTATTGTAGAACTGAACTTAAGTAATATAAAGCTGACCATAGGAGCCTCATATGCTTTATGATAAATCTAATTGGAATTTCTTTTTACATTTTAGTTAGAGGTTTAAAAAATTATTCTTCAGGAATTATAAGTAAAAAAAATTGTAAAAGTAAAAGAGTAAGGACAATTTTTACTCCCGAACAATTAGAAAGATTAGAAGCGGAATTTGAACGTCAACAATACATGGTAGGACCGGAGCGACTGTATCTTGCACATACGCTTCAATTAACAGAAGCTCAGGTAAATTTACGCCACTTTGACTACTAATATAAATTAACTAATTTTCTTCATTAGGTTAAAGTTTGGTTTCAAAATAGAAGAATAAAATGGCGGAAGCATCATTTGGAATTAA
This sequence comes from Malthinus seriepunctatus, assembly GCA_963924605.1. Classification (NCBI taxonomy): domain Eukaryota; kingdom Metazoa; phylum Arthropoda; class Insecta; order Coleoptera; family Cantharidae; genus Malthinus; species Malthinus seriepunctatus. The sequence continues at coordinate 53,277,700 of OZ004601.1, forward strand.
CGCATCAGCGCTTAGCTGCAATTAAACAACAACAACTTATATTAAATGATTCGCATATCGATAATCAAGATACAAATAGCTCGAGTAACGATAATACGTGATTTATTTAATTAATTATTTTAATGTAAAAATTTACCTTCAAAATATATTTCAAAATACAAAGTGTTAAAACTTTTATTAAATAAAGTGGTGATTGAATTAAAATAATGACTTCAAAAGTACACACACGATATAGTGCAATTTAATAAAAATATAAAATGTTAGATGTGTAACTTGTAAATTATTTCTTGTATTAATATTTAAAAAATAAATTACTAATTATACTTTAAATTTCATTTCATTTCTTAAATGAAATGAAATATTCTTAGGTATTAAAAATTAAAACAATTTAGATTTCAAAACTGCAATTTTAAAGTTTTAAGAGTGTAGCGAGGGCTCTGCAGTCAATGTAGAAAAATTGAGCTGTCAACGGTAGTCATCTGCATAGCATATGCAGTCATGGGAAGTCAACTGCAGTCAGTGTACAAATTCAGAATAGTGGCTGACCCCTTGGAGCGTAGAACTCCACAAAGGCGCAAATCCAAAATCAACATATCATTTTTCTAAAAAGTTTTGCAGAAGTGGCATTTAGGCTTAAAACAGCGTTTTAGGAAAATATACGTAAGAGACAATTTCGACCTCTGCTCTCTGACCTTACACTGAGAAAAATAGTAGGTTGTTGTAAGTTTTCTCTTAAATTGAGGTTTGAGATGCAACTCAATAGTGTTTTGTATTGACAATTTTCAGAGCTTGAGAGTACACACCCCTTCCATTTTGTTGTTAAGTTCCGAAGTCTATTCTTCAGATGAGCTGTCAAAGAAAAACATGATCGACTTAAAAATAACGTTAGATACAGTGTTCAATACTCTTCCACCTAGTCCCTTTCCCGATTAAGCCATTTTTCATAACTCGGTAGACACCAGCTTTCGTATGCCTCTCTATAGAATATTGCCGCAGCCAGCCTACTTGTCTATAGTCTTCACAAGAACTGCGTCAGGCGTTCAAATGAGAGTTATTTGATCACCAGCCCAGGTTTAACACCGAGTAGTTACCATACTCTGCCATAGTCTTCTACACCTGATGATGCTTATCAAGCGAAACCGGTAGTGTAATCAAGAAGAATATCGTGATATTTTACTCTTTTATAGCCCTTTTAAAAAAGAATAATTCCTCTTCATCATGACTAAATATCACCAAGTCACTCTGGAGTCAATCACTTCAATACTCTGCTTACTAGATGAAAACAAAAAGTTAAACAGGCAGCAGCGTTTCACTATGCATATCACTATGTGGGGAAGACATTTTCTGCTACGTTACGACAAGTAAATTAATTAGAAAAACGACTTAAATACGTGAAGATGTAACATAAAAAGAAGTTTAATTTTAGTATAATATTTAAAAAATTTCCATATACCTAGCTCTTGTTTTTCTTGCAAAGCGCATCAGAACCTAATTAGAAAAAAGCCTTTCGTAGTAAAGACAATATGGTACCTTCAAATTAATACACCATCTGATAAATCAGTTCCACGGTCCCACGTATGTAAAATAGCCACAAATACCAACTCGAGAAGAACATATTCGAGAGGACTATCTCGAGTTTAAATTATAACATTTTAAACCTTCTTCAGGTAAGTCATATTTAAACTTAATGCTTTGTTCCGAGAGCTTTTCAGAGTTACACCCACGCTTGCCTTTCGGTTTGGTCTGTGCAGGCGGCCCAAACCGGAATCGTTCAGTCTGTGCAGGCTGCCTGTTCAGGCGGTTTAGGCGGCCTGCACAGTCAAAACCGGAGCGTCTGGACAGCGTTCAGGCTGCCAAATCGGAAGGCGAGGTCCGTGTGTGTAGACGAGCCTTTAGTATGTAAACTTTCAGTCTGTACCATCAATCTTCCATGGCTTGATTCTAAAATACTTTGGTTATTATTAATAATTGAAACTGTACAATTATGTTTTGTAACATGTAATTATATCCCAATTCCACAATTATAGAGAGTGACTCATTCCTAATATGTGCACAAGCTTTAGCTAACTATAGATCGGCTTCTATCGAGATAGATGCAGAAAACACGTGCTGCTTTAATAGAATAAGATACTTTACTATAATTTGACAGAAGCTTAGTAGTAGAAGTTGATCCGAATACAAACGATTGTTCATAATGCTGTACCGAAAAATCTCGATGTAATCTACTCTTCATTTTATAAATGACACAACTGTCTACATTTGTGGACAAATAGTATAGGTACTATACAAAAAGGGTCGAATTTGCGTTTCTTTTAATAAAATGTCATACTTGAGTTTCTTATCTTTAGATCAAAAATAATACAAATACTTGGATATTCCAGCGTAAAATGATCAAAGCAAATAATTTTCTTGATAGACTTTTAAGGAGATGATAGTTGTAATTTGTAATATTTACTAGATATATTGTCTCAGCCTAGAGCAACCTTGGTAGCTTTGAAAGTAATTGAGCAAATGGAATGATTTGGAAAGGAGGAAAAATGTGGGTTTTGCAATATTTTAATAGTATATTATCCAACGAGCGGGTAATGAAGCTCATTACTCAAAAGAATGAATTTGCGACATGAGCCGTACGGCTCGTGTCGTAATCATTAGAGTGAGTAATGAGCATTACCCGCGAGTAGGATACTATACTTTATCTACGACGGTAAAGGTTATAAACCAAATATACATTGAATACGCAAGTATTTTTTTAAAAAAAGATTATTTTTATGTTTGGACTGCAGAGTAACGCCGTCGGGTTCTTTTTTAGATAGTAAAGAAAATGACCAGATGGCGATTGAAGTCGTCTCTAGGTGTTTCATCAAATTGACTCCTAACCTATAGTAATTTTATTGGGAATGTTCGGTTGTCAAGCAGTGACCAAAATGTATGACCAAAGGTTCATTAAAGCCACTTTATCCAGCACGATAATGTGTATGGAAAGTGACGAATTGACGAATTATTATAAAAGGCAATTTTAAAAGAGACTGACGCCAAAATTTGTTAATCCTTGATTAACCAAATTAATTATAATGATTGTGATGTTTTATCGAAAGCGGTCCACGTTTCAAGGTTACTAAATCGACGGCACACTTTAAAAAGAATAATCATTTTTTATCAAAAATTACATGTATCGCGGCATAAGAATACTAGATACTAGATCCTTATCACTTATAAGTATCATTAAAAATTCATGCACTTTTGTTCTACATTGCCAAAATTAGATATTATACCATCTTTCGGTAATGAACAATAATTTCGATTACATCACTTTTAAATATTTAAAAAAATTTTATTAATTACTTTCAGCATTATGAAGCAATTAAATTAGTTTATCTGTACCTTCAGTTATTACCTTCAATTATTTGTAAACACTCATGTTTAAAATTTGATTTATCCGGCTTATATTTATAAGAGCGATATTGCGATATAAGAACGGATAACGGAACAGTAAATGCTTCCGAAATAAGCTGAGGATAAAGAGTAGAGTAAAGAGAATGAAAGTGTAAAAAAATAATCGTAGCTTTTCTACAATATCTAAAATTAGAATTTTAAATAGTTTCTAACAAAGTAAATCAAATTTTTAGAAAGTCTTCTCGAAAAACGCAATGTGTGAAAATTTGTTAAAGATACGAAGAAGAGGAAGATTAGGAAAATTTATCATAAACCAACCATACTTGATCTAGTAATCGAAAATAATCGATTTCGTTCTCTATTATGTTCGTAAGTAATTTAGATTTTATAACATACATCCTATCTCGAAGAAAGGAAATTGGTAATGGATTACCTAATGGTATTTTCATGTAACGGGATCCATCTTAGTTATTTTGAATATAAATTAGGATAAAGAAAACCAACAATTTTAAAACAACGAAATATTTTTTGAAGTAAAAACCGAAAAATGCAAAAACTTCTGCAACTTTACAATTTCTAACTGCCAGACTGTCACAAATCCTCCGACCCAAAATTTTCTTGCCATTCGTTTCATGCTACCAACAACGAACTTTTCGTCCGTTGCTGATTTTAGTGGATATTTATAATGCAAAATTATAATTCTTTTCCTTTAACACTTGTAAGACAAATTGGTATACCTACTTTGATTTATTCTTACTATTCCATTCCAAGACAGAGACCACGAGACCGCTTTGAATGGGAAAGGCGCCTTATTTCGAGACTCAAAAGAAATGAAATAATGTAGCGTCTACAACATTTTTGAAAACACCTAAAATGCAGTAAAACCGAAGTGTTATATTTTTTACAAAAAGACGAAATAACTATAGCCTCTGACTAAAAGAAGAAAATTAACACAAGCCAAAAGAGGATCAGAAAGTAGAGCTCAAAAAGAGATAATGAACAATGTTAAGTTAAAAGATCTAAGACGTACGAAAGGTGTTAAAGAAAGGCACGACTAGATGTATAACCGTGCTGAATAAAATATAAATTACCGTCACCGGCGTTAACGACACCAAGAAAGAAGAGCGAGAGATGAGCGACATAACTCGTTCGACACGGTTTGTTCTGCCTACTAGAGGTCCAGGTCCAGTGGAGCTGATGATGAAAAAGTCAATGAACTCATTGCCTAAGACTTCAATGGTAGACCCTCGGAGTAGGGACCGTCAAAAACTGACCAAGAAGCGAGAACATGGTAGAGTGTAGTTGGCAGGGACCAGTTACCAGGGACCAGGGACCAGATACTTTGTGCTTAGTTTAAATAGATTTTGAACAATTTTTGGTTTTGAAACTTCATGTCCTTGAGTAAGGTGCTGGCCCGTTTGTCCCTTCTCCTTTCTCAATCATCTTCTAATGTATATTTCATTATCATCCCCGTTCCATGTATGTTAACATGGAAAGCAACTAACACTAAGTAAAAATCCAAACAAATGTATTTCCCCGTGTTATTTCCTTATGTTCTAAAATCCTGTTGTCACTCGGTATTTTAAAAGTCAGAAATAATATCCGTTTAGGTACATCATATTATATGTGAAGAGCTTTACAACTAAAAATCATGAAAAGTGCTTTATTGTTCATATCTACCAACCAGTTCAAAAATCGTCACTGGTATAAAACTTCCGCAGAAATAATTTCGTAAACCTAATATAAGTGTATAGTTATGAAAATTTTAATAATCTTTTGGATTATCCAAAATTTTTGATGAAATGAAACCTTTTCATTTATTTTTAAAAATTAGCATTCAAGTCCCAAAAAGAATACATATAAAAATTAAATTGAACAAAGAGGCATATATTTAATAAAGATAATTCATAAATGTTGAATTCAAATAAAAGCAAAATGCTCGAGTTCGGGAAAAAAAGCAATTACACATCAAACGATTTGGGGAAAAATGCGGTCGGAATTCATATTGTTTTCATAACGTAACGAGCCGTAGCTGAAGTATTATAACTGTGCCATATATATATATCAACTGTCATATATCAAGTGAGGTAACGAGAAATATAAGGGGTTGTTTGCTCGTCCTTTTAAAAACTCCCCCCATGACATGATTGACTATGTTAATATCATTTGTCGGCAGATTTTAAAGCAAGTCAAGTACCGGTGTTAAATCTGCTCTTCAGATTATATTGTCCGAAAACCTTTTTGATCATTTAACATTTTAGGATTTAATATATTTCGCGTTTTATTTTTTTTTATTTGATGTCGTTCCGAGTTTCCTCTTCTACTTTACATTACAATTTTCACAAAGTTAATTTAATAATCTTTTATTAAAATTAGTAGGTAAAATGTTTCGACAATAACAAAAAAACTACCAACTCCAGTTGGTTGATGGTGAAATTAAAGCACATTTGGTAGCCTCGAGTGACTCCTTGTAGAGTTATCGAGTAATAATCATTTAAAATAGTTTATAACAATTATTAAATTAATGTGTAAGCCTGTGAAATCGATCGATGATTAATGGAATTATAAAATATTCGTTGCCTTGGCAGCTGTTCTGACAATTTCACACCCTGTCCAAAAAAACCTCAGTTTGATTCTCTATTTCCCTATTTGAATTATAATTCAAAACAGATAGGGTGGTGTATTGCATGACCACCGAAAGAAAAGCTTGCTTGAGAATATACGTTCGCTTTATTATGGTTACACCTCAGACCAATAATCAAGATGGACACCGCACAAATATTCGATCTTCGGATGCAGTTGTAATAGTACGAACGTGATCTTAACAATGTTTAGCATAACAAAAGTTGTACGGGACAAATAAAAATGTAAATAACGATGTCCATCTTGTTTATTAGTCTGAGGGTTACACAAAAGCAGTGTCACCTTTTCTCGACTTCATAGAAGTTTTTAAATATTCAAATAATGTCTTAATGCAATTAAATAATTGATTTACTCATTATTGACTATGGTTTTCGTAGAGAAAAGAATTTCCCTCCCTTTCTTCCTTTTGTTATAATGAAGGGCCGTAGCCAGACTGTGTTATCATGGCAGGTTCACATAATTGCAAGGGAGGATGAAAAACTAAAATCAGGGTTTTCTCTCTTTTGGGTTTGTATAAATCCGTTGACCATTCTTCTGAGGATGGAGGTTTTTTGTCCAAAGTTTGCAAAAATTTGACTTTCTCTAAATCAGTGTTTTCTTCTTCGGCACCAATTAGGAACTTATCATTTTGTTATTATTGCGAAATCCTTAGCAAGCTAGACTGCTATGCTTGTAAGAAAAAAGAGATAAAAAAGATGACAGTCGTGAACTTAAAAACAACCACAATATTATTTCACACTGGCACATGAGTTTTGTATAAAAATTTGCTGGCTCACCGAAAGGCTGCTACCTGACCTATCCACTCCATTACCTTCTACAAGAAATAGTGCGCCAAAACCAACTTTAGATTTGAAATTTGAAGACAAAATTGTCAGCAGAAAATTTTTATTTTCAATAAAATAGTCATCAACAAACAAAATTTTTCCTGAAGCTGTCCAAGAAGAGAAAATCACAGTTGCTTTCGATAAAATGGACGTTGAAAAAATTTAATAATTTCTGGAATGAAAATTGTCGTGATGATCTTCAACAAATCTTGGGTTACTGAGCACTACACAATGCAAGAGAACTGCATGAAAAAGCTCTTCGTGATCAAAAAGTGGATTTAGCAAAAATATCTTGACTAATGTCGCTAGATATATTGTATTGATCTGGTTCAAAATTTACATCTAAGGTTTTCCCTTTTCCCAATACTGCCTTCAGTTCAATCGATAATTTTCCTCTTAAAACTCATTGTAAGAACCAATGAACGAACAATGAAAAAAGTGGATTTAGCAAAAATGTCTTGACTGATGTCGCTTTGACACGACAATAAGCGACCTAAGCTATTGCATTGAGCTGGCTCAAATTTAACATCTAAGGTTTTCCCTTTTCCCAATATTACCTCCAGTTCAATCGCTAATTTTACTCTTAAAACTCATTGTAAGAACCGAGGAACGAGAACAATGCAAAAATTGGATTTAGCAAAAATGTCTTGACTGATGACGCTTGATACAGAGCTTAAGCTATTGCATTGAGCTGTGGTTCAAATTTAACATCTAAGGTTTTCCCTTTTCCCAATATTACCTCCAGTTCAATCGCTAATTTTCGTCTTAAAACTCATTGTAAGAACCGATGAACAAGAACAATGCAAAAACTGGATTTAGCAAAAATGTCTTGACTGATGACGCTTGATACAGAGCTTAAGCTATTGCATTGAGCTGTGGTTCAAATTTAACATCTAAGGTTTTCCCTTTTCCCAATATTACCTCCAGTTCAATCGCTAATTTTCGTCTTAAAACTCATTGTAAGAACCGATGAACAAGAACAATGCAAAAACTGGATTTAGCAAAAATGTCTTGACTGATGACGCTTGATACAGAGCTTAAGCTATTGCATTGAGCTGTGGTTCAAATTTAACATCTAAGGTTTTCCCTTTTCCCAATACAACCTCCAGTTCAATCGTTAATTTTCCTCTTAAAACTGATTGTAAGAACCGATGAACGAGAACAATGCAAAAACTGGATTTAGCAAAAATGTCTTGACTGATGCTGCTTGCTACAGAGCTTAAGCTATTGCATTGAGCTGTGGTTCAAATTTAACATCTAAGGTTTTCCCTTTTCCCAATATTACCTTCAGTTCAATCGCTAATTTTCCTCTTAAAACTCATTGTAAGAACCGATGAACGAGAACAATGCAAAAACTGGATTTAGCAAAAATGTCTTGACTGATGACGCTTGATACAGAGCTTAAGCTATTGCATTGAGCTGTGGTTCAAATTTAACATCTAAGGTTTTCCCTTTTCCCAATATTACCTTCAGTTCAATCGCTAATTTTCCTCTTAAAACTCATTGTAAGAACCGATGAACGAGAACAATGCAAAAACTGGATTTAGCAAAAATGTCTTGACTGATGACGCTTGATACAGAGCTTAAGCTATTGCATTGAGCTGTGGTTCAAATTTAACATCTAAGGTTTTCCCTTTTCCCAAGACTACCTCCAGTTCAATCGTTAATTTTCCTCTTAAAACTGATTGTAAGAACCGATGAACGAGAACAATGCAAAAACTGGATTTAGCAAAAATGTCTTGACTGATGCTGCTTGCTACAGAGCTTAAGCTATTGCATTGAGCTGTGGTTCAAATTTAACATCTAAGGTTTTCCCTTTTCCCAATATTACCTTCAGTTCAATCGCTAATTTTCCTCTTAAAACTCATTGTAAGAACCGATGAACGAGAACAATGCAAAAACTGGATTTAGCAAAAATGTCTTGACTGATGACGCTTGATACAGAGCTTAAGCTATTGCATTGAGCTGTGGTTCAAATTTAACATCTAAGGTTTTCCCTTTTCCCAAGACTACCTCCAGTTCAATCGTTAATTTTCCTCTTAAAAGTCATTGTAAGAACCAATGAACAAACAATGAAAAAAGTGGATTTAGCAAAAATGTCTTGACTGATGTCGCTTTGACACGACAATAAGCGACCTAAGCTATTGCATTGAGCTGGCTCAAATTTAACATCTAAGGTTTTCCCTTTTCCCAATATTACCTCCAGTTCAATCGCTAATTTTACTCTTAAAACTCATTGTAAGAACCGAGGAACGAGAACAATGCAAAAATTGGATTTAGCAAAAATGTCTTGACTGATGACGCTTGATACAGAGCTTAAGCTATTGCATTGAGCTGTGGTTCAAATTTAACATCTAAGGTTTTCCCTTTTCCCAATATTACCTCCAGTTCAATCGCTAATTTTCGTCTTAAAACTCATTGTAAGAACCGATGAACAAGAACAATGCAAAAACTGGATTTAGCAAAAATGTCTTGACTGATGACGCTTGATACAGAGCTTAAGCTATTGCATTGAGCTGTGGTTCAAATTTAACATCTAAGGTTTTCCCTTTTCCCAATATTACCTCCAGTTCAATCGCTAATTTTCGTCTTAAAACTCATTGTAAGAACCGATGAACAAGAACAATGCAAAAACTGGATTTAGCAAAAATGTCTTGACTGATGACGCTTGATACAGAGCTTAAGCTATTGCATTGAGCTGTGGTTCAAATTTAACATCTAAGGTTTTCCCTTTTCCCAATACAACCTCCAGTTCAATCGTTAATTTTCCTCTTAAAACTGATTGTAAGAACCGATGAACGAGAACAATGCAAAAACTGGATTTAGCAAAAATGTCTTGACTGATGCTGCTTGCTACAGAGCTTAAGCTATTGCATTGAGCTGTGGTTCAAATTTAACATCTAAGGTTTTCCCTTTTCCCAATATTACCTTCAGTTCAATCGCTAATTTTCCTCTTAAAACTCATTGTAAGAACCGATGAACGAGAACAATGCAAAAACTGGATTTAGCAAAAATGTCTTGACTGATGACGCTTGATACAGAGCTTAAGCTATTGCATTGAGCTGTGGTTCAAATTTAACATCTAAGGTTTTCCCTTTTCCCAATATTACCTTCAGTTCAATCGCTAATTTTCCTCTTAAAACTCATTGTAAGAACCGATGAACGAGAACAATGCAAAAACTGGATTTAGCAAAAATGTCTTGACTGATGACGCTTGATACAGAGCTTAAGCTATTGCATTGAGCTGTGGTTCAAATTTAACATCTAAGGTTTTCCCTTTTCCCAAGACTACCTCCAGTTCAATCGTTAATTTTCCTCTTAAAACTGATTGTAAGAACCGATGAACGAGAACAATGCAAAAACTGGATTTAGCAAAAATGTCTTGACTGATGCTGCTTGCTACAGAGCTTAAGCTATTGCATTGAGCTGTGGTTCAAATTTAACATCTAAGGTTTTCCCTTTTCCCAATATTACCTTCAGTTCAATCGCTAATTTTCCTCTTAAAACTCATTGTAAGAACCGATGAACGAGAACAATGCAAAAACTGGATTTAGCAAAAATGTCTTGACTGATGACGCTTGATACAGAGCTTAAGCTATTGCATTGAGCTGTGGTTCAAATTTAACATCTAAGGTTTTCCCTTTTCCCAAGACTACCTCCAGTTCAATCGTTAATTTTCCTCTTAAAACTGATTGTAAGAACCGATGAACGAGAACAATGCAAAAACTGGATTTAGCAAAAATGTCTTGACTGATGCTGCTTGCTACAGAGCTTAAGCTATTGCATTGAGCTGTGGTTCAAATTTAACATCTAAGGTTTTCCCTTTTCCCAATATTACCTTCAGTTCAATCGCTAATTTTCCTCTTAAAACTCATTGTAAGAACCGATGAACGAGAACAATGCAAAAACTGGATTTAGCAAAAATGTCTTGACTGATGACGCTTGATACAGAGCTTAAGCTATTGCATTGAGCTGTGGTTCAAATTTAACATCTAAGGTTTTCCCTTTTCCCAAGACTACCTCCAGTTCAATCGTTAATTTTCCTCTTAAAACTGATTGTAAGAACCGATGAACGAGAACAATACAAAAACTGGATTTAGCAAAAATGTCTTGACTGATGCTGCTTGCTACAGAGCTTAAGCTATTGCATTGAGCTGTGGTTCAAATTTAACATCTAAGGTTTTCCCTTTTCCCAATATTACCTTCAGTTCAATCGCTAATTTTCCTCTTAAAACTCATTGTAAGAACCGATGAACGAGAACAATGCAAAAACTGGATTTAGCAAAAATGTCTTGACTGATGACGCTTGATACAGAGCTTAAGCTATTGCATTGAGCTGTGGTTCAAATTTAACATCTAAGGTTTTCCCTTTTCCCAATATTACCTTCAGTTCAATCGCTAATTTTCCTCTTAAAACTCATTGTAAGAACCGATGAACGAGAACAATGCAAAAACTGGATTTAGCAAAAATGTCTTGACTGATGACGCTTGATACAGAGCTTAAGCTATTGCATTGAGCTGTGGTTCAAATTTAACATCTAAGGTTTTCCCTTTTCCCAAGACTACCTCCAGTTCAATCGTTAATTTTCCTCTTAAAAGTCATTGTAAGAACCAATGAACAAACAATGAAAAAAGTGGATTTAGCAAAAATGTCTTGACTGATGCCGCTTGCTACAGAGCTTAAGCTATTGCATTGAGCTGTGGTTCAAATTTAACATCTAAGGTTTTCCGTTTTCCCAATACTACCTTCAGTTCAATCGTTAATTTTCCTCTTAAAACTCATTGTAAGAACCAATGAACAAACAATGAAAAAAGTGGATTTAGCAAAAATGTCTTGACTGATGTCGCTTGACACGACAAGCGACCTAAGCTATTGCATTGAGCTGGCTTAAATTTAACATCTAAGGTTTTCCCTTTTCCCAATACTACCTCCAGTTCAGTCGTTTATTTTCCTCTTAAAACTCATTGTAAGGACCGATGAACGAACAATGAAAATTGTAGTTTTCTCGAAACAGTTCTAACGCATTTTGTCAAAAATTAATGTTGGGTATTTTCCTCGATGTTAAGTGTTTTGCATTAAAAAACGCAAAAATTGGCAGATTTGTAGGTGTTTACCTACTGACCTTCAACCCCCAACGACAGTGACAATTCGATCGCGTTCAATATTCCCGGTTGCGTGGCTCTACAACCAACCAACGGTGAGAAAAAAAGTGTTTTTCGATGCAACAAAAGCGTTTTGGAAATCAATTAACTTTTTGGCTTACGACATAATGAAGGGACCGAGTGCACTGCTCCATAAAATCACTACTTAATATCGAATAGACGAAAGTGTGTGTGACTTTTAATAAATTTAAAATTGCTCCCTTTTCTAAGTACCTATCATAAGATAAGGCAATCAAATTTGTTCATTATTGTAAAAGATAATTGTTAAGGATGTTATAAGATTAAAGTATGTCACAATAAAAGCACTTTAAGAGGGTACAAAGCATAAAATAGTCATTCGTTTTGCCTTTATTAAAAGTCAAACGTGAGCATATTGGCTGGACCCTCGAATTCCAAACCACCCCTTGTGCATTACGTTCTTCTCTTTATATTCCCTTTCTTATTTAGACAATTTATGTTGCTTTATCTAAGAACAAACACATAAATAAGAAAAAGTAAAGTTTTAAAATAAAGAAGATAAAGAGAGAGTGGCCATTAAGGTTACTCTTTCGAACGAAAGCGATCCCTTTTTAAAGATTAAATTTTAATTCGACGAATATAATTATAACATAAAATCAATTAACAAGTTTATGTAAAGAGTTAAGAGCTAATTTCGCAAGCAGACAGTAGCTCTTATTGATCCAACAGCTAATTTAGCAGAATCATCTGACAAGTTTATTGGTAATTTACTCGTAATATCGTAGCTCTAAATTTCAAGTTGAGAAATTAATTACTTAGCTCCACTTAATAAGATTTCCGTCAGAAGCAGAATATTTTTATTCTTTAAAACGCCAACTTAATAATTAAACATCGTTTTTATTAATAATAAAAAAAAGTTTGCGTCATTTTTTTTAATTGCCATTTCGGAACGCCGTCGACTGTTTTCCTACTTTTTGGCGAGTTTATGTAAAATTTTAATAATAAATTGTTAATTAAAAATTGTTGATAGGTAATATGTTAAAGTTGGCTGGTAAAAGTTTCTGTTACAAATTTAATGAGGGGGATTTAAGGTTTATCTATTTCAGTCAATCTTGGTATTCTTTAGTGGCTAAAGTGTATGGCCATCCTGCTTTAATAACCCCTAACATTTTCCAGGATGCTTTTGCAACATATAAGGGTATAGACGAACCCGTGGAATGCGAGGTATTTCAATTAATCCGCGAATCAAAAGAGACGAGCGTCGCTTTATGCCGCCGCCCGTCGGTCGACCCGGTGAGGGTGCAGCAAAAGGCAGAAGCAGCTAATATCGTGGCCCGATTATCCCCGCATACACAGAGCATTGTGTATTTTCACCCCATATCTCGACACCACCGACACGCTAATTTGGGTGGTTATTAGTTTATGAGATTCTTTTTGGATTCGCTTCATCGAAAATTTTATTCAACTATCAAAAGTTTTATCATTTTACAATATTAAATTATAAAATACACAAAGATAATTAAATTAGGGGTAGCTTTTACTATTATAAAACGAACAAATTTATGTGAAGCATTCGATATTAAATTCAAAAGGGTTGAACGTATAATAACAAAATGTTACACTCTTTTTTTATTATTATTCCATTATGAATTGTAATGAAATGATTTTCGAATGCGAAAGCTTATTGTGTTTGTGCAATTTAAAATCTGAACCGGCATCGGCACGACTAAATTTAATACAAAATTATTGTATTATTAAATCGTGCGGAATAATACGAATATAATTTTTTTATTATAGCGTCCCACAATATATTAATTAATTATTCGTCTGTTACACTTACGCACATTTAATTTGATCGACGATTTGAGATAAGTACTTAATTATGTGGAAAATTTTTCACTGTAAGCTTTTCAATTAGCCGTCACGTAATTTGGGTTTTCCATCATTTAAAAGAGTCATCTTAAATCGATAACTACCTATTCTTTACGTGTTTAAGTTTTCACATACCTACGTAAGAACGTAAGGCAAATATGGTCATCGTAGGGAGGGGGAGGGCTCCAGCATTAGAAAGACCTCATTAGTGTTTCACAAGATTCGTACATTTTTCTTGTTCTTGTCTTGTTCTTGCACAAAATGCAAAACGAGAACAATACTAGAGTTACATAGTTTGTAGCAAGACAAGACAAGAAGTTAGCTTGCAAGAAAAGTGCAAGAGTTAAAGTGTGTTCACACTACATGATTTCTTGATTGATTTCATGAAGTCATATGACTTCTCCTATGAGAAATCATGTAGTGTGAACACACTTTTACAAAATTTTATTGCATTTTCTTGCATTATTGCTGTCTTGTCAAATCACCGGGTGCAAAAATGCAAGTATTTTGCAAGAAAAAACAAGAAAGGGGAAGCCCCGACGTTATTTTCGTCGAAAATGTACAAGACAAGAAATATGCAAGACGCAAGACAAGACAAGATTTTTCTTTGCAAGAATGAATTTCTTGCTATACAAGACAAGAAATAGTCATAGAAGTCAAAGATTTCTTGTCTTGTGAAGCACTAGAAATAGGTAGTGTTTATATTTATAGAAATAGGAAACCTTTTTAATTGGAAAAAATTTTTTTCTACTCTCATATGTGAAAGCATTTCGTCATCACTTACTCGTTACGAAAATAGCATTTTCGTTTCTAGTGAGAAAATGTTTTCGTACAAGCGGATGTTGTTTACAACATGAGATGAAACATCAGTTTTTTTTGTGGTCGGTTCACATTTTAGTAAAAAGAATTATTTTAAAATGTACTAATGTACTAATAGTTAGCATTAAGTATTAATAGTTGTCCGTCATTTATGTTTGTTATGTTATTGTATTCATAGATGACAGATATTATGTTGATTGTATTAGTTGACACTTACCCTGGGTTTTACAATCGCTGGTTAACTTTAGGTTAGGAGTTAACCGAAAGTTAATTGAAAATTTGCGTTCTACAAATGAAGGTTATCGTCCAGAGTGTTGGTTAACTAATAGTTAATTTAACCTTTGCCACAAGTGCAGGTTAACTAAAAGTTATGGCATTTACCCTCATATAAACTAAAAATGTTGAATAAATTAAGTTTGATACGTTAAGACCCAAAATAGTACTAATTAGGTGTAGACCAAATTATTTTGAAGAATTCGATGGACATGACTTTTTACTACGGTTCGACGTCGATTATTGTCCAAAAGAACTGTGGAAAATTTATTGGATGAAATAAACACTGATTGATCTAGATTTAAAAATTCGAAATATCGTGGTGAGGGAGCTAAGATCCGTTCATGATCCTCAAATATTCGGAAATTCAGTGTTGTGTGGGTCTTTCGAACAACGTAATTACCCCGGAAGTCTTATATTGGGAGGTAATGGTTATGGTGTTAAGCCCTATCTGATAACGCCATTGCTTAATCCCTGAACTCCTACTGAAACATTGTTTAATGAATCTCAAATCAGAACACGGAGTGTGGTTGAAAGACAGTATGGCGTACGGAAGCGACGTTTCCCTGCACTTTCAATTAGTGTTGCCGTCTAGATCTAGACTTTCTAGACTCTTGTCTTGTCTTGTCTAGATTATCAAGACAAGAATTGCAAAAATCTTGTCTAGAAACTTCAAGACAAGACAAGACTTATGTTATTTAGATCAAGACTCTTGACAAGAAATATCAAGACTCTAGAATAGGTTAAGTAGTATATTATGTATACATTTTTATTGTAATAGATTATTACGTTTTGCATAATATTTAAAAAAAATTAAGTTAAGATGGCAAGCTATTTATTTGTTCGAGAAAATTGCTGTTGCTGACGTCCTGAAGTGCATAGGTAAAATTAAGATTTATAAAAAAAAGTGTTACAACAAATAAACTAGTTTATTAACTTGTAAGTACTAGTACATAATACATAAAATAGAAAAAACAAAAAAATAAATTTCTGATTATAGTAAGAAGAAACGAAATGAAAGTGATAAACAATATAAACTTTAAAAAATAAAATGCAAACCTCATTTCATTCGGGCTTGAATAGCTTGATTAAGACTACAGGTAGTCCAAGAGTTTAAGCATAATAAAGATCTAGCTGACTCGTCATTTAGTCTATTTCTGTGCTTACGAATAGTAAGACCAGCTCTAGAAAATAGCCGTTCGGCTGGTACCGATGTAGCTGGGGTCGAAAGGAGATCTCTTGCCATTTTGGCAACTGTTGGAAAAGTCGATTGATGTGCACGCCACCATTGAAGTACATCATCTTCTTTACACGCACGTTTACTCAAGAGATAATTATCAAGTTCTTTCCTCCAATATTCTTGACTTTGACTCAAATCTTCAGCATTTGATACACTACTTTCAAAGAGGGAATTTATGTTTATGACATCGTCCTCATCTTCGCTTGTATAAATTTGATTGTCGTCACGAGAACTAACGCCACTAACGGTTTCAGCTGTCACTGGTGTTGGTTTTGGAGCGTAATAAGTTTTATATATGGTTTCAAATTTTTCTATTGAACCATTCAACATTTCACGGCCCCAGCTGTTTGCAAACAGCTGTTTGCAGACGTTTGCAAAAAATGTTTGCAAACGTTTGCCAGATTCTCCAAGACACCGATTTCTTGGTTTCACATGTGCACTTTTATTACTTTCCTGGTTAAATGTATCTAAATGTGAAGTACCTGATTTTAAAAGTAATTCCGTGGAAGTGGAAGGCATATCGTGATCAACTAGTGTGTTTGTAATCTCAATTATGTTGGTGTCGCTTTCATCAGACGATTCGCTCATTTGGGGCTTATAGCTTTCGTCATTACTGGAGCTACAAGCAAAAGAATTTTCACTTTCGTCATTTTCACTTGTTGGAGATTGTTGGTTGACTTTATGTTTTTTGGCAGCGTGGCGAGGAATGCTACTTCGCTTCATGGTTAACAGTTCTAACTAGACTTTATTAATCTCCCAATAAATACAGGCGTCTCTCGACTCTCAAAATAAATTTTCACTAACACTAACAACTCAAAAAATAACGTAAAGTACCAAGTAGTACACTTAAGAGGGCGATATTTTTCAAATGGGCGGGGAAGGTGATATTTAGACATTCCGCTCTTAAGCTTTAGCGACTTTAATATCCGGTTGATATCACTAATATTTACAATTCCTGATAGGGTAAAGTTCAAGGAAGGCACTAAAGTATTTGTATATAAAAAATAAGAGCCTAATTAGTGAGAAAAATGCAGTTGAACTTGGTGAAATTTAAAAAAAGACAGGATGTTGTTTCTACCCAACATCCGTTGTTCTTTTTGAATTACACAAAGTTCAACTGCATTTTTCTCACTAATTAGGCTCTTATTTTTTAAATACAAATACTTTAGTGCCTTCTTTGAACTTTACCCTATGAGGAATTGTAAATATTAGTGATATCAACCGGATATTAAAGTCGCTAAAGCTTAAGAGCGGAATGTCTAAATATCACCTTCCCCGCCCATTTGAAAAATATCGCCCTCTTAAATAGTTTAGCACAATAAGTACAGACCACAGTTTAAAAACTACTGATTTAAAATATTCACGTAGTACAACTAACAGGCTACAGTGTTTTAGTTCACCTCATATTAAATAAGAAAAGTAGATGTAAAAATGATGATTCTGAAATTTAGTTGTTTAAACAAACCATAAGGAATAAAGATAAATTTTGCATTTCTTAAAATGCTATTCAACGCTAGAAGGATAACGTTAGTAAGATAAAGCGGAAATGATATACCTACCTAGAAGTAATTGAGATAAACTCAGGCAACTTCCACATAAAAATAAGGTGTAACGTTACAAACGATAAGAAACGCGAATTATACACCATTCAGTTAATCTAGAGTCTTGAAATTCTTGATATCTAGACAAGACTTTCTAATGAAATTTTAATCTAGATCAAGATTTAGCAAAGTCTTGTCTAGAAGTTTCAAGACAAGACAAGACTTGGCCAAGTCTTGTCTTGTCTTGTCTAGACGGCAACACTACTTTCAATGCTTTGAATGTTAAACTGCAGCCAATACCACAGTTAAGAAACAATAATGTGAATGCTTTAACTCGCGATGACTTCATTAACAATTATTTCAGTAGGTTGTAAGTCGGTTGTAAGTTAAACCAAAGATCATAATAGTAAGATACTACCAAAACGTATATTAGAAAATGTGAAAGGCTTTTAAGGTCAAAATCGCTTACAATCCCTCGAGGGGTAAACTTGTTTTATCCCTTTCTTCGTTGTTCTCACATCGACAAGCTATCTTATTCGCTCGAAAAATGCTTTCAGTGACTAGCGACATCTTCGTTAGTGGGGATTTTTGGTCACATTCGGCCCATAAGCTATGCTAGTCTTACACTGTATAGTCTTTGGTTAAACCAAGAGATAATAATAACAATTTTTTGAAAATTGTAACGTCTTTTATATTCAAACATTTTTAATTTAATCATACAAAAACTAGAACAAATAAGTATAACTGCGAGGTTCTAGAAGCATAGTTTTTATACTAGCTAAGCTAGTATAGAAGCTTAACGAATCTTCTTCATAAATGTTGAAAAATCGGTTGCAAACAATGTATCATAATCTATCATAAAGTTAGCGAGAGCTCTTAGTTTTGAAATCGTTATGTACCAGAAACTGACTGTTAGCGAAGGCAGAAGTATTTGAAGGTTTTACCTAGTACTTTAAGGTATTGCAAGCCGTACAGTCAGCCTCAGAATTATTGGCCACCCTGCTATAATTCTAGCACAAATTGTGGATGCAACCTTCATAAAACCTCCTACCTAAATTGAGGGGTAACTTTATTTTGCCAACAAGTAATAAATCAACAACCTTCTCTTCTGTCCCTTTGCCGTTGTTGGCTAATAACCACCCTGTTGTATAGCCACAGTGGCCAATAATTGTGAGGCTGACTGTACATCCTCATTACGATGCTTAGAAGCACAGCGGGGTGGTATTAGCAATTAAAAGAGTCTAACAAACGTTAAATTATCGGGCCCCTTATTTTCCTAGTAACCTTTTTTTAAAAAATTTTTAATAATTTTACAATAATTATTAATTAACTAAAGGCAAATTACTACCATAAAAATGTGATATTTGCAAATCTGACATGTATGAAACAGATTGCAGATGACAAGCAATGACAAATAACGTTAAAATACCACAATTTGATTATACCAACTCTAAAAAAAAAGTTAAAGTCATGGTTACATTCCCATCGGCACAAAAATTTTTGTAGAACGCATTCTTTAATTAACTCCAAGTTAACCAAGAAGCAGCGGTAACCTAACCCAAACGCTTAACCAGCTATTGTAAAACTGGGTGTTGTATGTAGTGTCAAGAGCTGTCAGTCAACTTAATAGGGACTTTTTATTTGGGCAACCATAGAACAAATAAATAGTGAATGGATTATAAAAGAAATATTATTTAAAACGTTTTTCGTTGGGGGAATAGTATTTTTTACAACATGAGATGAAACATTAATTTTTTTCGTGAGATAGAATTTAATTCGAGAGCCGCGTAAGCGGCGAGTGAAGTAATCTTTCGAACGAAGAAAACGGATTTCATCTCGAGTCTTAATGCTAATTTTTCTACGACGATAATTAGTACATTTTAAAATAATCCTTTTTACTAAAATTAGAACTGACATTTCAATAGAGATTTTTTAAAAAGCCATTTTTAGATGACACCAAGTGACAGCAATGTCACGTCACTTTTCAAATAAAATTGGAATTTATTAAAATTTTAATTATAAAATATTTATTAAGTTGTAAGTACCATTTAGTAAATTTATCAATTAAAACAATTAATTAACTAAAATCGCAAACTTCAAGCTCGTCTTACTTCCGTCATTTTACGCCATCTATCAACATCCGCTTGTACTAAAACTTTCCCTCACTAGAGACGAAAACGCTATTTTCGAAACGAGTAAGTGATGACGAAATGCTTACTTTCACATAATGAGAGTAGAAAAAAAATTTGTCCAATCTTATTCAAGAATTCTGGTTAGGTACTGACACAGTTAAAACACTTAAAACAAAGAATAATCTACAGGGTGTCCCCAAAAAAACACCGATAAACTCCTACAATGATCTCCTGGTACCAAAATAATACACTTTTTCCTTTTGAAATAATATAAAAAAACGCACCCCCAAAAAGTTAGGTTCTCCAAGTTGGAGTTAAAATTTAAAAAAAATCGTTTAAACTTCAAAAGTGCTGCAAATATTTTAATGATTTTTATACAGTAGGCACATCTTATAAAAGTCATCCTCTGGTAGAAACTGCATGAAAATCGCACCACTATACCTAGCCCTTCAGGGAATGGCGCTCACCCCTAGAAAAATAGTTGTTGGTAAAAAATATTACATTCGTTAATTAATTTTATATGTAATTTTAAAATAAACAATTAGTGTCTCTTAAATTTGTCTTGAGAAAAATTAAAAGTCAAGTCATTAAAAATTGTTATCATCATATTATCTGCGGGCCACGAAAATAGTCAAAATAGTAGACGAGAAAGAAATCATGCAAAATCGCAATTTTCAAAAATCCAAACAAATATCCCCCGAAAGTCATCCCAGGTATTGTGTTTAGGTATAGCAAAACATAATCCAATTTGAAACATAATTCAGTTCTTTATCACTAGGTATAGCAAAAATACACAGGGTGTTGGGTGTTCCATTTAGAAAAATCGTGTTTTCGTCATTTGAAAATAACAAAGTTTGTTCTTTTCATAAAAACATCCAGTAAAATAAAATCAATTTTCGTTAATTGAAAATGATAGAGGGTAGTTTGAACTACGTTTGAAGATAATGATCTAAATCAGTATATTAGATTTTCTTCTTTCTAAGTGTTATTTTGGCGGCAGACTTAAGACCTCGAGTGATAGTAATACAACCTTTGTTGCAAGAAATTTGGTAAGAGCTATTCTTATAGAAAAATCGATAGTTATCTTAATTCTGAGATATTTCGGAAAAACTGCATTTTCCTACCTTCTTCCGTCTATAAAATTTTTAGCAGTGGTCGAATCAATAGGAATTTTTGAGACATTGTTTTTTTAGTAGAACAATATTAAGGTTCACCCGAAAATTCAGCGTTCTGGGATATTTACCGAGGTCAACGTTTAATTTCATTAGACTATGCAGAGATAAGCTCAGGCTAATTAAATCCAGAGAAACGTTTTCTAAATATTTAAATAAAAACTTGATCAAATGAAATGTCTTTGGGTTTTTTTATTTAATAAACTGAGTTTTACTTCAAAAAAGTAAAACGCACAAAAATATAGAAAATCATTATTCTTGTTGGTTAGACTGTTAGAGCAATAGCAGCTGTTGGGGTACGTATCAAAAAGAAATTTTTAAAAATCTTATAACCTTCGGTTTATTCTTCTCTTGATTAATGATTATAGCACCCACTAATCATTACTGGATGATTAAAATTTAGTAGTAAACAAATTTTATGTCTTAAATAAGTTAAAAAATAAACAAAATCTGCCTTCACGAAGCTAAAAATTTGACTTAAGAAATTTATTTTAATTAGCAAAAGTATGCCAAATTAATAAAAAATCCTTTAAAGCCTTTTAAACAGGACAACCGTGTAAAAATGTACAACACTAAACTTAACTGTTGTACCAATTCCAAAAAGGAAAATGACGCAATATATTTTTATTAAAAAGATAGGTACTTTTCGCCAAATAAAAGAAAAGTACAAAGAACAACACAATTTTATGTAACTTTATTAATTTATAATAAACAGATAGTTGTACATATCACAAAGCAAAGTACTAAAAGAATCACAGACTTGTCCAACTTTACTAAAATTCAAAAGATTTTTAAAAATCGCGAAGTTATTAAATAATATCGGTTAACTTTAAAAAACTACAAATGGAAAAACTATCACAAGAAAAATATCAAGAATTTTTAGAACGTTTCAACAATTTTAAATTTTACCTCACCAATTATCAACAATAAGTTAAAATGCAATGGGCTAATATTTTTTCTTTAAATTACGACACAGCCCAATGCTCGGCTCGCCACAACAGTACAAACATGTTTTGCTTGCTAGTACTGTTTAACGCGCCACTGGATACAGAAGTTTGGAGGGCATTACTAATATTAATTGGGACATCTGTGTATCTTGTTAAAAGACTACGATAACCACGACCGATTGTTGCTAAAAACGAATTATTCTCATTACCGCACATTACAAGTGGAACTATAGATTTAACTTCTTCTTCGTACGGTCTAAATATTGTTATTGGCCGCAATGAAAGTCGTTCTACGATTATTATGCAACCCCAACTTGTACCAATGTATAATTCATCCCGTAGAACTGCTAAACTGGTTACCTATAAAAAATATTAAAATTCATCAATCCTCGAATAATATCTTGCTCAAAAAATAATCTACACAATAAAATTAATGGAACAAAATATAAAATTTCAAAATTTGAAGCTGCAGCTACTTTTTATTTACACCAACCTGACAATTAGTGGGACTGAGGTGCTCTTCAATAGCGATCGATTTCAAACTCTCAGAACAAGGTACCAATTTTGAACAATCCAACTTATTAACGATACTCCTGCTCTTCTGTTTCCACTGATAAATTATACATCCAGGAGAAACGTACGAATAGACAAAACTTTCACAAGCAATCAAATTTAAGACGTTAACGTTTGCCAAGACAGGATCAAAATGGTTAATAACTTCCTGATTTGTCACCACATGATCTTTGATGCTGTAGATCGAGATTTGCCCATGGGACTGTCCACACCAAAGCTCACACACACTAATAATAAAACAATAAGTATCAAAAAATTGTAAAGATAATTCTCACCTTCCGCTATCTTTAAATAAAACGCACAGAGAATGCAAATTTAAAGTTGAACCTAATTCTGTCATAACAAAACTTCCTTCGGCCGAAGTTGGAGTAACTGGAACGGTTTCGGTGTTTAACAAAAACAGCCTACCGTTTGATAAACCACAAGCGACTCTCTTTAATGTAGGTAAATACAATAAAGAATTAACCGACGCATTATTACTACATTCCAATGCATAAGAAAAAATTCTACGACCATCAGATGCTCTAAAAATATAACAATTAAATAATGAAAATTACGCATTAAAGTTTGTTTACAAATAAGCGTGAATTTGACCCACACAATCTCCAATCCAAACGTTATTATTTACAGAACATACTGCTGTGGGTCTAATCGGCAAAACCATCGAGTGGTATTGTAACCAACCTCTGTTTGAAGCCAAGAGTAAATCAACGCGCGAGTTGGCACACATAAGCCACATTTCAGAACCAGATAAACCGTCATCTACAAAAAAAGTTTAAGACTGTGACTACAAATTGTTGATAAAAGAACCTGTGATGTGTGTAACCGGAGCTGTGGCAGAAGTTGTTACATGAGCAGAATGTTTTAAGGATATAACGTCACTTAAGTGAACAAATTCTGGAGCGCTAGCGATTGAAACAATCTGACTAGCTGACGGTCTATCTTTAGGTTGTTGCGACCAACATAATACCATTAAGTCCAAGCAGTAACTTGGATAAAGAGTTTCCTAATAAGAATAATTGTTAGTTGTACTTTTTACGAGCAAATAATTACGAGAGCGGTTTCTAACGAATGGGCGGGAAAGTTGATATTTAGACATTCCGCTCGTAACCGTTAGCGACTTTAATATCAGGTTGATGTCGCAAATAGGCATAATTCCTGATAAGGTAAGGTTCAAAGAAGGCAATGACATATTTGTATATAGGAAATAGAAGCCTAATTAGTGAGAAAAGTGTAATTGAATTTGGTGTAATTAAAAAAAAAACAAAGGATGTTGGGTAAAAACAACATTCTGTTTCTTTAAATTGGACTTTTTTCACTAATTAGGTTCTAATTTCCTATAATAAATATGTCATTGCCTTCTTTGCACCTTACCCTATCAGGAATTATGACTATTTGTGATATCAAGCGGTTATTAAAGCCGCTAACGGTTACGAGCGGAATGTCTAAATATCAACTTTCCCTCCCATTCGTTAGAAACCGCCCGCGCCCTCTTGAACTTACTCTGTAAGATAATGGAGGTCTGCCACCTTCTAAAATGCACTCTTTAACAGATTCGTGGCCTTCAAACGGTTGATGTAACGTAAGTAGTTCGTAGATAAACATCCCAAAAGAAAAGCAGTCCACTTTTTCCGTGTATTCCTCCTCTCCGTTGTATCTCATAATTTCAGGAGCCATAAAACCTTCGGTACCCCCAAATCCCTTTGTTCCAGAAGGTAAAGTGAGTCTGCTGATGCCATAATCTGCAACTTTTATGTGAACGGCGTGATCTGGGTGATCCGTGAAAGGAGGCGGCATTTCCCAAACCAAAACGTTTTCAGATTTCAAGTCCCTGTATATTACATGTTGTCTGTGTAAATACTCGATGGCTTTAGCTACCTAATAATTAAAAAATGTTATATTTGATAACAACTTAAGTGAAAGGATTACTTGTAAAATTACAGCTTGTAGAGTGTACGGTCCAATTTTAGCTCCTGATCTTCTATAATGACGTAAAACCAAATCTAAAGCTCCTTGAGGAGCCAAATCTAAGACTAAAGCCAAAGGGCTATTACATAGTCCCATAAAAGGCACAATGTTAGGATGACGTAATGATAACAAAATGTTTAATTCTTGTCTCGCCGTACAATAAGCTTTACAAGCATACTGTATGGGATCTCTATCCCATTTTCCTTGTGCCGCTTTGTAGGCGATGCTAGCAGATTTTCGAGCATTTGGTCCAGGATGTACAGGTTGTAACATTTTCATTGCGATATCGATAACTGCATTTGTAGCCCTATTCTTACAGGTTCCTTTAAAAACAAAACCAAATGCACCACGTCCTAATAAGTGGCCTTTTTTAATATTTTCTGATTTTATTAAATAACGATCGCCCAAATCCAAAAATGTCTAAGAAAAACAACATAGGACTTTGAAGATTTTACGAAAATTATTCTTACCACATCTGGAGCAACTAATGACAACTCCACTTCGGCGTGAGTTGGACAAACAACACATTTATCACCATAAGCAGCTAAAATGCACTCTTCTACCATCCAACTGTAGAATGTCTGATTGGGCGAGTTACTTTGATCGTCGTTGTGAACATTTGGGTGTCCTTCTGCAGACGGCATACGACTCGAATCGTTAGAATCTCTACCTACTCCACTATCGCACTCGGATGTATAAGATTCTTGTGATTTACGCACTCGACGATGATTATGGTAAGTGGCTTCATTTTCCATATTACCGAATTCCTAAAACTCACATTAAAGCTTCAAATAGTGTACAAAATAGAATTTTACCTCAAATATATTTTTGCTTTGATAATCTCCCTCATGTTGGTCCAGCTCGTTAGCTGTCGACAGACATTTGGGGCAAGGAACTAAACGTGTAACAAGAAATTTGCCTTCTGATGTATGAACAAATCTAGTTCCTAGAGTGGGATACCAATCTTCTAATAAAATATCGACATGATCGACGGCAAGTGCTAGCAATTGTGATGTAGATTCGATTTTACAGCCAATTATTAATTCGTCGATAAGCTTATACTTGTAATCCATCATTTCTGGCAAAATTGGCTTTATAACTAGTGACTCTACAGGAAAATAAATTTCCAAAATTGAAGTATTTTGTAAATCGACATCACACCACACACCATCTTGTTTTAATTTAAATCTTAAAAAAAAATTAATAATTAATTAATTGTGTAATTATAAATCAACAAAAATGTACCTCAATTGCCTATAAATTGCGCCAGAACATGGCAAAATTTCTCTCATACGAAACAAAGTTATATCGCCATACTTTAACTGAAAGCCAGTTTTCCACAACACCCACTCTGCTTTCAAATCTAGCAATTTTGCAATTTCAGGATCTTGGGCCATTTCTTTAGGTAAAATAAAAAACGATCTAATTATATCAATTATTGTATCGTCGGCCAAAATACGCGATATTAATCTCGACCAAAATCCAGAAGGAAAATATGACATCAACAAAAGTCTGGTAATTGCTCTTTCAGAAGAGCGACTAGTTACACCGTAATTTACCACTTCTTTAAGCGATTCATCTAAAAATATTTATTCAAATAATCCACTAATAAAAAACACATGGATCATCGGGAATGCGCAGTAAGGTTCGAAAGAAACATAGATGTAAAAAAGAGATAGAGAGAGTGGGGAAAATTGGATAGGGATTGGTTTAAAGAAATGGGGAATAGTCTTTCACCATAGTTACCATGTGTCAAATGTCAAACTGTCACCATAGTTACCATATGTCAATGTTAGAGAAAACATATGTCACCATAATTACCATTATTTCAAATGTCAATCTCAACTATAGTTACCATAATGTAATGGTAATTATGGTGACATATGTTTCCTCTAACATTGACATATGGTAACTATGGTGACAGTTTGACATTTGACAAGATGATATTATCATCTGGCACGCCATGTCATCTCATCTGTCATGTCATTTCATCTACAGATGAGATTGGTAGATGAGATAAGATGACAGATGAGACTGAGAGATGGAATAACATAAGATTGACAGATGAAATTTACAGATGAGATGACAGATTAGATTGACAGAGACAGAAATGGAGATAGAGAGAGAGAGAGGAAAACATAGATAGATACACTCCATCTGTCATGCCATATGTAATCTTATCTGTCCTGCCCATTATGTTATCTCATCTGTCATGCCAAAGGTCATTTCCTATGTCATTTCATGGACAGATGAGGTGACAGATAAAACTTACAGATGAGATTGATAGAGACAGGGAGAGGCAGAAATAGATAGATCTTTTAAAAAGTACAGAATTTTCTTACCTATAACACGTGAGGTACTTGGCATGGTCATAGTAAATTTTCCCTTTTCTCCACTACAATCACCGTACAACATAGATTTTGGTGAGACGCTAATTTTTTTGTTTCTAATAGCCCAACCACGAGATCTCAATGGTACTTTAACCTTAACAAGCATATGATATTGTTCAGGATAAATTTGAGCCAAATGTACGTCTTCTTCTGAAGGCAACAGTGAAGGTATCAACAAAGTTCTCGAATCCCAAGTTAAAGCAACTTCAAATTTATTCAATAAATTAACTATATAATCTTTGGTGTCGATAGATCCGATATTGCTCGATTTAAAAATGTGTTTTAAATCGTCTAATTTCATAATTCCGGTTCTAGCAAAAGGATTAATTTCTCTAATTGTAACAACGTGGGCTAACATGTCACACAACCATTGGGGATCGAGGAAATAGAGATCACGTAAAGTTGCGTCGTCATAATGCAATAAAACACCTTAGTGAAGAAAATAATTAAAATTGGAAAAGTTATACTAAATAAATACGAACCATTTTCGTGAAGGAAAAGAGTAGCTTGATGCAGTTCGGCCCAATCTCTAAAACTTCTGTTGTATCTCAACTGCATTTCGCTACTTACGATGGTCCGGTACTGTTCAGCTGTCAAAACAGGGTCCAAACCACTAACTCGACGTTCGTACGCAATATGATTGACTACATCTTCTAATATTAAATAAGTAGCAGGTACTTTTTGTTCTAATAATAATTCTTTGCTTCCTAAAAAATTTAAAAAAATTATAAAACAACTTCCTTTTTATTAATTGTTACCTGGAGGCCTTAAACTAAAAACTGTGTCATAAATTAAATTGCAAAGCAATTTAAGATTGTGCCTAGTCTTGCAACTAACTTCTATAGTGTCCAAGACTCGAGGTAATCCACACTTCTCGGCGTCGACGATGTTAATAAACTTATCCCTGATGATTTGTTGGTATTCCTCAGAAATGCTCGAATTTGTTTCTTGCACAACATCATAGTGCGTTCCGATTATAAGAACGGGCGAATTTGGAGCTCTCGCTTGTATATTAACCAACCATTGGGATATCTCATTAATGCCTTTTTGACCATCTATAATGCGCCAAACGACCAAATACAAACTCCGCTTAGATAAAAAATATTGATGGGTCGCATAATACTCTTTCTGTCCTCCAAAATCCCAAGTTCTGAATACAACAGGACCGTGAACCGACTGATTACGAATTTTCTTTTCATAAACCCAATCCCCGATGTCTACACCGACAGTGGACATGTTTGTACCACGAAAAGTTTTTACGTTTATATTTTTATTTCCCATTCTTTTGGCCCAGTGCTAATAGGTACATAACTATTAAATGGTAAAAAGAAATTTTTTTATTACCTCGACTGGTTTTTTCTTAGTAGTCCCTTCTTGTCTCAATAAATCTAACAGACTCGTTTTACCTATACCCTGAACACCGACAATCATAAGTTTCATTCGAGCATATAATTTGGCATCTTCGAGTACGGATTTTAAATAACCGATAATATCCATAGTTTTGTACTTTTTGCTTTCGATCATAGATTTAAGCGGTTCTTGAAGGGGACATCCGCGTGTGTTTAAATTCCACAAACGAGAAAGTAATCCCATCTGAGGAGGAAGCTCGTTGATATCTAAAAACATCAGTGTTAAAAATAATTAGAAATCCATACAATAAAAAACACATGGATCATCGGAAATGCGCAGTAAGGTCCAATAGAGATGTAAAACAAGAAATATAGATAGTGGGGGAAGTAGAGTAGGGATTGGTTTAGAGAAATTGGGAGTGGGGGGAGCAAGATAGGGATTGGTTTAGAGAAAATAAAAAACACACGGATCGTCGGAAATGCGCAGTAAGGTTCGAAAGAGATAATTATATAAAATAAGAGATATAGATAGAGAGTGGGGGAAGTAGGGTAGGGATTGGTTTAGAGAAATTGGGAGCGGAAAAAGCAGGATAGGGATTGATTTAGAGAAAATAAAAAACACATGGATCATCGAAAATGCGCAGTAAGGTCTTATAAAGATAGAGATATAAAATAAGAGATATTAGATAGAGTGAGGGGAGTACAGTAGGATTGGTTTAGAGAAATTAGTAGCGGAGGAGCAGGATAAGAATTTCTTTAGAGAAAATGAAAAACACATGGATCATTGGAAATGCGCAGTAAGGTCCGAAAGAGACAAAGATATAGGTAGAGAGAGTGGGGGAAGTAGGGTAGGGATTAGTATAGACAAATAATGTCAATCTGTCATCATAGGGGGGAGGGGAATCATCTGTCGTGACAATATGGCATCTTATCTCACAGACAAGTTTCAAAGGATGAGAATACAGATGAGATTGACAAATGAGATTGATAGAATAAAATTACGACTCAAATAAACCCGGTAAGGAACTTACCTATATTTCCACTTATATTAAATATGGATAAATTATTTAACTCGTAAATGTTGATGGGAATTTCTTTTAAGTCGTTGTTGCTAACATCCAACATGGATATATTTGGAAACATCAAACGAGCTTTTCCCAATAAAACGTTCTAAAACAGAATAGTTAAACACGCGTTTAAATTAAAAAGCGAACACCTTACATGTTCCGACTCTTCATCTTCCATAATTAAATCGCCATCATCATCTGTTGCTAACTGTATACGAGTTAAATGATTGTCAGCAAGAACTAAAGTTCTTAAATTGTCCAAACGTAAATGTCTACGATGTGAACAAACAGAATGTAAGACGGCATTACGAATTGATCTTGCAGATTGTCTTTGCACTACAAAAATCTATTAAAATCGCAAAATAATTTGCCACGAAAATTTACCTGGCATTAATGGAAGTTTATCTTTGCCACTCGAATTTTTGCTATAACAAGCTAAATTTGCCAATTCCATTGTATCTTGTGCTTCTACTTGAGGCAAACTCGGCCAACAACTAATTTGATTATGGCTCAAATCGAGTTGTTTTAAAGAACTAGGATAACTTGTAATATGCGACATGGAACGTAACGAGTTAAAAGACATGTTAAGTTTTGTTAAATTTACAGCTAAACATGGAAGAACAACTGGAATGCTTGAAAATAAATTATGGGCCAAATTAAGCGAAGATAATTGAGACGATTTTTCTGTTACAGATTCTTCGTTATGTAAAATTTGTTCTGTAACTTCTACGCTTTTGTTCCATATGTGGTGTTTTGTTAAATCTAATTGACTAAGGAAATAACGGTTTAAAACACAAATTAATATTCTAAGGGCCCGCGACGCAAACATTTACCATTAAAAAAGCAGTATTAGGAAATAAATGTAGGTATTAATAAATCTTGGTAGTGATATAATGTAATTACAGGTAATTTTTATACAGTTGTATCAAGTTGCATACTTTCTTATTTATTTGTCTGTAAGCGCGACGGAAATTCTGCTTTACACGCAGAAGGTTCCAGGTTCGATCCCGGGCGGAAGCAATTTAAAAAAAAAACTTTTTCATTAGAAACAGCCATCTGTGGTATCAAATTAAAGCTCGTGACGTCACTACCAAGATTTATTAATATCTACATTTCATACTGCTTTATTAATGGTAAGGGTTTGCGTCGCGGACTCTTAGACTAGAAACTTACCGAAAAGATTTATCTTTTTTCTTATATCTTACTCCGTCGGCTATTTCTTCGGAATCGCTTTCTAAATCGGAATGGATTTCGTGATCTCCTTCATTTTCGGTATGACTAGATAATTGACTATCGCTCGAACTTATACTTAAACGATCCAATTCCCTACAACTCTACACCGACAATTTTAAATCTTCAAAATTAATCATAAAACTCACATCATTTAAGCTGCTAGGTAATTCTTTTAATAAATTAAAAGCGCAGTTTAGTTCCTTCAGTTTAGGTGACTGCCACATATCGTACGGTAAACTTTGAAGTTTGTTATTTGAAACTACTAAAGTAACGAGAGATGGTAATTTAAACAAAGCGTTAGGAATGAAATCCAGTCTGTTATCTTGCAAATATAATTCTTCGAGAACGGGACAATTGTAACCCATTTCGTCGAGGCTTTTCTTTTTACGGGCTTTCTTAACTGGCGATTCTAAAGGTACGGGTAATTTTTCAATTTTATTTTGAGCTACGTTAAGGTACTTTAAACTACACAACTGAAAGACTCCTAATGGTAACGAAGTTAAACTATTGCTCGATATGTCGAGACGAGTAATGGCGTATAAAGCAATGTCATAACTACGAGGATTTTGCTTCAATTTTGGATTTAAATGTAATGCGGCGTCGGTCAACCATTGAGTACGTATTTGTGATAAATGACAACGTTGGTTATGCCAATTGATCATCGTCGGAGTATTTGGAAATAAGGTACTGTAAGTTAAATTGCTTATGGTGGAAAATATCGAAAATTGAGACGAATTTATACTTTCGGTCATAGGCTTTTTATTTATTTTGTATTCAGGATCAGGATGAGCCTAAAAAAATTAAGTCAAACTTTGAATTTTTACCCAAACTAAACATACTTTGACCGATAACAGCTTGGCGGTTAAAGTTTCGTCTTTGTTCTGCACAACAATGGCTAGTGCTTTACAATCGTCGTCGCGTGCCCCGTGTCTTAACAATAAATCGACCAGAGGAACATCTCGATTACGACAAGCTTCTACAAGAGCAGAAGACTGACTGTAATTGAGTTCTTCTGAACAACACCTAGCGCTCTAAAAGTAAGCAAGTCATTTAAGAAACCAAGCAAACGTTCCAACAAACCCCATAAAATGTATCCATCAAATCATCTTTAACATCCTGATAACTTCTAATTATTAAGTTCGGATTGGCACCTACACTTAATAAAATCATCGCGATATCATAATGTTTACCCTTAACGGCAGCATGTAAGGCAGTTTCTGTATTATTATTGCAATACATATTGATTTTTAAAGGACACACTAACGAAGAATCTGGGTCAATCTGCAAAAATTTTATTATGCGACGAATTTTTAAGATCAAAAGGCACTACCTCTGTACTTCGATCAAACGAATTGTCTCTCGATAAACTTAACTTTGACATAATGGATTGAATACCATCAGATACACGTCTACTTGTAGGGCTTATCAAAGTTTTACCTTCTGAACTTGGCGTAACTTCTTCGTCCTAACAATAAAAGAAATCTTAACACCAGTTCTTTCATCATTCGATCCAATACGTACAACTTTAATTCGAGTCGCTTTAACTTTAAATTTTAAGATCATATCCAAAAGTTTTTTATTTCCGAGCAAACAAGCAACATATAAAATATTTTGTCCGGTTGCGTCTCTTTCGTTGATGTCAAATGCCATTAAATACTCCCATTGGTCGGTTGAATCCCTAAAGATTCTTAGGTAATTTTTTTTTACTTTTTGGGACTTACGTACAAACCTGAATTTTTGTAAAATACGACTTGGATAAGGAAATTTAAAAAGCAATTCTAAAACTGCTAAATGTCCGTTTATCGCGCTCGCGTGAATCGGTAACCATCGTTCTACAGTGTGTTGTTGTATTAACTCGGGGAAACGTAACAGTAACATTTCCACAATATCTTTATGACCGTGATAACAAGCGATATATAAGGGCGAATATTTTGTTACGGGATGATATCTACCATCGGCTCCATGATCCAATAAAATTTTAACTATTGCTTTGTTACCAATTTGGCTTGCGCTACAATAAAGTTGCTTTAAAATGACGTACCTACGTTAAAAATTGACTTTCTTACATGAACAGTAAAGTATTTGCACCACTAGGTGCCATGTTAATAATAAGAACGCTATCTTTAAATAAGGATGAAATAAGTTGTTGTACTGTGTTAGTGTCGTTACGAGTACACGCATCCCGAAAGGCTGCATGTACATCCAGTCTTGCTTTCTCTCTTGCATCTAAAAATATTAATTAAAATAATAAAACACTTTTTGTAGAGATCCTAAAGTGATCAATTGGAAAAAGCTTCAAATTGAACTCAAGAACTTCTTAAGACTAGCATTTATTAGAAAAGAAATTTACTTTTTCTATAAGTGATGAAAAATAAGCACACGTTGCTACCATGACAATACCGATAAATTATTTAATTTTATTAAGAAAGTGAACGCAGTGAACGCAAACACCATCTTTACTATTTTCTCAGAACTCAGTGGTAAAAATCCACGCTGTGACTTTTATTATGGCAGCTCATATTAGCATAATGCTCCAAAAATTGAAATTTCAAAACTACCTTTACCTTGACTAAGTTCAACCTTTACCTTTAACATATTTTTTGAATTTTTGCAATGGAGCCCCTAATTTTAAAGATCATAGGGAATAAAAATATGTCTGCACCCTATTTATTTCTAATGGTATAAATGTTGCCCTTAAAGCTTCTTGGTTCCTTTTAAAAAAATAAGTTATGACCTAGAATCGAAGTAAAGTGTCTAATTTAGTGATGAAATGCTAAAACAGGATTATTTCTAAACAATCAAAGCAGTGAGTTAGCAACATGATACTACGGACTACATAAGATATCAGTGACTAATAATTGTAACCACTAATAGACTGTACAGTAGCTTTCATTACTTTCTAAAGTCCGAATATTATAAGCTTGCCAAAAAAGGCTTAAAAAGTCAAAGATATAAACCAACGGGGGAGTAAGTAAAGCTAGGTTCATAGCTCTCCGTTGATACGTTTCCGTTGGTACGTTGGCCAATCAGAGCAGAGTATTTTTCAAATTCATCCGTCAAATTTGAAAAATACTCTGCTCTGATTGGTCAACGTACCAACGGAAACGTATCAACGGAGAGCTATGAACCTAGCTTAACACCCGGTTCGTCTAATTCTCTTTCTTAAACTTCTGTATATATAGCTGTCTTTATTTGCTTTTAAATATAAAATTTAATAGTGGTATGTATGGTCTACAGATCTCAAACTGTACAGTAGTACAATTAAAACAATTTAAATGGAGAAGAATAATTTTTGTGACGAAGAACAGATTTTACGGTACTTTATTTAGTAAGTATTTAATTCATTATTTTTTGTTACCTTAAAATGTTTTAATTATAATCCTACCAGCGCACAGTTTGAGAACTGCAGATCATATTTACCTGTTAAATTTAAGGTTTAAAAGGCAAATAAATACAACTACATATAACAAAAATTTAAGAAAGAGAGAATTAAATGAACCGGGTGTTTACTGCTTTGACTTTTTAAGCCTTTTTCGGCAAGCTCATAATATTTGGACTTTCACACGGTGTATAATTAAGAAGGTGGATCAACAAGCCGTCGCTATATGAATATGGTTAACAAATTTCACCAGATTTCAGGTGCGATTGAGACGCACTACGATACCTGGTTGATGCATACAGCTATCACTGTCATACATGAGCGGAATTACTTTAAGCTTGTAAATTGTTTTTATTTAAAATAAATAAACTCACTTTATTTTGTTACTCGCGTAACCACTAGTACACCCAGGGGCAAAACATTTACTAGCCATTGTCCAAAATTAATACTAAATAAAAGGTAAATCACATATTATAAAACTTAAAACGCTTGCTTTCCATAAGACTAGATGCTAATATACCAAGCAATACGGGTAGCGTAGTCTATCTCGCTCTCGACCTCGCAGTTGCACTTTGCGGACAAACTGTAACCATTTCGCGCTGCTTACGAGCATATTTCGTTGGTTCACCTTTCTAATCTTACACCGTGCTTTCTGGTAAAACTTATCAAATAAAGCTTATCAATAGTCAAAGTAGGTTAAAATAAGCTCTTTAAATATTTGTTTTTATAATCAACATTAAAAAAATTTAAGAAGCTTCTTGTAGGATAAACGCTTGTAAAAAAGGCTATAAACACTCTGTATGATAGTTATAAAATAAGAATAAAAGTGATATCAGAGTTCAAAAGTACGCATCACTAAATTTTTGAACTTACAAAAATATTCAAATAAATAAAACCGATTAATTAGTCAATCAAATAATTAAAATTTAAAAATGTTCTAAAAATTAGCAATTACAACATTACAAAATCATTATAAATAAATGGCATGTGTTAGAAAGCGTTACATTGAAGTTTGAAAAATTCAAAAATAATCAAAAATTTATAAATGGGTGTACTTGCCTAATTGCAAATTGTTTAAGTAAATATCGTCCATAAAATAATCACAAACATCAACAGCCATTTCGGGCGATTCGCCCAATATTTCAAAATTACTTCTAGACATTTCTTTTACAAAATAATTTAAAACGAGCTTCTTTTGTGTAAACAAAAAGGGGAAACTAATTACGAGCTGAACACATAAAAATGTAAACTCAAAATAATTAAAATTGTAACTCGCTAAATTAAAGTTTAAACAAATAATGTTAGGAACAAATAGCTATGTTAAAAAAATAGTGTTACTTCATCCCTTCTCTATAAACATATGGGATGAAATGAGAGAAGGGTGTTTCGAAAAATCAATAAGGTTGTACACTGCAAGTCAAAAGTTTCCCTTTCATAATGCAAAAAACAAAAAAAATCTATTGTGGTTGGTTAATTAGTTCATGTTGATCAATTTACTCACTCTCAAGATTTAATTTACTTTAATTTCCTTCTGTGGTAGATTCTAAATAATTTAATTTCCTGTTCAGCAGCACAATTATTAGATACGTTAAAATCAGCACTAAAATCGCCGTGAAAACACATCTCGCCATTTGAAATGAACTCATTGGAAAAAATTAATTGGTAAATTAACTTATTGAAGCGAATATTAATGTTAAACTACTTAAAGTACATGATAAAATTGTTAAAATTTAGAAGCCAACACAGGGTCACATAGATATATCAACTTCACTGATAACAACAATTACATCTTATAATTTTTTTATATCAGTTTTTCCTTCAATACATTTAAATTGATTAATATTTTAAGTGCATAATTTAAATTAAAATAGAAATTAAAATCGATCAAATTAAGTGCATTTTTAAAGGTTACTCTTCTGTACCTGATTTTAAAGAATCAATTAAGCGGCCTTGATTTTATTGATATCAAATTAAAGCGTATTTTGGGTAAATCAATCTATTTTAAAATTTTGGATTCCCATTAGAATAGCAAATATTTCATTCATAAAGTGAAACTTTAGAAAGTGAGTTATTTACTAATAATTAATGTTATTAAAGTAATTAAATTATTTCTATAAAAAATAGTAAGATAATGCAACAATAATTTATACAAAATAATCAGTAATACATCTACAATACGTGCATCTCTAATTTTGCTTGTAAACGGACATAAAAATGGTTTGTTAAAATTGACAGTAAATCATCTAACCTGCAGCTTCTTTTAGTAAATTTATACACTGTATGTGTCCTGCCTTGTCTGCCAAATCTGATGCCGTCATACCATTAGAATCCCTAACCAACATATTTGCATTCTGTTGTAACAGTGCCGATATATTACTGCAATGACCATGTTCGGCACTTAAATGCAGAGGTGTCTAAAATTAAGCACATACAATAACGTTACATTAGCTTTAGACTAATTTTACCTTATTTTCACCTCTTGGCCCACACTGAATGTTACAATCGGCCCCACCATTTAACAATATTTGTAAACAAGACGAATTCTCTGTAATTGCGGCAGCATGCAGTGGTGTACGTCCCCAACTGTCTTGAGAATTAATAAAGAACTTTTGTCCACCCTCTAGTAAATCTTCGAGCAATTCGGTGTTGTCCCATAAAGCGGCCTAAAAAATTACGAATAAATTGAAAA
Organism: Malthinus seriepunctatus; assembly: GCA_963924605.1. Taxonomy (NCBI): domain Eukaryota; kingdom Metazoa; phylum Arthropoda; class Insecta; order Coleoptera; family Cantharidae; genus Malthinus; species Malthinus seriepunctatus. The sequence goes on from OZ004601.1 coordinate 53,314,325, forward strand.
TCGGAAACATTTTGGAAATTCTAACCTGATGTAATAAACGTCCTGGAAAGTCTTCATCTTCGGGGGACGAATCTAACATTTTTTATTTTTTTATTCTTACTTATTACAATTTTACATGTTGAAAAATGAAGAGAAAGCTGATTTCAAAATTTTGTTGACAATCTTTTGACAGCAGTATGACATTTTGTTCTTTGTTTATGTTTTCCATCAGTATACCAACCTATAGAAAGTTACCAAATTCTAGTAAATAATAATAAACTTACATATACAGAGTGTAACAAAATAATAATCAATCCTTTAAATTGCACACAAATTATTAAATCGTATAAAAGGTTTGCATAAATTTCAATCATGTAGAAAAGGCATAAAAAAATTAAGCAATAATTAAACAAGTGCTTCCATTAAAGCTTCGAGTTTTTAAACAAAATGTTTTAGCTTGTTTGAAAACCCCTGATTTGCTTCTGTATGAGTAATAAGGGGTTGCCTAACTCTCAAAACACCCCACAATAAACAAAAAAATTCCTCAATTTATTTTTTAGATTCTTTAGGCATGTATTATTGTGTTTTAATATAAGTTAAATTATTGATATATTTGAGTACCTTTATATACCTGTAAGTATCTTTTAATAATAATTTCATTCAAATAATCAGAAAAATAGTAGTTTCTGTAATGTTTTTTCAAAATTACTTTTCTTATTTATTTGTAGTTGCAATAAATTAAAATGGACGAGGCTGCTGCTTTAACTCATGGACCTCCTTTAAATATATTACCCCCGACTCCTGCTGGACTGGAAGCCCTTTACACATTATGCCGTAAAATATACCCTGACCAACCGAACCCGCTACAAGTTACAGCTTTACTTAAATATTGGTAAATTTTTTTCCCATTGTTAAGATTTATTTTTAAATATCCGCCCTTTTCATTTACATCCTGCTCTTTAAAAGGAGCTATTTATAGAAAGGTTATTAACTTGTTCTAGGTTATCAGGACCGGATCCATTAGATTACATTTCAATGTATGCAAATCCTGGAATTCCACATGAAAATATACCACCCCATTGGCATTATATCAGGTAGAGAAAAATTCATTATTCATATTCAATCTTCAACATCTCGGTTTTCAGTTTTGGTTTGTCAGATTTGCACGGTGATGGCAGAGTACACGATGTATCGGGATGTAACGGTGTTTCTGGATATGGTTTTGAATTAACGTTTAGATTACGAAGACAACCAGAAGAAACAGCACCACCGACATGGCCTGCTACCCTAATGCAGTCTTTAGCTAAATACGTTTTCCAGTCAGGTGAAAATTTAATAAAAAGTTACAACGAGTTTTACATCAATATTTCATTTAGGTAATACACTGTGCGCTGGTGACCATGTTTCTTGGCACTGTGCGCTAGACAACAGTGAATCTCGTATACAACACATGCTTATGACCAATGACGTGCAATTAGAGACAGCACACACACCTTTTGGAGCAGTTGACTTTGTACAAATTGTCGGAATTTGTGCTGAAGAACTCCGAGCAGCTCAACAATGGAACGGTGACGGTATTTTAAAAATGTTGAGTAGATTACCAATGTAAGTACTTGTACAATTATACTTCAAATTTTATTTAACTTAATTTTAAAGGGCCGGTGGATCTTGGTTGATAACTGATATGAGAAGAGGCGAAAGCATGTTTGAATTAGATCCGATAGCTCACGAAGAAGTTGAAAGAGGTTTTGAGCACGAAGGTTCAAATTTAAGTGGCGTGAGTGCGCGTTGTTCTTGGTTAGAACAAGATACTACAAAAATAGACGTTAATTTAGAGAGATTTCGTGAACAATCTAAATCTGTAAACGAATTGATACAAAATACAAGTTTCGAACAAGAATGCGAAAATTATAAATTGAGAGGAGATAGGACAAACATATTAGAATCGGTCGAACTATTGCACATGAAACGCCTCGATGCTTTACATTTAATTTTTAATTTGGAAGCCGGTTCTTTACTACCTCTTGCAATAAGGTAAACTTAAAGTTGATATTAGAAAAATGTTTATTTTAAATTTATTTTGTAGGGGAAGAGTAAAACACGGACGTCATTTTACATTTAAATCGGTAATGGGCGAAACTGCAATAACATTGGTTGCTAATTCGGTGACGGGAACTTTAGTCGATAACGAAAATCCTTACGTTGCTCAAGGTACTTGGTTACAAGTTTTAATACCCGACGATTTAGCGCAAGAAATGGCAACCACATTCCAAGTGTTAACTACACCCGAAACGTTAGCTTTACCAAAATCGTTTACGTGGCCCGACCGAAAATTATCCATCACAATTGTAGCGGATAAAGTATAAATTAAATTTCGTGCAACATTAAGTGCCTTATATTTATTTAAATTATTTATATCATGTATTTTATACTTGAAAGGGTAATAAAACATTTTATAGTTTTTAATTCTTTTAATTACATTTAAGCGTATTCATAAAATTATTGATCAAGTCGGTTTTTGTTGTATCCTCACTTGGTTCTATTTTAATTTGCTTTAGGAGCTCGTGATACATTGCCTTTAAAAAATAATTAAAGTAAGTATATTTGATAATATGCAATGACTTAAATGGACACATTTTTATGAATTTTAAGCATTTAATCATTTAAAAAACCTGCTTTTAATGTTGGAATTTGTATTAAGTACGAGCTTATCAAGCTACAAAAGCACTCACCTCGACTCCTTCATAATTTAAAACTGCGATGCAACTAACAGGAACCGACTTCAAAGTAATTTTACCCAATAATCTTCTTTTTAAAGCAAAAACGTATGGCACACCGTTTGTCTTGGTTAGTTCAATTAATTCTTTTATTTTCTCACTTAAAGCGTCTAAAAAATAATCGTTAGAACTTTATTATAACTTATTCTTATTTACTCACCATCTGCATTCACAATTTTAATATCTGTAGCCAAGCATAAAATTTTTACTCGATTTAAATGCATATATTTCTTCACCTCGTGGAGCCCAACAACATATCTTTTTTTATACCTACCCTTCAGTGGATTACGTTGATAAAGTTTTTGTTGTAAATCAACAATAGTTGATATAAATGACTTTAATAAATCCTCTTTTTCTTTAGTCATCTCAGTGGAAAATCTGCAACTTTTGTACTCATTTGTATTTGTCATTGCTTTAAAATTGATTAGTTGAAACAAAATTTAATGTGAAAAGGTCTGTTCGTTTGACTTGCATTAACTTACTCCAACTTGCTCGACCTCACTACAACTTACTCCTGCTCTTGAAAGGGAGTAGGAAACGTAGAAACGAACACGGTTCCGTGTAACCAGTGCAAGAGAAAAGAACAGACCTAAAGGAAAACTTTCTAGCTCTCATTTAAAACAATACTTATAAAAATTAATTAAAATTGAAAGATCGGTCAATACTTGCAATTTAATTTTGTTGTGTTCAACTTCTAAAGTTAGTTCACTTTTATCTATTAAAATTTGTTTCTTCAAACTGCTAATTTTTTTTACTTTTGGTACTTCTCTGAATTTACCACGTTTTCTAACAGGCATATCTGAATCCAGTGGATTGCCAGAATACTGTGTAATAGGTACAGATTGAAGTTTTGTCTGTTTATTACTACTCGATGGGCTATTGCACAAAAACTCTGATAATTCTATTTTAATTAAACGCTTTTTACCACCACTTTCTCCACTACAATTTAAACTTTTTGTGTTGTTTTTAGGTACTGTTTTACATTTTGTATTTAACGCCGGAAAATCAGAATTGTCAATCACAAACTCACGTTCACATTCAGATTGTGTATTAATCGGGTTATTTCCTTTAAGGATATCTGCTACATCTTGAGTAACCAATTTTACATAATTACATGTCGGTTGAATTTTTAATTGGAACGCTTCTTCGTCCCGTTTCTTTTGATTTGACAATTTTTTTGCCAACTTTTTTTGCTTATTACGAATTTTACGTTCTTCTTTTAATTTAGCACGTTCTTCATCAGTTCTTTCATTTGTAGTCATCATTTTCGATAAATAAAAATTTTTACTAGAACTACAAGAGATAAGAAAGTTTTGTGAGGTTATGTTAATATTTTATTTTTACTTCTAAACATAACAGAAACATAATATTATTACCGCAAAATAAACGTTGAAAAAACTGTAACTAATAAATGATTTACAGAAAGAAATTTATTTTCTATAAAAATTCAAATTCCAAAACCAGCCAACGAACCAACCAACCAGCAGATGGCAAATTGCAGCGTGCAGCGTAGCGCCATCTATTCCAGTTACCGCCATTATTCAAAATATTTCCACCTTTGGAATGTTTTGAATAACTTAAATCACATTAATGTGAAGTAAAAAAATTATAAAATTATTCTGTTATCTTTTAACAAATTTTATTAGAATAATTATTACGTAATTGTAATTTTCAATTCTTTCTTATTCCATAGGTTCTTCTTTAATAGCTAAAAGTGTACTCGTACTCATAAAATCAAAAGTAAAATTTTCGGGTTCCTCTTTAATAGCTAAAAGTGTACTCGTAAAATCGAAAATAAAATTTTCGGTATCTCTTTCACAAGCTCTACTCGAGTTACTATTAATACCTTCAAGTAGAGTCACAGAATTATTTGATAAGTCATTTGGTACATCACATTCAGTTTTAATTATAACACTGTCCCTTATTTGGTTTTCATTTGCTTCATTAACTCGAAGTGTAGTTACCGGAGTAAAAAAAAATTCATTTCTCTCATTACTTGGCTCAGTTGTAATTTTAATAGTTCTTTCAACTTTTTTTTCATAATCTGTGCTCGGCTTACTTTTAATACGTTCAAGCAGAGTCGCAGAATTATTTGATAAGTCATTTGATACATCACATTCAATTTTAATTATAACACTGTCCCTTATTTGGTCTTCATTTGCTTCATTAACTCGAAGTGTAGTTACCGGAGTCAAAAAAAATTCATTTCTCTCATTACTTGGCTCAGTTGTAATTTTAATAGTTTTTTCAGTTTTTTCTTCACAATCTCTGCTCGAGTTACTGTTAATACCTTCAAGTAGAGTTGCAGAATTATTTGATAAGTCATTTGATACATCACACTCAGTTTTAATTATAACACTGTCCCTTATTTGGTCTTCATTTGCTTCATTAACTCGAAGTGTAGTTACCGGAGTCAAAAAAAATTCATTTTTCTCATTACTTGGCTCAGTTGTAATTTTAATAGTTCTTTCAACTTTTTTTTCATAATCTGTGCTCGGCTTACTTTTAATACGTTCAAGCAGAGTCGCAGAATTATTTGATAAGTCCTTTGAAATATCACACTGAGTTTTAGTTGTAACATTATCCCTTAGATGTTTTTTATTTGCTTCCTTAACTCGAAGTGTAGTTCCTGGAGTCAAAAAAAATTCATTTCTCTTACTACTTGGCTCAGTTTTCATTTTAATGATTTTTTTATTTTTTTTTTCAGAATCTCTGCTCGACTTACGTTTAATACCTTCAAGCAGAGTCGCAGAATTATTTGAAACATCACACTGAGTTTTAGTTGTAACATTATCCCTTAGATGTTCTTTATTTGCTTCCTTAACTCGAAGTGTAGTTCCTGGAGTCAAAAAAAATTCATTTCTCTTACTACTTGGCTCAGTTTTCATTTTAATGGTTTTTTTAGTTTTTTTTTCACAATCTCTGCTCGACTTACGTTTAATACCTTCAAGCAGAGTCGCAGAATTATTTGAAACATCACATTGAGTCTTAGTTGTAACATTATCCCTTAGATGTTCTTTATTTGCTTCCTTAACTTGAAGTGTATCTCCTGGAGTCAAAAAATATTGATTTCTCTTATTACTTGGCTCAGTTTTCATTTTAATGATTTTTTTATTTTTTTTTTCAGAATTTCTGCTCGACTTACTTTTAATACCTTCAAGCAGAATCGCAGAATTATTTGATAAATTATTTGAAACATCACACTGAGCTTTAGTTGTAACATTTTTAGTTTTCTTTACACGATTTTTCTTCACTTCATTAACTCCAAGTGTAGTCCCTGTAAATTCATTTAGTTTTAGTTACAAAATTATACTTATAAAAATTCATTTTTGCTTGAACCTTTTTCTATCGACATATTTTCAGTAATTTCACGTGTAGTAATTGAGTTGCTTCCAATACGACTTCTGGTTCCATCTGCAGTATTAACTTTAATTCGGAAGTCATTTAATCTGGTTCCATCTGCAGTATTAACTTTAATTCGGAAGTCATTTAATAATTCAGTTTTTGGTGTTCCTTTTATTTGGTTTACAATGCTGAAGGCACTTAATAATTCAGCTTTTGGGTTTCCTCTCAGTTGGTTTAGAAGGTAAGAATATTTTTCCTTAAACAAATAATGAATAATTTACATCATGAATCATAATGTAGTACAATTGCACCTACTTCCTCATAAGATCGAGCATTAGCTACTTACCTCAACTCCTTTAAATTTTAAAATTGCTACACAATAACCCGGCTGATTAGCTTTCTTCTTAACTAATCGATTCAATACTGTACGTTTAAAAGCAAAAAGATATGGTACACCGTTTCTTTTACATAAATCAATTAAATCGTTGATCTCGTCCCACAAACTACCTAAAAAATATCTTTTATGCTCAATTATAACTACACCAATTCACATTATACTTGTCATTGAAATGTTTGGGGCAATAAATAGAAGTTTTACATGATTTAAATTTAACTCGTTTCTAACTTCCTTTATTCCCACTGCGAAGGTTCTCTCAAATGGCTTCCTCGTGTTTATATTTTCTTGTAAATAAACAGAAGTTGAAATAAAAGATTTCAATAAGAATCTATTTCGCTGGTCGTCTGAGTTATGCAACAATCTACAATTACAGGGAATTAGTAATAATGCAAAATTATAATTATTACGTACAATTCTAAATAACTTTTTGTTCGGAGATTCCTAGCTTTCAGCAGTGCTTTCTGCTGACGTTGATTGAGTTTTGCAGCTTGTTGATGTAATGTTCTTTGGCGACGAGCTTCCTCGGCTTTACGTATAGCTCTATTGCATTTATTTATAGCTTTCTGTTGCTTCGATTTCGTTTCTAATTTGACATCTTTCTTATCGGCTTCTGCAATGTTGTCCATCATTTGAATAATAAATTATTGGAACTATATACGAAATTTTAAAAGCTAAAAGAAAATTTAAGTACCTAACAAATAAAAGTACTTACTAAAAACTTACTATCATGCGCGAATGCAATTACATACCCTTACACTCCGGTCCTGAGTTAAACAAACTTGGAAGATTGGAACGTGGAACTATCAATTCATTGATAGAAGAAGTTTAGTGGAAATTGATAAAAAAACATCTATTTCAATTTTAAATTTTATGAAATTTTATTACAAAATGACACTACTAGCGCCATCTTTTATTTTTCGGCTACACATAAAATAATGCACGTCAAGAAAGTGAGGTTATATTTAATATTTACCGGTTGTTTTGGGTTCAAAAATGTCTCAAAATGTTAATGGTACATTTATATCAGAAAAACCTAATAAGATTCGTTGGCGACCAGATCCGTTTGATTATTCTCGTTCATTTTTAACGGGAAGTTGGGATAATGAAGAAAACCATTTAAAATTATGGAGCTTTCAAACCAACATCGACGATGGAGATAACTACCCCTTTGTAATTAAAGATTTACCTTTTGAAGCAGACGTAACGGAAATAAAGGTAAAAAGTTAGTTAACTCTTAAAACGTTAATCAGTTTTATTTTTCTAGTTTATAAACGGTGATTATTTTGTTGCGTCATCATCCCTTGGATCTTTATTTTACTTTAAAATTGATATTCAACAAAACGGAGTATATAACATTGTAGAAGAAAAATCGTGGCGTAATATTCACAAGTTCAAAAATGAAGATTTTAGCTCTTGTACTTCCTTTGCTGCATATGAAAATGATGTCGTTACGACAGGAGAAGATGGTACAATCAACATTTTAAATTTACAACGTTCAAATTTAATACGTTCGATAGCTGAAGCTGATAGTTGTTCTCTAAGTTGTGTAACTTTTTTAAAGCATAACGAAATTTTAACTGGAAACTTGAGAGGACAAATGAAAATTTGGGATTTACGTTGTAACGGTAATAAACCGTCGAGCACTTTTATGTTAAGTGGCGAACAACTCGCAGCTACTTGCCTTACGTATCACCCAACACAATGGCATATGATAATAGCTGGTGATGAAGATGGTTCCTTAACAATTTGGGACTTACGCCAAAATACTTTTCCAGTTAATTTATTAAGTGCACATACAGAAAGTGTGTCTGAAATACATTTTCATCCAGATTATCCTAATCAATTATTTACATGCTCGAGTGCCGGAGAATTATGGCATTGGGTTACAAACAAAGAGAGTTCTGTAAGCAGTTCTTTGATGAACTTGGAAACTGTAGAAAGTAATCCTTGGATGTCTGCAGAAAGTAAAAACAAGTTTGAAGTTTTTATGTTGATGCAGAAATTACATAAACCAATTAATAGCTTAGACTTAAACAGAAATCAGTTGTTGTGCGGGGCCGATAATGAGGCAATTTATTTGATAAATAATGTTAATATTTATGTTTAATTCTGTAAAATTAAATTAAATTAGTATTTTTCTATCTGATTTTTAATTGTTTAAAACCACAAAATGCATTTTGAGCGTAAAAATTAAATTTTTCAATTTTTTGTTTAGTAGCACCATCTATTGTGGATTACGTGAATAATAGCTAAATCAACATAACCTCTAATTTGTACAAAAAAATTATAAATTGAGATTGAGAAACTAAAATAATGTCTGAAGATTCAATATATGATCGTGTTCGAACAGGATTATTAGTCCTTAAAGGAGATAAACGCAAGTAAGTTGTCAAAACTTAAGGTACCTTAGCTAAGCTTTGCTGTCTACTTTTTTATGTATATGCAGGTCAAAAAAGCGTAAGCATAAGAAGGAAAAGGTGGAAAATACACCAAAAATTGATGTTCAGGACACTTTACAACATGGCAATTGGTGGAAAGCCTCAACAATTGAAGACATTACCGGTCCAGTTTGTATCGAATTTGGTAAACATACCTACATCAAAGCGTTAGACAATGGTATGTTTACATTAGGAGCCCCACACAATGAAGGCGAAGGACCATCACCAGAAGAAATTCTAACTGCCATTTCTGTAAACGAGCGTAAAATTGCCTTAAAATCTGGATACGGTAAATATTTGAAGGTCGAAAAAAGTGGTGTTGTGACTGGAAGATCGGATGCTATTGGTGCAATGGAACAATGGGAGCCTGTGTTTCAAGTAAATAAAATTTTATTTTGTAGTAACGTCTATAAATATAATTTTAGGAAGGTAAAATGGCCCTTCAATCATACACTGATTGCTTTATGTCTATCGATTTTGAGGAAGACACTGTAGTGGCAATAAGTAAAACTGCTGGTGAAAATCAAATCATTCAAATACGTTCTCAAACCGTTCGTACAGAAAATCCTAATAAAGACACACCCGAAGAAGAACAAACTAATATTAAACAAATTGAAATTAATTATGTGTAAGTTCGTGATACCCGAGGCCCATAAAACATTAATATTATGTTTTATGGACCTCGCTTGATACCTGATTTTAAATTATTTTACAATTACGATTTCAGAAAAAAATTTCAAAAATTCCAAGATAAGCGTTTGAGAATTTCGGAAGAGGACACTAAACAATTGGAAGAGGCAAGGACTTCGGGTATATTACACGAGAAACTATTGGATCGAAGAAGTAAAATGAAAGCAGACAGATATTGTAAATAAGAAAATACAATTTTTGTATTTTAAATGAATTTTATTATTATTATTATTATTGGCTAAATTAAAAATATTTTATAAATACAAAATAATATTTCAGTACATTAGGGAAGTTATTTAACTTAATTCTTGCATTCAATTTTTATGTATTCAAACACAAAAATTAAAACAAAAACAATTGAAAAAAAATTGCCAGACTTTCCTTTCAATACCCTTTGTTTCTAATAAGCTTACGTGGTTGACCGCATTCGACTTCAACTTTCAAGCTCCAAAGTAATAATAAAACTTGTCCCTGAAATCTTAAATTGATGGATATTGTCTCAAATCAAAGGCAATGTCTACAACCCCAAATTTCTAAGAACAAAAGGTGCTCTTTATCACAGCTTAGGAGTCTGAAAAGTACTAGTAGAATACCTTGATCTCTCATTTGACTATGAAATAACCGACGAAATTAGATAATACAGAAGAAAAATTGGCAATTTACATTTAAATATACAATTCCACAGAGATGTTGAGCTATTACATGGAGTATTCTCAACTTATACATTGACGACTTCTTAATATTTTCAACCATTCGACAAATTCATCTAACATCACTGGCCCTTAAAAGAATGTTTTAAAATTTATTCTTTGATTTTTGTAAACTTACATGCGCCGTCTACGTCGTAATTAGTTAAATCGTTTGAAATAGTTCTGGAAAATTCGAGAATATTACACCACTGGTCTTTATTTATAACTTTGTACTTTGATTGTTCAAGAAATTGACTGAATTGTGAATAAAGGGGCCACTGTATTCCCAATAAAAGACGAAGCATAGCCTTAGCAGTTTCTATATCCATACTTCTTTGATCTTTGTCCTAAAACAAAAATAAATTAATTTATAAAATTTGAACCGTTTAATAACTTACTCGAGCAAAGTCAAATGCATATCTGTAAACTAATTTAAAAGATGTTTGATCATTTAATAAATTATTTAAGTAATCGAGTTTAATTTGTAACTTAGGTATTACATCACACTGTAAATCTGTTAAACCTTTGAGCCATTCGTCTCGAGTAAAATAGCCCATTTGTCTCGCTTGCATTTTGTAAGCTAAAACGAGCATAACAATATTTTCTGGCGCAACACCTATATCTTTGCAAAATCTTTCCATTCCATCAGGACCTAACATGTCCGGGTCTTCTGAACTCGTATATTTCTTAAACCAATCTAAACATCGTTTTTGATTAAACGAACTAACCTCTTCTGCTCTTGCATGTCTCCTACAATTAAATTTAATTACAATTTAAACGTTAAAAATTTGTTAACACACACTCTTGGTCATCCATACATATATTAATGCACTTTTTTTATTTAAAATATTTTATAAATGCACACAAGACATGTGAATACAAAAATAATTTGGCAATGGTACAATCTCCTTTAAGTTTCTAAAAATAGTGCACACTTTGTTTTTGTTATTTATTAGCTACTCACTAAAATAATTTTTTAATTGGGAAATCATATACATGATGTTTGAAAAAAAAATGGCGTTAATTAACTTAAAATAATCCTTACTTTGAGATGAACGAAGGCTGTTCATTTTTATTCAAAGATATTTTGAAGTTTAAATAAGTAGCCGACTTTTGCCCTTGATATGACAACTCAGTATCTTCAGTAGTAAAACAATTTATTATTTTTGAAAGCAGCAAACTTTGTGAAATATATGACTAGATAAAGTCAAAAGTCTACCTAATCGTACTTTTATAAACAATAAACAATTTCATTTTACAGTAAACGTGCCGGTTAAAACTTAGCTTATTACTTCCATATAGTTACTTCCTGCTTACGTACTTTAGTGCTGATTATAGTAAATTAATGTAAAGTCCTAATAAATGTAAGTCCTATTAGTTCTAACTCATAACAAATAAACTCAAATAATAATTTAGGTCCTTAACTTAAAGTTAAATTTATTCAAATTTTGACTAATTGATAAATAACTCGAGCAAACATACAACTGTTAAAAATGTAGAAGAAACTGGACATACCTAGAAGAATTACGTAAACGTTTCGATGTGTGTCGTTCCTCTTCTGTATTTAATTCGACAGATCTTCTTTTACCTCGAGGCATTACAATAAAAGTTTTGTTTAAATAACCACAATTGAAACTACAAAAGTAAAGTAGAATTAATTCAAAATCGATTATTGAGGTTATGTTTCTAATTAAAAAATCGAGAATTAAATTGAATAGTAAAACAGGGATAATTTACCTGGATTTTGTTCTAATTAATTTTGAGACACCACTCCCCCAGTGGAATGTACAGGTCAAACAGTTAAATTTAGGGTTGAAAATGAGGGTTTCCAATGACGACCTTTCTAATTAAAACCTGCAAACTTAATAAATCGATCCAAAACATATATATTTTATATTTGTTTTTCACACTTCTTTTTATACTTTATTATTCTGCACAAATCAGCTGAGTTAATTGGATGTCTACAAAGCCGTCTGATTAGAATTTCAACAGCATGTTTTTGGATATATGAGTGACCTTGTAATATTAGGGGATTTTAGTGTTTTGTCAAAAAAATTTTGATTCTTATTTTTTGCACTTAACCCCTAAATATTTACCCCTACTCTAAACGTCAGGCAGTGCTAACACGTGATTGCATTAGTATCCGTGATAATGCGTTGTGATTGTGTTCTTATCTTTTGATTGCTATTATACACTAAAGAGTGAGTTAAGAAATCGAGAACAATCAATTTGTTTGTATTTAATAAAAATTCTATGTAAGTGTTATGTTAGTTGTGGTAAGTTTTCCTTTAGTATCCCAAGTTTATTTTTAACTTCAGGAACATATGGTTAAGGTATTTATTTAACAAGAGGTTTAATTAGATCACGTTTGCAAAGTAAATTAACAAAGAAAATTCATTAAAAGTTGTTTTCCTTGGACAAGGTCATGAAAACTCTTTAAAATTGTGTTTATATTTATGTTGACATTCATCGTTATTGGTCCAATTTTAAAAAGAGGTCGAACGCGCGTTTTTTGTTTTGGCGCGATTTTTAAAATGTCGAAAAAATTGTTCATTAGAACGCAATAACCAATTTTAATTTTATAGATTTTATATCACATTATTTATATCAATTAAGATGATATGGTTGTGTATTTTACTTTACAGTTTTCAGGGGGGGTCATTAACCGTTTTAAAATTCTAAAATCTATAATTGATAAATTATTAGAAACCATTGAATAGACGTTATAAAATATTTAAAAATATAAAAGTGAAAGTTTGTTAACCGTTAATGATTTTACATTGAAATGAAATTTATTATTTTTTACTGGAGTAAAAAATTTCAGGTATAGTTTATCCATTTTTGGAAGCCGAAGTTGACTCCTTGATCCTCGCCTTGATCCTTATTATCTCATTGGCACGCTACTGAGTTGGGTAGCAATAAAATATGAGTAAAAGCTTGAAGAAAAAGGTAAAAATGAACTTGTATGGTAAACGCAGGTATAAACCCTTTTAATGTTTCCTGTAAAAGAAGCTTTTACTCATATTTTATTGGTAGGTACCCAACAAAGTAGGGTGCAAACTATAGATCTCCTTTAACATTTCTTGTGAAAGAAATTAAAAAAGATTCATTTACATATTTTAGTGCTTTTATTGCTACCCAATTCAATGGGTGTTGATAAAAAAACTAATTGGTCTTCGTGCCCCTTTAGGGCGTCCATAGACGAGCAATTACTGAAGTATATCTTTCACTCTCCACTTTGCTCAATTCTTTCTTCAGGGGAAATGCTTCTTCTCATAAAGGTGTCCGGCTTCTGTATTTTACGACGCCATTGACATTCGGAAGTAATTAAAAAACTTTTTATCATCTTCTCTTAGCTAGGGATACAAAGTATTAAACATTCCGTACTGGTCTCTTGAATGTAATATTGGATGCACCCACATACTTCGGCGTTTTCTACGCAGTAACAGCTGAAGAAGTAGTGTTTCCTCCTCGAAATCCATGTAGCAACTGAACAATCAGTGAACAGCGGCAGCTTGAAGCAGTCGTGTTGCAGTTGAACACAACTGCTGATTACAGTCAGCGTCAGCTTGTGGTCCATTTCCACCGCAAGCCGACTGTACTCGTGCAGCTGACCCCTATTGCTTCAAGCTGCTCGTCTATGGAGGATCTTAAGTTCCGAGACACATATTGTAAACTTCTGATATTTCATCAAAATACAAAAGATTGCAGCCTATTTTTCTTAACTCGATAATGATCTTCCTGTTCAAAAGAGTTAGTTAGGCCTTGTAAAATCTATTAAAAGCGTAATTCCGATTGGAAAGCACAACCTAAGACGTGCAATTAAATTACAATCTTCAACTAATACTCGATGCGTTGTAATATTTGAAATTCAAGTTCAATTTCTCAAGGTGTAAGCTAATGATTAGATAGGTAACATAATCTACAGTTTACACACTGCACGTAATGACTGCTATCAGAGGGCCACTTTGTTTATAGTTCGTGTTCAACTAAGTTGAACCAAATTGCTGACCCTATAAGTTGAGAAGCGGTTCGATAGACGAATTAAGGAGAGAAAGTATAGATAGGTAGTCTATCGCTGTAAATAACTAAACCCTTAATAGACCAACACTTTTCAGCCAACTAGATAAAAAGATAAGATAAGCTTTATGTTAAAAGATCCCAGGTACAAACATAGGGGAAGTCCAAATCTTAAAACTATAATCCACACAATAAAAAACACATGGATCATCGGTAATGCACAGTAAGGCCCGAAATAGAGAGAGTGCAGGAAGTAGGATAGGGATTGGTTTAGAGAAATGGGGAGTGTTCTTTACCATAAGTTAATGTCGTCATTTGGCACGATATATCAATATCAGAGGGGAGTTCATCTGTCACCCAATATATGTCAATGTCATCTGTCACCATATGTCAATTTTATATGTCAGGTGGAGTTGTCTTTTACTTACTATTCCATCTGTCAATCCATCTGCCATCCCATATGTTATTTTAGAGATTGCTTTAGAGAGAAGGTGATTGGGGAAAATCTCCCATAATAGTGTTAATGGGTCACCATAAGGGGGGGGGGGGGTAATGTGTCATGCCATATGTCAAGAGAGTCATCTGTCATTATCCCATATGTCATTTCATCTTTCATATTATATGTTATTCCAGCTGTCATCCTTTCTGTCATCAAACCCGTTACTAAATCTGTCATTTCATTTGTCATCTTATCTCATTCATGAGTTTGACAGATATGATGAGAGAGATAGAATGAGCGACAGATAGAATGAGATGACAGATGAGATTGACAAATCAGATGACAGATAAGACTGACACATACAATGAGATGACAGAGGAGATTGACAGTTATATGACAGAGGAGATTGACAGTTAGATGACAAAAGCGATTGACAGATGAGATGAAATAACAGATGAGATTGACAAATGATATTCATAGGTAGAAGAGGCATAAAGAGACCGAGAAAAGGTATCTGAGACTCAAAAAAAAAATTAAATATTCAAATATGTCATGGAGATATATTGGAATAATAAAGCAAGTAAATTGTTTATTTTAAATAATCATGACTATGACTAATTTTTTATAGCTAACTAAATGTTTTGTAACGTTATTATCTCATTTTTTCGTATGATTATTGCGGTTGTGTTTTGATTGTAAGCTCTGTTTTTCATTTTAGATTTAAAAATTTTTGTGCCTTAATACGTAAAGTAGTAACTAAGCAATTAAAATGGCAACGAGTAAAGCAATTAATGAAAAACCTTTAACTGAAACCCAAGAAGAAACTATGAACAATTTAGTAGAATTATTTGGAACCGTTTTAGATTTCGATATAATTCAAAATGTGGCTTCTAATTGTAATTACAATGGTAACTAAATCATTTTGTTTTGAAGCCATCAATTTTAATGCAAATCAATTTTTTAGCCCAAACTATATTCGATGTTCTCACAGAGATGTCTCCTCCACCCACAGAACCCTTTTGGTGTAAAAAGAAGAGCGAAAATAACCAAAACATAAATGTAAATCAATTTTTTCCAAAACCCTCTCCAACGGTTCAACTCCAACAACCTCAAATTTCTAAAAGCGAACAAGAATTTAACCGCATAATATCGGACATACAAAAAGGATATAAAATTTTAGTATTAATGCGTGGCTTACCGGGTAGTGGAAAATCGTCATTAGCAAAGAAAATTGTCGAAAGGGGAGTAGGACTCACCGATTATTATAAATTCGTTTTCAGCGCCGACGATTATTTTATTAATCCCAGGACCGGTGTATACGAATATCATCCGTCTAAAATTAAAGACGCTCACGATTTCAATCAAGATAGAACCAGAAGAAGCATGCAGAAAGGAGTAAGTCCTATAGTTATTGACAATACAAACACGCAAATTTGGGAAATGAAACCTTACACCGCCCTTGCTATAAAATTTGGTTACGTCATCGAAATTGTAGAGCCTCTAACATCTTGGAAATTTAATATTAAAGAGCTCTGTCATAAAAATACACATAATGTACCGAGGGTTAAAATTCAAGAAATGTACGAGAGATATGATAAAAACGTAAGGGCGGAAGAACTTTTATTAACGAGCGGTTTGGCTTATGCAAATATTCAAGCTCCTTCTAAAAGAACTTACCCACCGATCAATTATACCGACAACACCGAAGCTACCGGGGGTATGCAAGCTTCTACTGTTAATAATAATCAAACTCTTTTAAATCAAAACGCTCACACAAATAACAGCGGTACGCCGAGAACCCCAGATACTACTTTGCAAATTCTTTCAAAGTCTCACACGGTGCTACAAGCCGTACCTTTCGAAATGCCTTCTACAAAGTCTCACATGGTGCTACAAGCCGTACCTTTCGAAATGCCTTCTACAAAGTCTTGTATGGTATTACAAGCTGCTCCAGTTGGAATGTCCAAGAAAAACACAACTTGTAGCGACGATAATATCGATCAAGTTAATAATAAAAAAGAAATGCCAAAATTAAACCTCGCGTCGTGGGGTCTTGCAGAAAATTCTTTGTCGTCTTGGGAAGTCGTAAGTCCTGTAAAAGTCGCGTCAGCATTAAAAGAGAATAATGTGGAAATGAACAGCGAACAGAAGCACGAGCGTGAAACTTCAGACACAACAACTAACACTTCAAATTTGGATTTTCTGTTATTAACCAACGGTGGCTATAATTCGACAGATATTATCATTAAAAATACTAAAAGTCGAGATATTAATCAAGGAGTTGTTGCGAATTTGTCACAAAATTTACCTAAGAAAATTTTACTAGATAAAAGTTCTATGGCTACAGAGGAAAATTTAAATCCTAATAACGCTATTATTCATGACGCAAATATGAAGGAGTTATTGGATCTTTTTTCCGATATTCCCGTCGCTTATTTAAAAGACGTTTACGAAAAATGCGAGGGGGATTTAAATTGGGCAGTAGACTTACTTTTAGATGACACAAAAGAATTTTTACCACTTTATCAATCGCCCCAATCTGAAGTCGGGAATTCGACCCCATCGTCGGAAATTTCGGAACGAGAAGGAAGTTCAGAAAGCGCCGTAATAGTAAAATCGCCTCAAAGCGACGAAGCAGTTTTATCCGACACTTCCAACGAAAGTTCTAGAAGTTCTTTCGAGGAAAACTTAGAAATAAAAAAAATTATCGAAAACAACGTCGTAATTAATAAAGATCATTATTCCGAGCACGTTTTGAAAGTGAAAAATCTAAGGGAAGGTATTGCTTGTGTTAGTCCCGAAGAACCATCGACTTCCACCGAATCTTCTTCTTTATTGGACGATTTTGAAATTATCGAGGACGAAGGAGAACAAATGATGGAGTTAAATTTAGGCGAAAATGTTCTTTCCCAACTGGAAGCGAAATTTGGACGCTTAGATATGGTTTCTCAAGGTTTTCAACCTGTAATAAAACTCCCTGTACAACTGGCGCAACATTTACACGCTCTTTACGTCGATTCAGTCTTTGTACAATTGGAAAATCAAAATCAAGTATTAGAAATGATCATTAAAGAAGACGAAGAATTTGCTAAAAAACTGCAGATAGAAGAAGATGCCGCCGATTTTCAAAGTGCAGCTAATACAGTTAGCAATCGAGCGAATGGTCCAGATGCGGAAACACCAAATTTCAGGCAAATTATGGTAGAACAATTATTACGTCATCAACAAGCCGAGGAATGGAAAAAATTAACCCCCGATACTTTGGCAGCTAAATTAACTATGCAAAAGCTGATGTCCTTGTTTCCGTGCATATCTAAAGGTTTAATAGAAGAAATTTTATACGCACACGATAACTCTTATCAGGACACCGTCCAAGTTTTATCCGCTTCAGTAGACAGAAGAGAAATTAACGATCCCGACGGAACTATGTCTCAACCTCCGATTACAGAAGCAGTCGTTAACGAGATGAAGTTTGCTCAGATGGATTCAGAAAGTGTAAGTTAATTTGGCGACGTTTTGATTTGTTATTTATTTTTATTTTTCAGTGTGTAAACGTTAACGACGAACGGCAAACTGCGGAACAATATCGCGAAGAAGCCAAAATGCATTTACAAAAGCACAAAGATTTAATTGCGAAAGCTCAACAGTCGTTGCAAAGAAAACAATACGCGGTCGCTCAGTTTTATTCGGAGATGGCGAGAACTCATACCAAGCACTACGAACAAGCGAACGGTATGGCTGCTGCTGCATTTTTGGAACAACATTCTGTGCGTTTACAAAACTACAAAACCATAGATTTACATTATTTATACGTTAAAGAAGCTCTTTCGGCTCTAGATGTTTTCATAGATAGAAATATAACGATATTGAAAGAGACGAGACAACAACAAGCTTATTTGTTTGTTATAACTGGAAGAGGTAAAAATAGTAGCGACGGAAAATCAAAGCTCAAACCGGCGATACAAGGACGTTTGAGGAGACGTCAAATACCGTAAGTTGGTTAATCATTGTAGAAATTGTAATAATTATTTGTGTTGTTTAGGTTCACACAAGGAGGTAATCCCGGAGTGATAAGAATTCGTATTAATGTCAATTCGCTGGTAACGAGCGATTTGTCCTAACTTTTCTAATAAGCATCTGATTAGAGAAGTACAAGCGTTATTTTTTATTATTTACTTATAAAGAAAAGTACAATATATGTTTTATATTTTTAAGAAATTGTTATTTTTCTGTGCTGTCGACAAATGGGGGCGTTAGTTATGTTGCAAAATGTATCGGCGGCCTAAATTGTTAGTTCTACGGTTGCGATAACTTTAGCGTTTTATATGCCTCCTTTTGTCGACGTAATTACAATTAGTTTTTAAGTTTTAAGGCATTGATTGTTTTTATTTACGTCGATTTACATAAAAAATGTTCTTGTTGTACCAATTAAGTTCTTATAGTGTTTCTTTAATCGTTTTGTGATGATTAAGAATAGATCATGTTCATTAGAAATATTTTCGTACCATAATAAATTACTTAAAAATTAGTTTTAATGATTGTTTAAAGAAGTAGTAGAATGAGATGAACGAACATGGAGTAATCACTTTTACTCCTGTGATGCGAGTCGTATTACCGTAATTTACCGTATTCAATTACCGTTTATTACCATATAATTGGGCAGTGATGTATGTTGTAATTTTTTTCGTAAATTACGAACGTAATACCGTAAACTAAGAACTTAATACCGTAATTTACCGTTTTCAATTACTGCTAATTACCATAATATAGTTGGGCAATGATGTAAGTCGTAATTTTTGCCATGAATTACGAACGTAGTACCGTAATTTACCGTTTTAAATGACCATTAATTAAAATAGTGCAATGATGTAGTTAAATGTTTCCAGTACTGCGTATTTTTGACGGTAAATTCGTAAATTACGACGGTAATTTACCAATTTCAAAATAGAATACTAGAGAATTAAAAGTATATTAAATATAATATTAAATTACGGTAATTTTACATCACTGGTTGTAATGGGTGCCTAATTGCAAATTAAGATTTCTATTAGTCCGGTCGGGATACCAAAACCCGTGCGTTTTTTGAAGGGACCTTTTTTTATGATTGATATTCATTTTTGACATGGTAAAAATGCAATTAACTTGGGTGCCACTTTTAAATTTTTGGCGTTTGGCCGCTGGCTTAAAGACATGGGAAACTACGAGTATCTCCCCAACTACTTGGTCGAATTCCATGTTTAAGGTGCCGTTAGATAGGTATTAAATTATTCTTCATGTTGCACGGGTAAAAGTAATGAAAATGATGTTGAGAACGAGAAAACAATAAAACAAATCTTAAACAGTTCTATTCGTGCATGTGACGTTTCAAGATACCTTCGAGTTTCAAGCAGATGTATAGCAAAATATTGACATCATTGACGTTGAAATCCTATTTCAGTACTACCACTGTCTAAGGAATGGAGTAAGTTTGGAAGAATACTTAGCAAGTTGTCGCAGAATGCTTCTTCTGTTAGCAGCATTATGGAAACAAATTATCTGCCCTACCTCTCCCTTTACTGCTGGCGAATGTTCAACTTAACAGAGGATGAGAATATACCTAATCTATGGCTTCTACATACTCATTATCTTTGACCAGCAGCCATTTTTCATAATAGCGGCCAAACGCCAAGAATTTAAAAGTCGCACCCACGCTAAATTGTTTTTTACCATGCCAAAAATGAATATCAATAAATAAAAATTCCCCCCCCCCCCAAACGCACGGGCTTTGGTATCTGGACCGGACATATGGAGCAAATTTGCTAGGTTTGACACTAGCTCTGTTCGCTTGACTTGCACTAGTTGCTCGGAGCAGTCCGTAAACCAATGACTGAGACTTCATTTTGTATTCTTTATTCTCATTGGTTTACTAACTGTTCGGAGTAACTAGTGCAAGTCAAGCGAACAGAGCTACTGTCCAACCACAAATCAATGTAAAAATGTCAAGTATGCTAATGACAAAGTGATAGAATATTTGACATCTAACGTTTTGTGGTGGTTTTGCTCTATAAATGGGAATTGTTAATGGACATATCAAAATTTAGTGTGAAAAACTTTAAGAATTCTAAGAAAGCATGAATCCTACTTTTATTTCAAGTAGAAACACCTCCGAGACAGTAAATATTGGTATTTTTCTAATTTGCAACATTTTGTGTTTTAGAGTATACTTTAATAAATAAAATTGGGGAGGGAGCATTTTCTGAAGTTTTAAAATGTGAACACAAACAAACGGGAGAGCTTTTTGCGGCGAAACGTTTGAAGAAAAGATTTAAAAAGTAAGATTTCCCGAATCCCGTAACAGAAAAATCGGGGTGATCGTATTGAGGCTCATCTTTTGGGAATAAGCTATCTGAGTGCCAGCGAACACTAAAATCTGGTTGGTTGCCCAGAGCACTGGCTTAAGGTCTCAAGACTGTTAATAATAAACTTGTAATTGATGAGGAGGGCGAGGAACCCAACTGAGAGGGATGCCAAAGTAATATCTTACTTTTTATGTAAAAAGTAGTTACTTTGCCAGTGGGCAACCCAAATACCGTTTATGAGTTAAAAGTTTATGTGTTTAGAAAGTTTCTCTTTCTCTAATAATTTCATTGAAAGATCCTGAGGCCTTAGTCAGTGCTTTGGACAGCCAACTAGATTTTCGTGTTCACTGGCACTCAAATAGCTTAGAGCTATTTGATGGGTCTGAATACGATCACCTCGATTTTTCTGTTTTCTTTCTCGATCAGCCCAAAGTCTATTCCGTGACTTGAAATCGTAATTTTAATCATCTTTTATAGTTTAGACGAAGTCTCAAACTGTGCCGAAATAATGGCTATGAATAAACTGAGCAAACATCCCAACATTGTTTACATGCTGGAATTTCATTAGTATGTTAAAAAGTAAATCTATAAAATATCAATATGATACCACAACTTGTTTAAATCGTATTTGCAGTAATATATCGAGCGGGCACGTCATTTTTATATTCGAATTGATGGATATGAGTATGTACGAATATATAAAATTAAAAAAAAAGTAAAGAGCCGATACTCAACTTGGCCAGTTATTTAAAAATTTATTTTTATAGGAGAATTCCTGAAAAAAAAGTTAAGCGTTATTTCTTTCAAGTACTCAAGGGATTACAGCATCTTCATAGCCACGGTATATTTCATAGAGACCTCAAGCCCGAGAATATTTTAATTAAAATGTCCAGAGTATCCGAAGATGCTCCAGCTTATCAATGTGAAGAGGTATAATTAGTCGGCCCATTTGAAACTATTTTTAATGTTTTTTTTAAGAGCGAAATTGTTAAGTTGGCCGATTTTGGATCCATACGTGGTATATTTAGTAAACAGCCTTATTCGGAGTACATCGCAACAAGATGGTATCGTGCGCCCGAATGTTTACTAACGGTCGGTTATTACGGTTCAAAAATGGACATTTGGGCCTTAGGATGTGTATTTTATGAAATGCTAACGTAATCGTTCGCTTTCATTAAACACTTTTAATTAATAAAAATTTTCAACAGCTTAGAACCTTTATTTGCTGGGGAGAACGAAATAGATCAACTTGGAAAAATTCACAAAGTACTCGGCTCGCCTAATCCGAGAATTCTACGAAAAATTAAAAAAAAGTAGTATTCAAAAAATTAATTTAGAAAAGTTTAACAAAAAACATATCGTAGGTCTCACAATTTTTTCGATTTTCCCAAAAAAGCAGGAATTGGTTTCAAACCGTTAACCAAACAAATAAGCCCAGACTATGTCGAGATCCTCCAGTTAATGCTTCATTACGATCCGGACACGAGAATTAACGTTCGTCGACTTTTGGATCATAGATTTTTCAAAACCTTACAGTTTGTTGCTAAAGTTATCAAAACTAACGCATTAATTTACAAATTGTTTTAGCGAACGAGACAAGATACAATTCCAAACTAACAAAACTCGCATAAACGAAGTTTGCACCAATAGAAATAAAGGAGATTTCCATTCTATATTTAGTATATCGCCAAATACGAGTCAAAACAAAGTAATTAGAATTAAAAATACAGTCAAACCCGGTTATAACGACACCGCTTTGTACGACATATCGGATATAACGACCAAACGTTTAAGTCGTTATAAGCGATTTTGACTGTACGTTCCTTTTCTTAACTCGATCTTTGCTGACTTCAAAAATCTAGCTTCGATAACGTGACTCTCTAAACTCTTTTTCATTCATTTTATTTCAAGTACAAGTCGAGCCCTACTCGCTCTCATTCGAACGATAAGGGTCCCGAAAAAATTAAAGTTTCGAGACTTTCTAAAACGACAGCCGATATTATTAATTACAAGCCCGATCTTAAACACCATCATAATTTATTGGACGAACATTGTACGGTTGATAGAAAACAAATGCGAGCATGGGGTGTTAATCCGAACATATTAAAAGCGAAAGAAGAACTTCCAAATAGTAACAGAGTACCTAGCAGTCTTAAGAGATATAAATTGCCAGGAAACGAAACCAACAACATTAGCAAAACTACCAGGTGATATTAATAAGTAATTTATATGGAACAACATTAACTTAATTTTTTTATAGTAATTTGCCTCAAATGCAAAATTACAATAATATTTTAGAAAGTATAAGAGCAAAACACTTTATTTCCAAATCCTACGTTGTGTCTAAGAATCTAGAGAAAAATAAAAAATTGTTAGAAAGAAAATTATAGAACAATGTCAGAGCGTCGTAAATAATAATTTGATTTTATTTTGTTTAACTTTGTAAAATAAAATACAATCTATAATTTTCAATGAGTTGGTACTTCCCGAGGGGTTATCCACTCTCTGCAGTCAATGTACAAAAATTGAGCTGTCAATGGTAGTCATCTGCAGTCAATGTCAGCCATAGCATATGCAGTCATGGGCAGTCAACTGCAGTCAGTGTACAAATTCAGAACAGTGGTTGACCCCTCGGTACTTCCCCTTTTTGTTTTTGCAAGCTTCAAGTCATTATTCTGCATAGAAGATATACCTACAAGATATATGATTCTTTCACCTCAAGTATAAAAGATACATATTAATTAGACATTGATACTGCCCAGCTCTGTCTAGGGTGGAAACGCAGTGTTTCGAGGCGGGAGCCGAGCGCCCCTATTGTACACTTTATGTACAAGTATTTTGACACAAAATATCTGATACTTTCAAGTCAAATATCATAGATACAAGCAGAGCTGCAAGAGTTTGAAACACTGAAGTCATTTTTTTGACTTAATTCATTTTTGTCACTTTTGATTTAAGTCAATTTGAAACTCGTGACTCAAAACTTATGATTTAATTCATTTTTCAAATTGACTTATAACTTAAATCATTTTTGTCTATCTGGTGAAAACTTAAGTTTAAAAAAATGACTTAAGTCATTTTAGAAAATACTTGTGTCTTTCAAATACTTAATTGTGAAAAATGACTTCAATTGTAAAGACCTTTCCTAAATATTACTTAAACCAAAAAAAAATATTTAAGTTAGCTCGTATTTACTTAAATCATTACCGAATGACTTGACTCGAACAACATATTTGCGACCTAAACCTAAGTGAAAAATAATGATTTAAATCAAAGAAAAAAATAAAATAAAGACTTACGTCGTTTCATAAATCATTACAAAACGACTTGACTAGAACAACAGATTTGCGACTTAAGTCAAAAATAATGATTTAAATCAAAATAAAGACTAGTAATTTCATATATTGACTTAAATCCAGGGCTGGACTGGCCCGGCGGGCTACCGGGAATTTCCCGGTGACCCGTGATGTGACAATGAAAGAAATATATTGCAAAAATTTGGATAAATTGAAAAAATCAAAAATATGAATCAGGAGTCAAAAATCAAAATAATTGTAAAGGACCGTTTACACCCACAGGTTTGCTTCCGTTTGGACACTGTTCAGGCGACCTGCACAGGCCAAATCAGAGCTTGAACGATGTCCAGACGCTCCGGTTTGGTCTGTGCAGGCCGCCTCCGCCTGAATAAAGTCCTGACCACTCCGGTTTGGCCTGTGCAGGGTGCCTGCACCCTGCACAGGGAAGACCAGCCTGTGTGTGTGTGATGCAGGTTTAAAATTGGAAATAAAAATAATGAAATCTTTTAGTCAAGAAAAATCGCGTTATTTCATGGAAATTATGTGCTTTATTTCTAGTCGTTTCTAGTCTGTAATAATCTAATAATTGAATTTTTGTGGACCTTTTGACACTTTGGGGCCCAGGGCTTACATATGCACTAACAGGGCGTTAGTGCATATGTAGATCTGCCATTGTACCTAAACATTTTTAAAATGTAGGTCTAGTGATCACGTATTACCATGCCAAAATTGGTTTTGATATCTCGAAGCAATCCGTCCACACAGTATACTGTGTAGATGTTTATAAACACCCTGTCTAAAATTTATTCATATTAAAGTTAACACTGAATAATAATAATAAAAATTCAGAATTTTTTTCCGTAAACCGAAGTTAACGCGCACTTAGGCCGCTTAATCGGGCCCATTGTGCTGTCTCCCTTTTCCCTTTAGCAAACCCTTCTGACCCTTCAGTCCTTGATCCATCGCAACCTTTGAATGAATTCAAGGATACTGGAGGGCGAAGTGTCGCTGATACTGGCCATTTTAGGCCAGTATTCCCCTAACATAGATCCTCGAATTAGCGTTAAAGTAGACAAAGCACATGTTCCATTATTTCATCCGTTTCGTTACATCCTCTACAATTGGAGCTGTCAGCAACACTCATTCTGTATAGATGCTTGTTCAGTCGACAGTGTCCAGTGAGAGCGCCATTAAGTTCTGACGAGACAACCGTAGGTAATAATTAGCGTACTTTTTAGATGGCGCTTTTATAGCTGTTTTGTCAAACTTGCAGCTGGTACAGTTAGCCCAACTGGTCAACTCTTTCATTACCTCGTTTCCTTGATGACCTTTGAAGCAGAGTTTTAGGTCATTATATGTAGATATCTGATTCAGAACTTTAATGCATTCTATTACTAAACCAGAGGTTACTTTGTCTCTCGATATCTGAATGTTTTGGTTATTGGTTGACGATTTCGCTCTCTATAATATACCGAGAGCCTTCTAGCACCCCTATTAGTTCTGTTTGAAAACTGAGGTGTGCTTGCCAAGCGATATGATTTTGCTTAGATTCAGCTCAGGTGAGTATACATACAGGTTGAATAGTTCGAGTTAGCACATAGGAATTATAATAAGTGGAAACAAGTACGAAATATTTTTAAATGATTACGAGAGAGAAAGAGTTATTTTTAGATATAAAATAGGCGTTCAATAATTCATAATCTAATTATTTTCGTTTAAATCAAGAACCATTTTTAAAATAAAACACCAATAATAAAATTAAAATAAATTGTAAAAATAAATACCTATCACTTATCAAAAATTGCAGGCGTGTACTTTAAATTTGAAATTAACAATTGACGCCTTCCTTTTATCTAAAAGTAACTCTTTCTCTCTCGTAATCATTGAAATATATTTCGTAGTTGTTCCCACTCATTATTTTCCTATGTGCTAACTCAAACTATTCAACCTGTATACCCGCTATCTGTTTTAGATCCGTCGGAGTAGATAGATATGACAGGTGTGACAGCTTCTGTATCTGTTGGATTTTTCACCGTTTTAAAGACGTAGTTAAATTAATTACAGAATTTTGAATGATCTGTTGAAAATATATGTAGGTGAAACGTGATCCGTACCTAAAGTGAGCAGATGCAGCTCTTTCATGCTGTCCTCGACAACACTTAGATGTCCTACATTTTTTGAATTATCCCACATGCCCAGTCCGCGTAACCTTAGAGCCAGCTCCTTCCTTTGGGTAAAAACACTAATTTTTTCTTACTAATTAGGCTCTTATTTCCTATATACAAATATCTCATTGCCTTCTTTTAACCTTACCCTATCAGGAATTATGACTATTAGTGATATCAACCGGATATTAAAATCACTAACGGTTACGAGCCGAGTGTCTAAATATCAACTTTCCGGCTCATTCGTTAGAAATCGCTCTCTTAAGTTAAATTAGTTTAAGTCTTGATTTGACTTAATACTCAAGTCTTTTTTATTTTGAGAATGACTTATGACTTCAGACTTTTTTGGAATGACTTTTTGCAGCTCTGGATACAAGATACAAAAGTACACATTATGAAATAAGAGCTAATAGAACGTGTGCTAGAGGCCTAACACGAATTGTGGATGCATCCATCATAACACCCCTACTTAAATTGAAGGGTAACTTTATTTTGCCAACAAGTAGTAAATCGACAACCTCCCCTTCTGCCTGTTTGTCATTGTTGGCTAGTAAACAGGGTGGCCAATAATTGTGAGGGTGACCGTACTATGATTTGCAATGGTGCTACAAATGTTAAAGTACAAAATAAAATTTCTCCAACAGTACGAGAACGTGATATCGACAGATAATTGCTATGAAATCAATTAGGGTTCCAGAAAACAGAAAATCTGAGTTTGATAATCATTTTTGAGATTTTATAACTTATGCGAAAAATTCGGGAAATTGCTAGTATCTCAACAGTGAAGGAGGGGAGTCCAGATTTTTATTTATACCTATCAAAAAGTTCGCATAAAGTACAAAAATCCAACTCTTATAAATTTTATCTTAGATAAGTTTAAACAATGTTTAAACAATACTTAAAATAAAAAAAAAAGCTTTTTTAGAACAAAAAGCGCACTGTTAAGATTCGGGGATTTGACTCTTCGATCATTTGCATCAATAAAGCTTGACGTTTAAAATGCTGAATCGTTATTTTTCAGTCGAAATCCCTCGTTTTTTGTTTATAGACATTTTTATAAGTTTTTATAAGTAGGGTATAATTGATTGTTAATTAAAAATTAAAGTAGCGACGTAAATTAACTTTATCAACAATGGAAAACGAAGCAAGTTTTGATAATTGTCAACAATTAAGTGAAGTTATACATTACAAATCAGAACGACGAGGGGGTTTTCTTAACCGACCTTCGTTTTTGGTCTCTACAGCATTCCAAAATCAAACTTTTTATGGCATCGGAAGTACTTTAGCACTGGCAAAAAAGAATACGGCCCTTAAAGTACAAAATCAAAGTTCCGAAGAAGACATCGAGGATGACATTCCCCACATATTTAATTTTTATTTTATTGAAGAGAAAGAAACTATCAAATTTGGTACGTATTATTTTAGTTTTAATCAATTTTTATTATTAACAGGCTGTATTTATCGGCAATAAAATAAGAATTGCGTTTTGTGCGCCGCCGCTGCCACGCTGAGTTAAATTTAGTTGGCCTTGGATTGCTTGAACTACAGAATAAGATAAAAGTTCTTTTAAAATCCATAATTTGTGTTTTATGTAGTTCTAATTAGCAATTTTTATATTATTTCTAAATAAAATAATTAAACGTTATGGCAAATGATATGGAAATTACGGTTACAGTAGCTAAAAAAAGACCGTTAGAGAGTAAGTTTTTTAGGTTATGTTGACCTTACATTGATTAAACATTATCAAATTCAAATTATCTCTTATAATATCCTATAAAATAGTATTTTATAAATCAATTAATGTCGCAAATTAAATTTTTTTAATAAAAATTTTAAAAGAACAATTTTTATAGATAATACTAATGCGAAAGCGAAAGTTCAGATAAAACGAACCAAAAAAGATAACATATGTGCAGTAAACTTTAGTCAAAAAAACGCAGTTTCCATTCTAAACGAATTAAAAGCGGGAGTAAAATATACCACTGTAGAACAGTCCGGTCCACCTCATGCGCCAGTATTCAAAATTGCCGTCGAGATCGACGGTCAATCTTACTTAGGATTAGGTGGTTCTAAAAAAATAGCTAAATGTAAAGCTGCCGAATTAGCGTTGCAATCGTTTATACAATTTCCGAACGACGTTAAGGTTTTTCCAAGCGCCGTTGTTAAAAACAACGATTTTACGACCGATAGTTTTGACGCAAATGCGAACAAAAATAATATTAAAGAAGCACCAGGGAAGGATGATTCTAATAAAGCTTCGAAAAGTGCCGTTATGTTGTTGAACGAATTGTATCCCAATACAAAATACGAATGCACCGAAAATGGAGACGATATTTATGCAAGATTTAAAGTTACCGTTGTAGTTGGAAAGGACTCGTTTATTGGAACCGGTAATTAGATTCGATAAATTCTTATTTTATTATAACTAAACTTGTTTAATTAACAAAGGATCTAGAAAGAAGTTGGCTAAACATGCAGCCGCATCTAGTGCGCTAGCACAGTTATTGGGCGATACCGGATTACAGGCATTTGCTTGCCCTTATAAAAAGCAAAAGATTAGCAACGATCAGCAACAATTAGCCGATCACATAGGAAGGTAAAATCTTTTTAAAGCACATTTTATAAAACCTAAAATTAATTATTTCAGATTAGTTATGGAGAAATTTAACTCTTTGATGAAAGATAATCCTTTTCACGCCAAAAGAAAAGTATTAGCCGGTATCGTAATAACTCGTGGAGTCGACTTAAACAATTCTGAAGTAATTGCTGTAAGCACAGGAACCAAATGCATATCTGGAGAATACATGAGTATAAATGGAGGATCTTTAAATGATTTACATGCTGAAATCATATCGCGTAGATGTTTAGTTTTGTATTTATACGAACAACTTCAATTAGCTTTTGTTCCTGGTAAGTTTAAAGTGAACCGTTTAAACAATAAATAACATATAATTACAGAAGGGCGGCCTACATCAATTTTTGAATTAACCGGCGACGGAAAGAAATATCAATTAAAGCCCGAAATAGCTTTTCATTTGTACATTAATACGGCGCCTTGTGGTGACGCTAGAATATTTAGCCCTCGCGAAGATAGCGAAGAAATTGATAGGCATCCTCATAGGAACTCTCGAGGACAATTGAGAACAAAAATAGAATCTGGCGAAGGTACGATTCCTTTGAAATCAAACACAATACAAACGTGGGACGGAGTTCTTCAGGGGGAGAGGCTATTGACAATGTCCTGTTCCGATAAGGTAGCTCGTTGGAATGTATTAGGATTACAAGGGGCTCTCCTATCTCATTTCATTAACCCCATCTACCTTAAGAGCATCGTTTTAGGTAGCTTACTCAATGAATCGCATTTATATAGGTAAGGGTTTCAATTCTATTTGAAATAAGTACTTAAAATTAACTTTCAGAGCAATATGTGGTCGTGTAGAATTAACACTTCAAGGTCTTCCACCTCCGTACTTATTAAATCGTCCGCAAATGTTATTAACTACTTCGTCAGAATCGCGATATCCTGCAAAGGCGCCAAGTTTTTCTGTTAATTGGGCTATTGGTAATAATTTGCCGGAAATAGTAAATACAACTACTGGAAAAACGGAGATCGGTTCGTCACGTTTATGTAAGAAGAATTTATCTAAAGTATACAGCAGTACTTGTCAATTGTTTAATGCGATTAATGGTGTTAAAATAAACGTGCCGTCTTTTTATAACGAAGCTAAAGAATCTGCCACAACTTATAATGTAAGTTACAAATTTAAAAAAGACTTAAGATTTAAAATAGCGAACCGTTTTAAATTTTAGATTGCAAAAAAACAACTATACGAAGCATTCACCAAAGCCAATTTAGGTAGCTGGGTTAAAAAGCCCCTAGAACAGGACCAATTTGAATTATCTCTTTAAGATTGTTACTAATTGTGTGTTTTATTATTTGTTTTTGTGATATTTTGTTTTTTCTGTTTGTAAAAGGCAAAAACATCTTAATTTAATATTGTTTGTGTTTAATAGAATGTTTTTGCCTTTTAATTTCGACTTTAAATTAGTAATTGTGATGAATTCAAATATTATTTTCTTTTTAATGTTAAATAGTATGTGAAAATAAGTTAATATGTTAATGAATTAAGTACAAAATTTTATAATTATTAATTTTAAAATTTTTAATAATAATTCAATTTTAAGAATTATCATTAATAATGTTTAAAAAACTTCACTTAATTATTACTCATGCTATACAATCACTAGTTAAAGGTAATTTAGTCAACTTACTCTTAGAGAAATAGAATTTGAAAAAGTATTTTTGTTTTACGAGTAGATTGACAGTATAATCTTTCAGTAAGTTAACCAACATTGCATTAGTAACGGAACAGTATTATAATTAAGTTTTAATTTCATAATGTACTTCTTTTGTACAGCAACTCTTTGAAATAAATGTTCGAATTTGTTTTTGAAATGGCAAATTATTTATTCAAATAACAAAAATTTTGCAAATAATTCTTATTGACACTCGAATTTTACTGAGTAATTCATTTAAGCATTTGAAACCTTTTTCAATTTTCTCGAGCTGCAAAGTGCCCTCGAGAGCTGACAGGTATGAAATTCCACATGAATGGAATATGTGTCTATAAAAAAAATTGGGTGTTATAGCAACTGAAGAAGGATTTTGAATGCCTGCAATGATTTTCTAAAATAGTCTAGATTCGACTCGTCGAATGTTCTCAATATTTAGAAAAAGCAACGGATGTGGCGTACCAGGAACTTTTTCATAATAGGTTTTTCAAGGTTTGACATTCAAAAAATCATTACTCCGAAACGGCTCGAGCGATTTTGATAAAAAATTGTATTTCAATAGAGAATTACGTTGTCTGTAACATGTCCAAAAAAGAAAAAATATAGCAGAGGAAATTTTGAGAAAATCCATTTCAAAATTTTGGCCTACTTTGGCCCCCTGAAGGTTAGGCAATTTTGAAAATCGACTGGGTTAGGACGAAAGCCCTATATTTTGGCTGTACAATGTCGTTTTGAAGTTTTTATAATAATAATTACCGGCCAAGTTATAAGGAAAAAACCACAAAATGGGACAATCGTTCTATTGGCCGCCATTTTGAATTAAAATAGTATATTATAATACATGTGTATAAGAAAGACTTTTCGCATTAGCGACGAAAATTACAAGCGCGAGCTTGCGAGTGCTTGTAATGGCGCGTATGTGATAAAGTCTACTTATACACAAGTATTATACGATATTTTTTATTATAATTGCAAATAAAACCTCTATAAAAGAGAAAAAATCTGTATTTAAAATTTGAAAATTAAGCGTGCCGATTTTGGATATATTTGTTGCCACAGAGATGTTTTGTGTTTACATAGGAGAACAACAGTCACACAACAGTTAATATTATTGTTGTTACCTAGACGACTTTATAGAGCACTTGTGCAATAAAGACGATTTTATGAACGCTTTTTAGTGTGAAATTGGCAGATTATAATGCAAGTATAATAAAAAATAATTTTTTTGGCATTTTTGGAATCAGGGGAACTCAAAATGTCGAGAAATGCAGTAAAAAATTTTTTTTTATTTTTCTTGGTTCTAATTAATAAGGGAAAAAGTTAATAAGTGCGTTTCTCTACTGAGATTAAAGGGTGGGAAATATGCTCAGTTTTTAGAAGGTCAAATTGGTTTTTGAAGACTTCTTCGGCGTTTTAATACATAAATGCTATACGCTATTAATTAGTTTCTAGTTTTCTAACACCTTTCAATTTTCAAAGAATAAAAACACTGCTCAATTACCTACTTTCATTAAGTGATTAAGTGTCAATCCCCAGGCTTTAAAAGCAAGCTTTTAAAAAAAAAATTATTCAAAGACTTTCTGGATGCTTTTAAAACTTAATAAGAAACTTGAATGATTATTAACAAAAGTTAATATTGTATAACAGTTATGTATTATTAATGCAATTTATTTAAAACTTGATTCATTGGTAATTTATAACGCGCAGTTAAATATTTTAAGGGCACAAGCACTCTTTATAGTGCTTGAACCAAATGCACAATAAATTTAAAATGATAGTCATATAATTTGTTGCCTATAATATACAGCGTAGCGTGTCCCCGAATAACACCGACAAACATCTTCAGTGGTTTCCTGGGACCAAAATTGGACATTTGCTCCTCTTGCAATTATATGAAAAAATTCACCCCTACAAAGTTATAGGTTCTTAAAGTTGGGGTTAAAATTTAAAAAAAATCGCTGTAGCTCCAAAACTACTCTAAATATTTTAATGATTTTTGTACAGTAGGCATAGGCATATCTTATAAGTCATCCTGTGGTAGAAATTGCATGAAGTACCTACTCCTTTAGGGGGTGGCGCTAACTTTGAACCCCTAAAATACTAGTTTTTGCTAAAAAAAATTTAAATTCGTTTGATTAATTTTATGGGGAACTTTAAAATAAACATTTTGTGTCTCTTGAATTTTTCTTCTAAAACTAACCGTTCTTGGGAAAAATTGGAAATACATATTTACAGTATTTTTGGAGATAAAGCGACTTTTTAAAAATGTTAATTCCAACTTTGAGAACTTATAACTTTGTAAGGGTGAGTTTTTTCACATAATTGCAAGAGAAGCAAATGTCTTATTCTAGTCCCAGGAAACCACTAGACGTTTGTCGCTATTATTCGGGAACATCCTGTAGATAACAAAAACCAAATCCAAGAATCTACACAGCTAGTGATTTCTGATCCTGTTAAACTTCTACGAAGTTATTTAAAATTCCGCATTTCATTTCCAAGTACAACCAACTTTCTAACATTACTTCCGCAATACTTTAAAAGCAATAAAAATCAAATTACGTAAAATTGGGCTGATAATAAGGGCATTTCTGAGGAGATCCTTGTTTAGAGTTAGTCATTCTGTCTACTAATTCAAAAAGTTGCTGAAATCATTTATTTATTTTTGCCTGACGTCATAAATTAGTAAGGAATTGGGGCATCCCGTTCAATTCCCTTACGTCTCACTGCGTCACAACATTCAAAACGTAACTTCCAATTGGACTTCCCCGTGAGTCTGCGCGTCTTAACGAGGCGCGCAACTGTTCAAAAGATTGAAAAGTTATTCATATGTTTTTCTAAATTGGAAATACTACGATGAGTTGTCAAATATTAACTAGTTGCAGCTTTTCTGCAGTGAGCGGCTTCAGTAATGTGAGGGCAAAGGTGAGTGTCTTTAAGAATATATTAATTTTTTTTAATTACAAATTTTTAGGACGATTTTTACAAATATGTGGTATTTCAAACGTTTCAATATGTAAGTGAAAACATGAAAAAAAACTCAAATGGGGACGATACAATAGAACCAACTACCCACAACTTTAACTGCGACTGCCAAGAGTGCCAGAAAAAATTTGGAAGTTTACCATTATTAATACAAGTTATCGAAAGGCGCGAAAATTTAGATAATAATCCGGGACCCTCCACAAGTTCAAACGCAAAAACAATAACTTGTCCTCACTGTAATAAAGAGTTTACCCATAGAGGAGATTTTAATAAACACGTTCGTAAGCACACTGGAGAGCAACCGTACGTGTGCCAAATATGTGAAAGAAAATTTGCCCACACTTCTAATTTAAATAGGCACTTAAAAGTACACACCGGCGACAGGCCGTATGCCTGCGATGTTTGCAACAAAACATTTAATAGAAAAGATAAACTCGAATTGCATAAAAAAACAAAATTATGTAAAAAAAATGCAGAAAAATATAGCGCAAACTAAATTTATTGTTTTATTGTTACAAAATACGGTTAATCAGTTAATAGTTAAAGAACTAATATTATAATTGGCATATTTCTCATGAGGTCGTTGTAACGGATGCGATAAAACTTTTGCCATCGCTAAATGTAAATCTGAAGCGTTTCTAGACACAGAAAATGAATAATTAAAACCTTTTTTATCGATATCTTGAAGCTTCTCGAATATAGCCTGACAGTGATTTGCAGCACTAGGAGGATCGTGCGTCATCACAACATCAAATGTAACATACGGGGAATTCAAAATTTCTTCGACTTCCTTAGTTTTAGTCAAAGTAGGTATCGAATACGATCTTGCATACATAAAAATAATTCTAACGACGTAAGGTGGACAAATAAACTGCTTATCTTCTGATGTCGATACACTCACTTTTTCCCTAATTAAATCGAACACTACGTTTAAATCAAAAATATCTTCGGGTTTACAAGGTTTGATATTTTGTAAAGCTGCGATTATATCTTGAGGCGAGTTTGTAAAATCTTGTATCCAATTAGCCGTATGTTCGTTAAGAAACATTAACGCAAATTGATGTCTAGGATCGATTGCGGATTTATTGTACAGAAACATTTTAAGTGCACGAGAAAGCATGAATATAGTAGGATATTTTTTACCGTGTGACATTTCAAACCAAGTACAGTCGTCTTCGTCGCTTGCTCGATCGAAAACTATCACAATTTTTTCCGGTACGTTTGTAGGCGGTAAAGTACGTGGTGGTACTTCGACGGTAGTTTCATCTATTACTTCTTGCTCAATTTTATTGGATAACGACAACGTATTTACCGAAGCTTGAATACTATCGAATACCATTTCGTCGTTGTTTGAATCTTCTGTATCATCGGCTACCGATATTTGTGAAGTTGACGGCTGTGCGTTTTCGGTACTAGAGGTGATCGTTTTTGTTTCATCTTTTTCTATCGTTATCGGTATTATTCGTTCCACACCTTTTTGTTTATGTTTATTTGGTGTTTCTGTTGAAGACATTTTTCAATTTTTCTAACCTAAAAACAAATATCAAAAGTCAAACAGAAAACAATTTTACGAGACGCCACCTGGTGAAAATCTTTTACACTATTGCATAGGCGTAACATTGGGTACAATTAATACCAGTGTTGCATAATTTTTCTGAGTTAAAAATAGTAAACTGAAGTATAGTGCGTACTGCGTAGAGCGAAAAACGAAAAAATATGAATTTATGGTGTAAAAAGGTTTGCTTTCATTTTATTTTATTTCAATTACTTTACAGTACAAAATAAATTTTTTAAATGGAAAGTAGGTACGAATATTTTTTCTAAATTAGAAGAATATCAAATGTAATAACAATAAAAGTACTCCGTCCTTTAGAAAACTCGTCGCAAGCTGCTCATTTTCTAAATTAATTAATGTTCGTTAATATGAGCAAATACATATAGACTTAAATATATGAGTAAGTATATTATTTTAGGTTTAAATTCAAACTTGCATAGTGTGCATGTCATCCGTAAAATTTACACGTATTTTGTTGTGGTGGCGCTGGTGACAGCGCCTTGAGAGGCCGGTTTCTAACGAATGGGCGGGAAAGTTGATATTTAGATATTTCTGTTAGGGTAAGGCTCAAAGAAGGCAATGACACATTTGTATATAGGAAATAAGAACCTAATTAGTGAGAAATGTTGTTTTTAACCAACATACTTTGTTTTTTTTAATTACACCAAGTTCAATTGGACTTTACTCACTAATGAGGCTCTTATTTTCTATATAAAAATATGCCATTGCCTTCTTTGAACCTTACCCTAACAGAAATTATGACTATTAGTGATATGAGCCGGATATTAAAGTCGCTAACTAATAATTATGATCCAATACTCCAATTACGACGAAAAATTTAAAAATTGATGACAGTGTAGAGGAAGGACCCTTATCATAGAATAATAGGCCCCCTTGAGTGCTAGAAGATGTATAGTTAAAACATTTTTAAATGTAAAATCCAAGTTGATTACACTGAGCGTCGCGACGCGCAGATCAATACATATTCTATCACGAGGCCGTTCTAATATTTTGTTAGTAAATTGTAACATATATTTATTTAGTCGCAATTAGATTTTCCAAAAACTCATTGAAAATTATCAATTTTAGGATACGAAAATGTGATCACTTACAAACCTGATGTTGAATGATTATTAAAAATTAGTGCAAATTTTAATAAAAAATTGGTCTTTTTAATTGTTCAAATATTTTGAAAAAATATAATTTAAAAAATGGCTAAATTAGATGGTACCGGATTAGGCTACTCCTA
Source organism: Malthinus seriepunctatus (assembly GCA_963924605.1). Classification (NCBI taxonomy): domain Eukaryota; kingdom Metazoa; phylum Arthropoda; class Insecta; order Coleoptera; family Cantharidae; genus Malthinus; species Malthinus seriepunctatus. The sequence goes on from OZ004601.1 coordinate 53,350,977, forward strand.
TCATTTACCTACAGCGGGATGGAGTTTAAGGATTAGGAACAGTTTATCTCAATTTAGCGATCTATTTAGCGAATTTAATAAATATATTGCCCCAGCCTATCATCACGACAGATGTGAAAGGTAAAAATTACAAATCCAAAATACTGTTATTCAATTCAAAATACTTCTTTCAGGTCAGTTCCGATGCGCTTATATTCCATGCACAAAAGAGAATTTGTTATGATTTTTATTGCTTTTTTCGGATGTTTTGGTTTAGCAATGTTCATCGGATTAGCAGGTAACTTATTGCGCCGCAAGAAGGAAGAGATTTATAATTAAAAAATAATTTTCTCAAGGACCACCTATTACTGTTACCACAGAAATGGATGGAAAATCTTTAATAACAAAAGAAAATAGTTCCAACTCTGGCGACTTAGCCACAAGTCTTTTTACAATGAGAACGCCTAGTTTAGGTTCTTATAGTCAACAATTATGGGTTATTGCAAAATTAAGCACAGACAACACAGATGGTAAAATAAAAATAATGATTTCACCCCATTCTTCACTTGATTCTTTATAGATGAGACGTTTGACAAAAGTTTTCAAATAAGCGTTTCAATTGATGGTTTAACTGGAGAACATAAACCAGTAACGATTTTAACTCATGCCAAAAACAGAACGAGACACTTATTATGCGTTAAAACTGAATGTGACGAATTTATTGTTCTTCATTTAGGATTTTTAGATTATACCCACTACATAATTACAGTTCGTTTTCATAATTTGAAACATATCCAAGAAAGATACAATATAAAGAAGCTCACATTTTATGTAAGTATTACGATTGCGGATGGGAAATTCTGCTGTGATCCTTTCAGTTCAGAAGTAAAAACTTTTCTTCCAGTTTAAAACCTATGATCCGGCATTCACACAAATAGAAATTTGGTTTCGTTTCATCTTCCTCTTTTCTACATTTATGACTGCCGTAAGTACCAAAAAAAAGTAAAAGTATTTTTATTTTGCAAGTTTTTTCAGTGTTGGTTTGCTCATACATTAAGAAAGTATACGCTTTACGATTGGTCTATTGAACAAAAATGGATGTCCATTTTGCTACCGTTATTATTATTTTACAATAGTAAGTCGTTTGTTCTGTGGGTTCTCTTTCAGTCTGTTTTAATTCTATTCTTGTAGATCCAATGTTTCCTATGATGTTTCTGATCAATTCGTGGGTACCTGGAATGTTAGATGCGATTGGACAGGCAACTTTTCTAGCCGGTGTAGCTTTGTTTTGGTTGTGTGTTTATCACGGATTGAGACAAGTAATTATTTTTGTAGTTTTCCCTATCTATCTGTGATTATCACTTAAGCCTTTTCCAAATCCTTTAAATGTAAAGCTCACATCAGAAGTACATAGAGTAGCGTTCATTTTTTAGAATGAACGACGATTTTTAAGCTTCTACTTCCCAAAAGTATTTATTGTTGGGATGCTATGGATATCTGCTTTGATTATGGCCATTTGGGAAAAATATGAAGAATTAGAAGATCCAACTTATAATCATATTGTTGACGCTTCCAATTACTATGTAAGTAAAAAGTATTACTAAAACCTTCGGGACTTACAAAATAATTTTATTTTTTAGAATTTGAAAGTCTTCTTCTTCGTTTTTGGAGCAGTTTACATTTCGTATTTGCTATTCCTTCTTTTAAGGGCTTACAGCGAACTGAAATCTATGCCAATATTTGGTAAGAAAATAAATAAATTAATGACAATTCAGAAAGATGAATTTTGAAATATTTTAGATAAAAGGCTGAAATTTTTGACTTTATTAATGATAATTGTGTTAATAGTTAGTTTTATAATAACTTCGCTACGATTCAGTGTTGGAATTTTAGAAGATAATTTTGTATCACAATTATCAACTCATTATAATAGTTCTGTACAATTTATGTCATTTTATGGATTATTGAATTTCTATCTTTATACAATGGCCTACGTTTATGCTCCTGTTAACAAGGCAATTCATGGTAAGAGTGAGATAAAATAAATATTTATCGATTAAAATATATATTTTAGAATCAACGATAACAAAAGATAATCCCGCGTTTTCGATGATTAACGATTCTGACGAAGATGTAATTTATGGATCAGATGAAGAAAGTCGACGACCTTTAAATAGAAGTAGAAACGACGATGACAGCGATTAAATTGTTGAATTATTGATATCAATTCTAAACATTGTGGTATTGTTCTCTCAAAGAATAAAACACGGGGTAAAGGAATGTAATACAGGGAGAGTTATTATTCGAGACAATTCTAGTATTTAATATTTAAACGTTAAATAAAATACTATTCGAATTGTTTGTTAAATGTTGTTCGAGATATTTGTGTTGTGTAAATAATTAATTATAGGTATACCTAACATAATTCAAAATTTATAAATTTTAGAACTTTACAACAATAGCTAGGTAATGCTTGTCTAAAATATTGTTAAGAGTCAAAATTTTCAAAATAGAACATGTATTTTGAATATAAAATTTTTGTAATTATAATTTTAAAAAGTAATAAAATTACAATTTCTTTAAATGTTTAGATGTGTAGATCAGCGATCATTAAACTAACTTTATTAATAGTTTGTTTATTTGTACCTACTAAACTTTGTTAAGTTAATCAAAGTATGATTACCGCAAAATGCCATTCAACCCGTCTCAAAATATTTATTACAAATAGTAATAAGGATGTTCCGACTCCGATCTAAACAACAAATAATTATCTATCGTAACAATTTAATTTTTTTTTGAAAACACAACCATACATTGGTAACTTGTCAGCAAATTGTTTTATCTTAGTTACACAAAATTAAAAATAGTACAGTAAATTAATTACAAGAGTATTGTGTGAAGAAACATGCTTTGGTATTAAAAAAGCAACCGCTAATCATTAATCACTTATTCATTTGTCTTTAATACCTAATTATATTTATATATTCATTTTATTGTATAATTATATTTAAGGCAAATTAAAAAATAATTCCTTTTTAATCTATTTTAGATCGGCAGTCTTCTTATTTTGTGATTTCGCAAGTAAAAAAAAGGATTTATTTTTCAAAATTGTCTTTACGTGTCATTAATTTTTACTACATTCACAATACAACAACCACAATAAAGTCGATGTTTTAAAAATCATTTTTATAATCTACAAAGAGGGTGAAATTTTCCTTAAAAAAATTGACTATGTTAGTACGGTAAAAAAACCACGAATCACATTGTAAAAATGTGTCCCGCTCTATTTATACACAAATTATAATATTTACATATCACTCTCAACAATTATAAAAAAGAAAATACAACTTTTTAGCAACAAGATGACTTTGCCGGTTCTGCTTCGACTAAATTAAAATCCAACCCATTGGGTCTTGTGAAACCGGTTTTTATACCGTCCCAACCATCTTCGACTTTATATTCGCCGGTTTGTATTCTGTTATAAACTTCTTGAGTAACTGATCTAAAAGCTTCTTCTACATTTGTACCCTTCCTAGCGGATGTTTCTACGTGGTAAATACCATTTTGATCGGCAAACACTTTTGCTTCATCTTTCGAAACTTCCCTATGACCACCATTACTTACAAGATCTAACTTACAACCTACGAGTGCAAAAACGGGACGATGGGGTTCGATGTGTCTCTTAGCTTCGGCCATCCACAAAGGAATATTTTCGAAGCTCGCTCTGTTACAAATATCATAAACTAGTAAAGCTCCTACCGAATTTCTATAATAAGATTTAGTTATAGATCTAAAACGTTCCTGACCAGCCGTATCCCATAATTGTAACTTAATTCGAGTACCATCTTTAACTTCTATAAGTCTCGCAAAAAAATCGACGCCAACAGTGGGATCCGATAACTAAAAAGTAAACTTGTAATTTTGGTTTTGATTGATAATTTTATGTTAGTCACCTCCGCAAATTTACCATCTGTAAAATACTTCAATAAAGAACTTTTACCAACTGTACTGTCTCCTATTAAAATTAATCGAAACTGATAATCAAAAATTGGTTCAACCATTTTTAAATCGCATTACACAACTAATTAATAAAACACTAAAAATATTCTTACAAGGTAATAACAATGCAGCGTAAAATTAATAAACCTGACAGTTAAATGACAATAGACAGGTAAATAACAAAAGTCGATAATACAGTTTTCTACGGTTGCAACAAATTTAAAATTTTTAGCGCTTTTATTTAAATCTCGATAATCGTAAATTTTAAATCCGATAATTTGTAAATTCGGTTATTTTGAAAAAAAGTATCTTGAAATACATTTTAAATTAGTCGATAACGTAGTTAACGCGAATTAGCAAGCAACGCCTGCGTGCTAAATTTAAATTTAAGGGTTGTTCGGAATGCCCCGCCCTTTTTGTTCCCTTATAAATTAATTTCAATTTATTCTTTTAAAAAATGGGAAACGAATCCGGGTGGTGCGATAAAATTGGAAATAATATATCAGAATTAGGGAAATGGTAAGTTAATTGAAAAGTAATGGGATTAGTTTATTGATTGTTATTTTTTAGGGCTGTTTGGCAAAATGTAATATTAGGACAAATTTTGTCTTTATTGCTGTGCACAATAAATATTTTATCTAATTTTATTAATGTTAGCGTAGTGTCAGTTTTACCGACTGGTCAAAGTTTTCCACATTACATGCTACTTTTTGTAATTTATACGAGTTGGTTGGCTTTTCGAAAGGGCGATCGAGGTTTGATATCAATTATTAAAGCTAGAGGATGGCGATATTTATTGCTTTGCTTAATCGATGTTCAAGCAAACACTTTGATGAACACAGCACACCAATTTACCACTCTAACAAGTATACAGGTACGAGTGTAAGGTGATATTGTTGGCTAAAATTTATTTACCGGCTCGCTTTTAGTTGCTCGGATGTGTTGCAATACCTGTAGCCTTAGCACTAAGTTGCCTCGTGCTCGGTGTTCGCTATCGCATGGTACATATTCTGGCTATATCTGTTTGTCTTATGGGTATAGGTTGTTTAGTGTGGGCAAATACAACCGATACTAGGCTAACAGGTAATGAACTTATTAATAAATATTATAAAGATTAATAAAAATATTGTAGGCAAAAATCAACTGGTAGGAGACATGTTGTGCCTCGGAGGAGCAATTTTGTTTGCAATTGTAACAGTTTTGCAAGAGTTATCTGTTAAAAAAACCGACGTTATCGAATATTTGGGTTTGTTGGGGCTGTTTGGCAGTATTGTTAGCGGTTTGCAAATGTACGCTTTTGATTTTAACCCTTATCTATTACTGGATCTTAATTAAACAAGTTAGATGTTAACCATTTTGATTACAGGGTAATTTTGGAAAAAGAAACATTACTAACAGATTCCTGGCGCAATTACACCGAAATTTTGTCATCGTTTTGCGTGTGCCAATTTCTATTTTGCATTTTGTCGTCTTTGTATTTACAAAGTATGGGAACCACTGCCTTACATTTATCCCTACTTTCAGGAAATTTTTATACCCTTATAGCTGGCACGGTCCTTTTAGACTATAAGGTAAGATTTTAATTTTAAAAACAAATTTTTATATCGTTAATTTCTAGTGTCACGCTTTGTACTTTTTATCATATTTGCTCACAATGATTGGAATTTACATTTACGCTATTAAACCTACTCCTGTAGCGATCCAGTATTTATCACCAAATCCACCTCGAGAACTTAATAATGGAAGGTCAGTATTATTTAGCGATTTTAGTGTACAGAATAATTTTTAACATTTTATAGGTCCGAATGCCAAATTAGACAACATATAATTTCTCTAAGTCCCGATGATACAGGCGAAATGTTGTCTACATTTGGAACGATCAACAGCACAGATACTCTACCCATAAGTATGAGCACCAACACAACTTTTACTTCATTTTATGGAAGTCACGATATACTCAATTCTAAAACCACTACAAGTACCGCTTAAATGTGACTGTAAATATTTTACATTTTTTCTAAATTTTTTTACTTATACAATTTTCTACGATTTTATATTGATATTAAACACCTTAGACAGTTTTGTTCGTATTTTTCTTTAATGGCTTTCTTGCTATTAAACAAAAATACGCATAAACTGTAAACGTTTTTTGACTAACTAAATTTAAGTATAGCTTAAGCTATGTCTAAAAAATACTCAAAATTAGATGTAGAAAATTTGTTAGCAAAATTATGGGTATAAAGAGTGAGAATAAAAATTATGGACGGCATTATTTATAGTTTACCTTTTACATCCATATAAAACCCGCACTTGCAAAATTCAAATTTGCATATAAAAACAACGGATGTTGTTGAGGAACTTTTTCTCGCCCTTCAAATTTTGTATTTTTATTTATTAAAATATAATTTGATATCTTCAGAAAGTTAATTTTACGAGCTTTCAAAATATTGAAAAATATACACGGTGTTCCTACAAATTTTGATATTTTTGTAATTTTTGGACTCTTCGACTTCTAGACTCAAAACGTTGAGAAATGCAATAAAAAAAATTTCCGATTTTTTTCTCAATTATAGTTTTTAGTTATAATTACAGTTATTTGTAAATAACCAAATAACTCCGTCATATGCTTAATTACTAATTAATTCAATATAATTTAACTTATAATTTTACCCATAATAATTAATATATCTCAACTAAATTTATTTTCATAAGGTAATCAATTACATTATATTTTCCAAAATTAGGAGAAATATTCTTTAACATAATATGTTATTATGGTATTGACTGAAAAACAATTAAAACCTCTTAATCACTATCGACAGTGCCGTTTGCCGGGCTGGAGGATCGTGATCTTTTCTCACTTCCAGATTTACTTGGTGACCGACTACCAGATTTACTACGACTCCTAGACCTAGAAGCGCTTTTAGATTTTGATCTAGAACGTGATTTAGACCTAGAACGCGATTTAGACCTTGAACGTGATTTTGATCGGGATTTAGATCTTGAACGAGATTTGGATCTTGATGGGGACTTTGACCTTGAAGCTGATCTAGATTTAGAACGCGACCTGGACTTTGAGCGTGACTTAGACCTGGAAGGCGATCTCGATCCGGATCGCGATTTTGATCTTGATCTAGAACGTGAACGAGATGGGCTTCTGGATTTTGAACCACTTTTAGACCTAGAACGTGATCTACTGCCCGATCTACTCCTCGAGTTACTTTTAGATCTCGAACGAGACCTACTGGAACGATCAGAACCGGACGATATTCTCTTTTTACGACCTCGATCGCTTTCGTCGCCACTCGCGATTTTAAGCTTATTGTCGTCACTATCTGATTCGCTCGTTGAAATTGTCGCTTTGGAAACAATACGACTTTTTTGTTTAGCAGTAAGGCCATCTTCTTCAGGTTTAGGTCCTTTGCCCTTCTTACGACGCTTACCTTTAGATGGTCTATCGCTATCAGAGTCTGAACGATTAGACCTATCCTTTTGTCTCTTGCCACTTGTAAGTCTCCTCTTTCTATCACCGCTTCTGCGTCTCTTTTTCTTCTCTCTTGGTGCATCACCAGCACGTTCTCCACCGCTACCGCTGGAATCACTAACATATTGATCCTTACGGCTACGACCTTTACTTTTTTGCTTTTCAGATGGCATATCACTAAATAGGAGCGCATTTTTAGTCTTCTCTTTATATTCTTGACGTTTTTGCAGCAACTGTTCTTTTGCTGCGCGATTTTCTTCGTCTCGTTTTTTCTAAACAACAAAATTTGTTAATTATTGCAAAATTTTAATTTTTTTCATATCTTACCTGTTCTTCTAATTGCTTCAATTTGAAAGCCAAACGTTCATCTTCTTGTTTACGCCTTAGAAGCCTTTCTTCTTCGTCGACCCTTCTAGCTCGTCCTACATGATGTTGAGCTTGTGTTAATAAATCGCGGCATTGTTGAGCTTCTAAACTTGCGAGTCTCGAATCAAAACGCATTTTATCACCATATTCCGCTTCTGCCAAGTAATTGAAGTACCTGCAATAGTAAGTTATAGTTACTGTTTACAAAAACATGGAAGGTTTACTTCATGGACAATCCTAATTCGTGTACAGCTTGTAAAACGGCCTGAAGCGTCGACTTTTCATCTTTTAAAATTTGTATCGCTAATCTCTGCAAAACAAGAGCTATGTTGTAAAGAAGTACGGCATCGTGAGGAGCAACACGTCTTGCTTTCAGTAAAACCATTTTAGCGTCCTTCAGTTTTCCAGCTCTAAAATAACCTCGAGCTAAATATTGTAGAACTTCGACATTGTGACTCTTGTAAAATTTTCTCAAGCAATTTTCATACTAAAATAATAATTCAATTTTTGTCTTAAACTAATTGTTATTTTTACCATTTGTATGGCACTAACATGTTGTCTTTGTTCGACATATATGTGTGCAATATTAAGCCAAACATCACAAAATTCAGCAGTTGCTTCACGAACTTGAGCAAAAATATCTCTAGCTTCGTTAACAGCGCCTTTATGAGCTAAAACCGCTCCTATTCCATTTGCGGCCCAAATATTTCTAGGGTCAATTTTTAAAACTTGTTTGTACATCGATAAGGCTCTTTCTTGATGACGTTTCTCACGCTCTTTCTCCTTTGTAGGTTGATGTAAAGTTTGTAACCAAACATTTCCTAAAGCAATTAAGGAGTAAGGATCTTGAGACGTTGCAGGATTCTAAAAAATACTTGTTAAGTCTTGAAAAAATTAAAACTGTTACTTTACCTTTAAAACGCGTTCGTATTTCTTTTGACCGGGTCCCCATTCGTTTTTTGCTAAATGCAAATTACCCAGTAAAGACCAAGCGTCAGGATGTTCGGTATTAATTTGGAGGGCTTCTTTAAACCACCCGGAAGCGTCGTGAATTTGTCCTTTATTTCTTGCCATGCAACCTAATCTTAAGTAACAGTCTACATAATTTGGATGCTCTTTTATGATATCTTTATAAAGTTTTTCAGACTTATCAAAAACGCACAAAGCTTCATTAAGTCTTGCTAAATTATAAGTAATGGTAACAGAAATAGAGTTGTAATATTGAGGATCATGTTCAGACTCTGTATTTGCCCTACTAAGAGCTTCTTCTAAATACTTTTTGGCTTCCTCCAAATTATTTAATCTAAAATAATCGTTCTCTTAATTTAGTTAAAATTAAAAATGGAGTCGAGTACCTGTAATGCAACGCTCCTACATTATTTAAAATTTCGGTGGGAACCTCCGCCTGTACGTCTTTTTTTAAAATTTTAATAGCGGTTCCATATGCATTTAAGGAACTTTGTAAATCTGATTGTTCTAAAATTTGAGCCAATTCTATCCAAGCTTCGATATCTTCGGCAAATTGCTCGGTTACTTTTTTAAGATGATTTTTAGCAATATCTCTCTTTGATTGAGATGTAGAATTTGCATATAGAGATCCTAAGATTTTCATAGTTTCATAATTTCCAGGCTGCGCTTTTAAAACTTTTTCAAAACACTGAGCTGCCTAAAAATATAATTCAATTATAAATACACATGATGGAAATATTTATTATTTACATTTTCAGAATCGCCTCTATAAATATACATTTGGCCTAATCCAAAATGAGGTAAGACAAATGGAGCTGGAGCAAATTGGGTTGCCTGATAATAATATTGAAAGGCCTGATCGTAATCACCTTGAACATGAAAAGCTCGAGCTAACTGATAACAACTTTCAGCTCTCATAGCTTCATTTTCTGTGTTGTGAAATGCATGTAAAGCGAGATGTTGCACTTTACTATAATCCTACAAAATTTAAATTTAAATTGAGAAAAATTACAATTTTTACAACTTACTTTTTTGAAGAAAAAATGATTTGCTAAATGATTAAGGACCATAGGATTTGACGAATCTATAGTATAAGCTTTTGATAACATTTGTACACCGCTTCGAATTGAATCGGGCTGTTGTTGATTAAGCCTAAGTATTGCTAATCCAACAAGTGCACCTACACATTGGGAATCCAATTGTAAAGCCCTTTCAAAAGCTAATCGAGCTTTATCTTGGTTATTTAGTTTCATAAAACAATGACCCATACCTACAATAATAAATTAACCAACCACTACCAAATTTATCAAGCACATACCTAATCGAACAGCAGCCGGACAATTTGGGTTAGTTCTTAAAGCCTTTTTGTAAAATGCTAAAGCTCCACGAAAATCTTTTTTATTGTAAGCTATACAAGCTTTTCCTAATAAAGATGGAATATTATTAGGAGACTGATTCAACACAAAATTAAATTGCGCATCGGCTTGATCCATTTTATCACCTTCCAACAGACAAAAATATGCTCTTCCAAGAAGATGATTCTACAAATAACATAATAAAATCCATTTCTTGACTTACAAAAAAAGTACAAACCTGATCGTACATAATAATTTTATCTGCAGTTGTATACAATAAAGTAGCTTTAGTAAAAAGCTCACGCTTTTTATCTTTATTCTTTTCTCTGTTTGCCTCCTGCACATAATAAGCAGCCAACATATCTAAAGCCCTCATTTGGTCTTTCTCAAAATCTCGATAACCAGTATTTGATTCTTGTCTGGAGGCTTCCAAAATTTTAATAAAGTCTTGAATTTTATTTTGTTTGTAATATTCCAACTAAAATAAGTGCTTTTAGACAAATTAAAGAACAACAATTGTAACTTACGGCAAGGTTAACCCAGATGTTAAGTTGGGAATTTTCTTGTCGTAAAATACCGAGGACTTCATCTCCTTCGGGTAGTTGATCTATACTCAATTCGATAACCTACAAGAGTGTTTAATGTACGTGGGTAAAGAAATTTGTACAAGCTTACCTCGTCCGTATCACGGAGAGGGATTTCAATTGATGCTATCATCTTGTTATGTAATATTTAGTTCATTAAAATCAATATAGTTTAGTTTCACTTAACTATTTATCCACATTTTTATGTATTTTAATTTATTGTCACAGGTATTTGCTGTAAATCAGCTGTAAATATTTTGGAAGGTTATTTACGCGTTCAATCAAAAACAAGCAAACGACATTTGACAGAATGTCACTAGAACTGGTTGATAGTACCAACATAAGTGACATCAAAGTAACTAGTAAATAAAGCGTCAAAATTTTCAAATTTGAAAAAATTTAATAATTTTAGTTACATAAATATTCTTAATTAATTGATCTAAATACTTGTTAATACAAATAAATTTTAAAACATTTAAGTTTTGATTAAATTCTAATTATTTTTTTTTATTTTTACCTATTCTATTAAATTCAATATTGCTACATAAATTAATTTCATCAACTTAAAAATAATTTATATTTAATTATTAAATACAGACATTAAAACTAAATATTTATGCTAAATAATGCAGTTAAACGCTCTTTAGAATTAAAACTTTATTGAAACTAATAAATTAATTAAATAAAATTAAATTAAATTAATATTAATTTATAATTTGGGGTATGAATAAATACTAGGTAAAGCGGGTGGATAGGTGGTTTCGTACATCTGAGCTCTTATGAAACTTTCCAAATCTTCAGGTTCTGGATGAACTGAAGCAACTCCTATAAAAAGAACATTTATGTAAATATTTTCCACTGTTATTTTTGAATCTTTTACCTTTTTTATATGCATATTCTGCTACTTTAACTGCAATTTTGAGCGAACAACTTTGAATCGACGATAGAGGTGGATATAAACCTCCCTTATCTAAATCTTCATCGGTAACCAAATTCGCTAAAGACTAAATAATTATTCAATTAACTTTGAGTTATAATTGCCAAGCTCAATTACTAACCTCGGCAGCAATGAGAAATACTTCTTCACTTATCGTTTTAATACCAACAGCGATTACTCCTAATGCAACTCCTGGGAAAATGTAAGAATTATTTCCTTGACCGGGATGCATCGTTTTTCCATTAATTGTAAACGGTTCAAAAGGTGAACCACTTGCAAAAATTGCCTTTCCCTACATCAATAATTGTTAATTTAAAATTTTTTTTCGGCGTATTCCAACTTACATTTGTGTGAGTGTAAGCTTGTTCTGCAGTACATTCGGCTTTACTAGTAGGATTACTAAGTGCAAAAATGACTGGTTTCTCATTATTTCTAGCCATTTCTTGTAAAATTTCTGTAGTAAATGCACCACCAATCGCAGCAGCTCCAATGATAACGCTCGGTTTTACAGTTTTAATAACTTCGGTTAAAGTTTTAATAGGAGGATGGTCTTGGGCGTAGTGTACTTTATGTCCTGTAACACCACCTTCGGGTCTATTTTTAACAATAAGTCCTTTAGAATCGACCATCCAAATTTTAGCTCTAGCATCTTTTTGGGAAGTTCCTTCTTTTTGCATAGCCATTACACATAACTGGGCTATACCCAAAGACGCCTCACCGGCACCTTGAAAAACTATTACATTCTCACTTAAGGTCTTTTTGGTAAGTCTCAAAGATGCTAATAATCCAGCTACGGCAACGCTAGCAGTTCCTTGTATATCGTCATTAAAAGTACAGTAACTATCGCGATATTTTTCCAACAAACGAAAAGCGTTTTGATTACCAAAATCTTCAAATTGTATGAGAGTATTTTGTCCAAAACGCTTTACAACTGCTGACATAAATTCGTCGAGAAATTCGTCATATTGGTTTCCAGTGACGCGTCTATGACGTAAACCTAAATAAAGTGGATCTTGTAACATTGCTTTCGTATTAGTTCCTACGTCTAACGTAATTGGTAAACATTGGTGAGGTTTAATTCCAGCTAAAGCCGTATATAAAGCCAATTTTCCTATCGGAATTCCCATACCACAAGCACCCAAATCACCTAATCCTAAAATTCTTTCTCCATCCGTAACGACTATCGCTCGTACATCACTTTCAGGCCTACAAATTACAATTGTATTTATGTTAAGTGTAATGTTGGAGTATTTTACCAGTTTCGTAATATTTCATAAACGTGATCTTGGTCATGTATCGTGATGAAAAGACCCCTAGGTCTGCGAAATACTAATCCAAATTTTTGACAAGCTAAACCTACAGTTGGGGTATAAACTAGAGGCATCATTTGTTCCGCATTTTCTGAAACTAATCTAAAGAAGAGACGTTCGTTTCTATCCAGTAAACCCATGAGATATAAATATTTGTTGAGATCATCGTCCAAACGTTCCAGACATTGTTTGCAATGTTCAAGTTGCTCGTCTTGGGTTTTCACTCTTGGCGGAAGTAAGCCGTGAATTCCCAAAGCTTGACGTTCTTCCAATGTAAAAGCCATACCCTATTAAAAAAAATTATTAATTACATTTCTATTTAATTATCCAAGTTGAAAATAATTTTTAAATTAAATCATTAAACTCAAAATTCGTTAAGATATTCTTAAGCACATTAAGCACTTCGATCTAGTCGATTTGATGATTAACTTTATAATTTTAGGCAAATATTTTTAGCGTTTCTGATAGGTAATTGTATGCTCTATAATTTTGATTATAAGTAAAATTGACTTAAACGTAATCGTTAAAGAGTTATACTGGGGAGAGACAATACGTGTTCTAAGCACGAATCTTTCAATTCGATTTGCTTATCTTGGGCTCATTGGTATCTCTAAACCAAGCCAGTTGAAAAAAATACTTTTAGTACTTCTGATAGATAATTTAATGCTCTATAATTTTAATTATAGGTAAAATTGACCTAAAATTAATCCTTAAGAAGTTAAATTTGGAAGAGAATTTATAAGGTTATAAGCATATCTCTTTTTCGATTCGATTTGTTAATATTTGATTTTTCTCTTGATCTTCATCAGACCAGTTTTCAAGATAATAGTCGAATTGTTTCTAATAGATAATTTCGCGCTCTATAATAAATAATTCTGGAAAGACACTAATGTTGAGACTTAACCCGAGTTGATCTAGTGCCTTGATAACGATTAGAAAACGTTTATTTTAACTGTATCTTACGTAAAGGTTAATAAAGGTAAAATTTTGCAAATCTAGCTCAATTTTATCTTACATAAAGGTTAATAAAATATATCAGTCAATCAATGTCGATAAAAGGAGAATTCATTGCACATTGCAAACGAATCAAAATCGATAAACAATGCTGATGATTTTCAAGAAATTTTAATGTTTACTTTCAAAAATGTCGAGGTCGTCCCAAAATAATTTTTTAATTAAAATGCTTATAGGCTGAAGAAATATAACAATTCCAATCTTTATTATCAATTTTACGCTTTTCGCAGAAGTGACCTTAATTTTCTTGAAAGCACTATACAAATAAAATTTTAATTAAAAAATGTCTTTTGGCCATAACTGTGCTTGGAAATTTTTTTCTAATTAAAAAATAATTTATAAGACAATATAATTATTTAGATTAACATTGACATAGTTCTAATCGAGTCATAACGATGGTGAAAGGACCTAATAACTATTATTATTTGAATTTTTTTCAAATAAAACTTTTGAAAGTCAAAGAAGTCACGAAAAATTAAAACGGTGGGATTTGAAAATTAAAAATCTAATTCAAAACATGATTTGCAAATCTTAGAATTATCTCATTGTTTATCTTCTTTTTATTATTGTGGGATTTAAATAAAAATTATGAAAATGTATTTTGAACCTTGGATGTTGGATGTCTGTTACGTCAATCTTTCCAAGCAACCATTGTCGATTTTCTTATAAATATAAAAATTATAAGGATTTGTTAATTGTAAAAGAAATCAAATTAAACAATTAAAAGTTACAAACAGGGAAATTTTATTGGTCAATTAATTTTACAACAAAAAATGTAAATGTAGGTCGACTTTCACGGTTTTTTTCCAATATTGAAAATTGGAGGTATAAATTAATTAGCATTGAAAACTATGGATCAATGATTCAGTTTCATTGTTTTTACTTAAAAGAAATTATATTAAGAATGTTTTTATAGACAAAACATTAATTGATTGTATAAAGTTCAAATTGATATCCGCCGAGATTGAGGAAGTGTGCAAAGTACGATTTGTTTTGATGTTTTATGTAAATAGGGAATTCCTTTTGGATTTAAAAACAATAAAACACCTCAACAAAAGAATTGTTTAAATTATACACTAGTTCATTAGTTATATAAAAGTTGGGTGTTTATGGGGATTCGGATTATGGTTTTGGAAATCAGGAAAATCAGGAAGTAAAACTGGCTGATTTGCCCAGTCGTTGATTATTTTTTTAATTATGTAAATGAGAGAGCGGTTTTTTCAAGGCGACACAGCAATATCAGATCAAAAGTCTGGACGTTGAGCTTAGAAAAACTGGAAAAACGTAGTGGAAAAAGACAGTCGAAATTAGTGGTCATTTACGTATAAGTAGTAAAGTTCGTAAATCATTTCTATTGGGCCTGTTATTAGTAAGCAGATTTAGCATTTTGCTATACCTACTAGGGAATGCCAATTTGAAAAACAACGGAATTAGCCATACGAGAAACTTTTTCCCGCCCGTCAAATCTTGTAATTTTGTATTTTTATTAATTAAAATTAAATTTTATATCTTCAGAAAGTTAATATCACGAGCTTTCAAAATATTTAAAAATATTTAGGATGTTCCTAAAAAAAATTATATTTTTGTAATTTCCGGTTTAACCAGAAGCGTTTTGTTAACTAAAAATTGTATCATATAATAGATATTCATGAGATTAATATTTATATCCCTTTTCAAGTTTTCATTTTTATTACAAAAGAAATCAGAGATTTTTGAAATGTTTACATTCAAAAAATCATTACTTCGAAACGGCTCTAGCGATTTTGACAAAAATTTATATTTCGATAGAGAATTGCGTTGTCTGTAACATATCCAAAAAAGAAAAAATATAGCCGAGAAAATTTTGAGAAAATCCATTTCAAAATATTGACCTACTTTGGCCCCTTGAAGGTAGGCAATTTTGAAACAATTTAAAAAATCGACTTGGTTAGAACAAAAGCCCTATATTTTGGCTATAAAATGTCGTTTTGAAGTTTTTATAATAATAATTACCGGCCAAGTTATAAGGGAAAAACCACAAAATGGGACAATCGTTCTATTGGCTGCCATTTTTAGTAAAAAAATAAATTTTTTTTTCACTTGGAGCTCAGATATACTACTTTTATTGCCGAGTAAAAATGAATTTGACCCAAATTTCATACATACATATAGACATTTTGGTTTATAAAATCGAAAATTCTTTTTTTGCAGACTCAAACCGTCGAGAAACTGGAGAAACGCAATAATTTTTTTTTTATTTTTCTGTATTATAATAACTTTCTTGGAAAGGAAAAAGTTAAAAGACCCTCCAGATAAAAAAGGAACAAAGAGAGAGAGAGAGAGTTATCATCTATTCTTTAAAATGATTCAGAGAATAAAATTGGGCCATTCAATTTCATTGGGCCTTCAAAATACAATAAAATAAATAAGGTGATTTTAACTCTCACAATAGGGTAAAAACTAATTTATTTAATTCTAATAAAAAATCATTTAATGGAGAATTATAATTAACTTAAACAAAAGATTAGATAATAAAGTATACCTCGGTTTGTTTAGATGATGTGCAAATTGTTTAAACACCTATAAATAAATAAATAAATAAGCAAAAGTCTGTTTATTAATAATAAACTTTTTATAACAGGAATCAAAATATCAATTGTGGAGGGTGCGTACGAGGGCAACATCTACGTTAATTTTATTGGATCAAGGTTGCTATATAATTATGTTCTAATGAAGTCCTAACATAAATTATTGTGATATCAAAACATTTCATAAGTTTACGAGTTTCCTTCTCATTGTTTTCCTCCCAGAAAAAAAACTCTTGGAAGCTGTTTCAAAATTTTTGAAAAATTTGAAAAAAAAATTTGAGGGGTGTATCTGTAATCTATTAATACATAACTATATTTTACATTAACGTCCATTAATATTTATCAGTTTATCGTATCAACATTTTAAGGTTCACCTTGGGAATAGGTACAATAATTTCTATTAAAACAATTTAAACGACAAGTCATTTCCCTTCATACATTTCCTTTACATAAAATATTTTGGAATGCACTCAAATTTATCCAAACCATTAAAATTAACCTATTTTAAAGTTAATTACCCGGCTATAGATTCCTATAAAGTCGTCGAAAATTTCCCAACAATTGCACCCCATTATTAAAACTCGGAAAAAAAAATATTTACATTTTTCAACTTTTGAATAAATTTTTTAACCAAAACTGATTGATCAATAAAGAAATGACAACTCAAAACCTGGTACTGCAAATTTAGAAATTTATTTAAATTTGCGTGTTGCTCTCTTATGTAAGGTTTAGCTTCAAACAGCTGATTAATGTCAATACCGTGACATTGAATTAATTTTCATTACTTTAATCTTTTATTAATGAAGTTTTTAAGTTAAAAAAAACTAGAATTATCTATCAATTAAAATATTTCTGAACGCATTCGACTATAGCTATACCAACTAGAAGAGCCCAACAATCAACCGACCATGACCATTGTTACAACAATTAAAAGTTAAATTTCCCGCCTTTCTTAAAACTAATTTTTTAAATTTTAAAAAAGGAAAGAGTGTAAATTTTTCGAAAAATCTCACCTTGTTGAGTCCTGCATCTTTCAAACGATCGAGTCCGCTTGTGTTGGATGGGCATACGTTATCACCATTTGCCCATTGGCCCAAACGATCTCTCATTAAATTAGAGCACATGTTATCGGATGTTCCAATTTCACCAATAATCGATTTCTGTTCACTACAACAATACAAGTTAAGTTTTGCGTAAAAACAGAGCAAACCTATTGTAATATAGAGCTAAAATCCGCGCGCTTGCGCTTATTTTGTGGCGTGATTAAGGTTCAAAATTGATTATTAGTTTGCTTACTAGGGGTGAATTATTAATTTTTCGGATAAATTTTCCATAATTAATCTGGTCCTATTTGACAAGTTTTGTTAATTTTAATTTTATTGACACTTTTTTGAAATAAACGCACATAAATTCTTTTTAAATTGCCGCGCGCTATTTCCACATTTAGTTAATTTTCGCTTATTTGGGATTGGTTTGGATGTAATCGCAATTCGCAACTGTTTTAATAAATTTTTATTTCAACACGACTATCCCGTAATTTTCTAATTTTAATAATTATCTAAGTATTATAATTAAAAACTAAAATTACCTAAACTCAAAATTCAAGGTGAAAATGCTTAATAAGCGTCAACCGTGAAATTAATTGCAATTTTAAAGCAAAAAATTTTTAAACTACCCTGTATGTATTTATCTGTTTTGCCATTATTTTGCTTTTTTTAAAATACATTTTTGTGGCCGGATATTTTGGTATCCTTTCCGTTTTAATAAAAATATATTATTTATTTTTTTCTTAAATAATGCGATAACAACAAATTTAGGAAATAAGATTGTAACTATAAAGAAACACCAATTTAATCATACATTAAACATACATTCAGCACGCAATAACACGTGAAAAAATCCTAACTTAGTAGCTAAATTTGCAACATCAGATTAAATTTTGAAATTTAAATAAAAATAAAACCCCCTGTATAAATGATGTAATGATAATTTGAACAGTTATCTAACGATTGTTATTTTTAAAAATACGTTAAAATTTTTAATTTTATCAATAAAACATCTACTAGTAATCAATTAGATAAAAATTCAAAAAACATAACGGATTATTACAATTTAACAAAAGTCCTAGGTCAAGTCTTTTGAGAAAACTTTTAACCTTCATTGACATACGAATAAATTAATTAATATTAAAGTAATTGAAGCTTTCGTGTTGCTTCTAAAAAAATATTAATTTAGATCATAATACTTGTAATTATTTTTTCAATAAGGTAGAAAGTAGGAAAATATTAATTAATAATAAAATTACTAATGCTAATAAAATAATTAATGGTGAATTATTAATTCCACCCTTCATAAGGTTGATATAATCGACTATGTTAAAAAGAATTTAAAAATAACAAGACACATTTTTATTCCACTTAATTTTGAAAAGCAAAGCCTCTATTCCAAAATTCAAAAAGTATATTAAAGATAGAGGTTCAACTTAAAATACCAGACCATTCGCAAGTGAAATATCATATTTGTTTAATAAAATTATTAGATACTATAGTTCAATTTTTTTTCTCTTTCCGAAAAACCATTAAAAAATTAAATTAATAAATCAGCGGATACTAGGTAAGAGCCACTTTGTCTAATTCTCTCTTTCTTAAAATTTTAGCATACAGCTATGTCTATTTGCTTAGAATTTTAAACTTAACACTAACTTGTAGGTATGAACTGGTTCTAAAACTTTATATTTTAACTCGACAAAATGCAATTCAAACAATGTAAGGTTTGAGAACTGCAAATCATACCTGCAATTGCTAAATTTTGAGTTAAAAGAAAATACCTATCCGCCCCCTGGTTTATTTGACTTACTTTCTTAATCCTTTTTCGGAAAGATAAAAAAATTGAACTATAGCTACATAATTCAAATTCTCTTTCATTTGTATAAAAATATTTGTAGTTTTTCTCTGTTTCTCTTCAATAATTACTGTGTGCATTTCTTTCTACTAAATCTAAACTTAGAATAATTTGGGGCCATCACCACATTATCAAAAAATCCTCGACCTCTCAAATTAATTTGAGAAAGGATAGGGTTTTTTATTCTTTTATTTTCAAACACTGTCAAGTTCTGCTGCAAATTAGGCGATTTTGATTAAGTGATTTTTATTGGTCATCTTAATTTACTATTATATAAAAGTAAATACTAGCGTTGATTGAGGAAGTTGTAACTAGTCTAATCAAATTAAAATTTGATCTCTGAAAAAATACCAGAAAGCTGAATTTTTGGATGAAACTTAATCTTTAATATTGTTGTTCTAAACAATGTCTCAAAAGTCCCCATTGATCCGACCCCTGCTAAAAATTTTATAAGCGGAAGAAAGTAAAAATGAGTTTTTCCGAAATATCTCGTAAACTATAGATTTATTGATAAGAATAGCTATTATCAAATTTGTAGATCGTAAAATTTCCTACAACAATGGTTGTATTATTATCACTCGGGGTCTTAAGTCTGCTGCCAAAATAACACTTCGAAAGATGAAGATCGAATATACTGATTTAGATTATTATCTTCAAAGGTATCGAGTTTAGATATAGTAAACCCCTGCACAGTGCACAATTTGAAACAAAATTAAATTCTTCATCACTCTACCCAAAAACATACAGGGTGTTACATTAAAAGCAATCAAGATTTCGGCACTTGAATATAAATAAGTTTGTTCTTCTCAAAAAAACACCCTGTCATCAATCAATTTTCGTTGATGGGCAAGCATAGAGGACAGATTTAACTACGTGGACAGCAAATATCTTGTCTTAACCTGCTAAAATAACCACCTTGCGATTTGTTTAAGCAACTTCTGCATTTATAAAAGTATAGTCAAACTAATCCTAATTTGACTTTTGTAAATGCAGAAGTTGCTTGAAAAAATCGCAGAGTGGTTGTTTTCGTAAGTTAAAAAAATATTTTTGGTTCCTACGTAGTTCAAACTACCTTCTATCATTTCCCATTAACGAAAATTGATTTTATTCTACTGGGTGTTTTTTTGATAAGGACAAACTTTGTTATTTTCAAGTGACGAAAATATGATTCTTCTAAATGCAACACCCTGTATATTTTTGCGTAGAGTGATAAAGAACTGAATTATGTTTAAAATTGTGTTATATAGTTTACTATACCTAAACGCAATACCTTGAAAGATATAAACCAATTAAGCGTTTAAGGTATCTTCTTTTTAAGGATTATTTTGTGCAGCAAACTTAGGACCCTGAGTGATAGTAATGAACATTTCTTGTAGGAAATTTTGTGAGCTACAAATTTAATATCCACTTTTGGCGAAAACTTAATAGATTACGAGATATTCGTATTTTCTTTCATTTTCTTACCTTCACCTCCCTATAACATTTTTATCAGGGGTAGTATCGATGGGGACTTTTGAGACATTGTTTATAAAAGAAATATCAGGGTCAGGATCAGGGTTTATACAAAAATACAGCTTTCTTAGAATTTTTTCGAGGCTACACCTCGTGTGGTGTTTAATTTGATTTGATTACACCATAGAAATCATTAAACGGTACCTAACTACTTTCAGTTCTGTACGTCACTTTATTAATTTTTAAATATTTATTGATTTCATTTACAATCAATAATAAAATTTCTTTTAGTTCAATTTGTGTAGGTAAATAATAAAACGCTCACAGCATCATCACTTTTCTTTGTTCAGATGAGTTTCAACTACTGTTAATTACAATAATTGAAATATAATTCTATTTATTACCCTCGTTATTACTTATATACTTTTTTAAAAAAACAAGTTAAAACTATTGGCGGGATTTTGTGCAAATCTTTAGATAGCTTTAAATTAAAAGAGAATTTTGCGATTTAAAATTTTTTTTTCTTTTTTTTTTTTTTATTTTTTTATAATATTTAAAAGTTGTTAAACCTATCAGAAATAACATAAAGAACTTAATATTTGACTCAAAATTTGCAAAAATTCCACCGTAAACTTTAAAAGCAAATATTTTTTAAAAACAGTACAAACCGTTTTTTATTATTTATTTCGGTTTCTGATTCACACACATCTTGGAAACACAGTTTAGATACACTTGCAGTAATTCCCATTTATAAAAGAATCAAACAATTTATTGATTCTAGTTACTGACAGTTGGACAATAAAAAGAATACTGAAGCTAATTTACCTACAAATACTTCATTTCCTAGAGATATAATTAAACCTCGTACCTGTTGTTTCAAAAATGAAAGTAAAAAATTAAAATTTGAAGGATAGACCTAAGACCTTGACTCATTAACAATTATGATCAAAGATAAACTTACCAATATTCTATTTAATAAATCAATAGGTCTTTACGTGAAATTAAAAATAATAAAAAGTAAAAGTAGAAAATTAATTACTTTTAAACCGGATGCTATCTAAAACAACATAAATGTTATAAGTATTTACACGATTTTGTTATAAATACTTAACTTTCCATATTTGAAATGAAATTAATGTCTCTTTATTAACATTGTTTTAAAGCTTTTCGAGACTTAATTATGTAATAAGTGATCTTCATCAAACTGCTAGTACTATTTTAAGAAAAATCTCAAATTCTTACCTTTATGGCAATTTGCTTTTACCTGCCACAAGAGAAGCAGCTGATAAATACATTTTAATTAAGCTTAAGTTGGCGTCTTAAGCTGGCTTTACATGACAGCTTCTTTTTCTAAGCCAATAGAAACCTTGCATTTAAAGCGTCAGACGCTAGAAGTTGGTTCAAGTTCAACTTCTATTGGTTTGAAAAAAAGAAGCTGTCATGTAAGCCAAGCTTTAAGCCGGCCTTATATCACAGTTTCTAGAAGCTAGCTTTTTTTTCTAAGGGTGTGCGCAAATTAAAAGATTCGAGCATAGAGTCTAGAGCATAGCATAGACCACAGCGTTCTGGGGTACTCAAATTCAAAGCTGAGAGCATATTGCACCCTTGTAGGGACATATGATTCTAGCTGAAATTTCAAACAACTCTATGATCGAAACTTCTAATTTCTAACTTCTAAAAGCTTCGAGCATAGAACATAGCGTTTTCGGGTGCTCAAATTGAAAGCTGAGAGCATATTGCATCCTTGTTGGGACATATGATTCTAGCTGAAATTTCAAACAACTCTATGTAAACTCTCTACTCTCCGCTTTTAATTTGCGTTCGCCCTAAGCGTCTGACGCTGGAAATGCAAGGTTTCTATTGGTTTAGAAAAAAAAGGTAGCTTCTACCAACTTCTACATAGAAGCTGTGATGTAAAGCTGGCCTTACATGACAGCTTCTAGAAGCCAGCTTCTTTTTCTAAGCCAATAGAAACCTTGCATTTCCAGCGTCAGACGCTAGAAGTTGGTTCAAGTTCAACTTCTATTGGTTTGAAAAAAAGAAGCTGTCATGTAAGGCCAGCTTAATGCGGGCCTTACATGCCAACTTCTAAAAGCTAGCTTTTTTTTCTAAGCCAATAGATTTCCAGCTTCTTTTTCTAAGCCAATAGAAACCTTACATTTCCAGCGGCAGACGCTAGAAAGTTGGTTCAAGTTTAACTTCTAACGTCTGCCGCTGGAAATGCAAGGTTTCTATTGGCTTAGAAAAAAAAGCTAGCTTTTAGAAGTTGGCATGTAAGGCCCGCTTAAAGCTGGCCAACTAGAAGCCAGCTTCTTTTTTTCAAACCAATAGAAGACAAACTTTGCCCATGTTTTACCGTCTGACGCTAGAAATGCCAAGGTTTTTATTGGCTTAGAAAAAGAAGCTAGCGTCTAGAAGCTGTGGTGCAACGTTAGCTTAAAGCTTTTCACTAGCATAAAATGTGTACCTTTACTTGAAAACAAGCACCATCTTATAAATTCTAATACAATTTCAAATCCCTTTATGATAGTTATTTAACTGCAAAAATCACTTTATTTCCTTATGAATATCGAGTCATTCACAAAATGACAAGTTATCCATAATTAAAATATCAACAAAACATCATTATTCAACAATAAAACATTTTCCACCCATGAAAATACACCGATTTAAAATTAATTTTCTGTCACAAATGTAATTGGAAGAGAAAATACAAACAAAACACCAATTGAAGTCAAAATATGAAAGTTTTATTGATAATGTTTATAATAATTAAGCAACAAGAGCTGAAGCAGTGCTCGATTCATATTTCCAGTTTGGTGGCAAAACTCCCTTTGTCTTATAATATCTTGCAAGACGGTGAATTCTAGATTCGACCAAAATTAAACGGAACTTGCTGTCTTTATCCTTACGATTACGTTCTAAATGTTTACGGATGGCAACAGCCTTTTTAATTAAATAATATAAATCTTCTGGTAGATCAGGAGCTAAGCCCATCGCTTTCATTATACGCAAAATTTTATTACCGGTAACAAAACGGACTTGAGCTACTCCATGCGAATCTCTCAAAATTACACCTAATAAAAATAAATTAATACAGTTCAACTTCAAAGTTTATTAATTATAATAATTACCAATTTGCGATGGAGTTAAGCCTTTCTTGCCGAGTTTAAATATGTGATCCTTCACATCTTCAGCCGATAGTTTTAACCATGTTGGAACACTTCGTCGATATGGTAAAGCCGATTGGGCAATACCCTTACTAAAAATAATTTACAGGTTTAGTCGACGTTAATAATAATGCGTTTCTTATGAGTTAAAAAGATAAACCATGAGGACATGCGGTAACATAACCTCAACTTTAAAATAAATATTGTTGACACGAACTTGGAAAAATCGCTTTATTATTTTATAATAAATAAAGAATAATTACCCAGGTGCGTGCATACGTCCCATGTTGAATGAACGATTTTACTCAATTTATCCTAAAACTTCACGAAAAATATCCGTGGCGCTTGACAGCGTAGAAAAGGAAGTCTAAAACCGTAGTTCGCTACGACAATCGCTTTGCGCATGAACGATACAAAGTCCCTAATTTCAAATATTTTTAAGGAATTTAAACTAATTTACTATTTACATTAATTTCTGATGGTTAAAAACTTTAATGCTTAATTCGATAACTTTAATTATTGTATCGAAATTTATAATAAAAAGTTTTGAAATTATTAGTTATGCAAAACAGAAATTTATTTTACCGACTCAGTTGTCAAGTGCTACGAACTCTACGTCATGATGTCGTTTCGTAATGGTTGCTTCTTGTCGTAGTAGTTCGTTTATTATACAAAATAATTGTTTGTCTGTCTAAATGTCATTTTAATAAATACACTATTTATACACTTTTTCAAAATTAATGTTTTAAATTGTACGAGTATTATGTCAATAATTAATGTACAAAAAGGTTCGCCGGTTTGTATTTAAGCATCAGGGGTAACAGTTTTCCTTTATAGCTACTGTAAAATGAATAATCAAAATAACCAAGGAAAGCGCAAACGTAGGCTGCTTTTTATGATAGAAGATTCCTCCAGTAGCAGTTCGATGGATGAATCTCCAGGAAAAAGACCGAGGATATATAATATCGACGATTCAAGTTCCGAAAGCAGTGACAGCTCGGTCGAAATACACCCAAGACGAAGAGTGGCTGTAAGATTTTAACATTTTTAATATTTTAATTTGTTAATCGAAGGTTAATCCGTTGCAGAGGGTGCAAAGTGATTCTTCTTTAAGTTCAGGATCCGAAGGAGTTTCAGTTGCGACTAGGAATCGGTTATCGAGTAGCAGTTCTAGTAATGATAGTAGCGAGTGGGAATGTGGAACGGCCATAGTTCGAAAAACTTCTAAGGTTAAAAACACCATCGACGATAAGTCATCGTCATCTTCTGATAATGATGATGGGGAACACGAAAAATGTCCAATTTGTTTTGGTAAATTCAAAAATCAAGAAGTAGGTTCACCCGAAGGTTGTGGTCATAGCTTTTGTGCACGTTGTATCGAAGAGTGGTCTAAAAGTGTTAACACATGTCCAGTTGATAGGCAGAAGTTTAATTGTATTGTGGTTCGTAGTAATTATTACGAAGGTAAATATGTGAAAACTATTCCTGTCGAAGAACCCACAAATAATGTATTCGATACACCGCTCGAAGATGAAATAGATTTTACTCCTTGTGAAATTTGTGGTTCGAGCGAACACGAAGAGAGATTGTTATTGTGCGACGGTTGTGATTTAGCTTATCATTTGGACTGTCTGAATCCTCCTCTTGCCCAAGTTCCAGATGGTCAGTGGTTTTGTCCGGTGTGCCAAGAACATCCTGTCGGTGATGCAACATTTAATATCGATTATGTGGAACTGGATATTTTATTGAGGGATGCCGAAAATCTGACGCCACCTCATAGACCAAGACGCAGGAATATGAACACACCTAGGTGAATTTTTTTTGTACCACAAATTGTTTTTGTTAATGTAAACTACATTTTTATTCATTTTTTACATTAAAATTAGTAGAACTAAAACGTTTTTAAACTTTATTATTTACTTGTAACAATTTGCAATCATTAATTGTGTCGGTGGTTATGAAAAGCATATAATTCAAAAGTTAAATGCTTACCAACAGTAATCGTATCTTTAAACCAAATATTTTGCTAAATATCTCAAAACAAAAATTATGAAAGGCCCCTTTCATAGTCACTGGCACAATTCTTCTTTTTATTTGATAAACTTCAAGGTTTCTATGCAATTAATTAAAGATGGCTTTACATTGTTTGTAAATAAAGTTCCAAAGTTCCTAGAAATTGATGAGCTCTTGTGCAATGCGTAACAGTTGTGAATAAGTGTTACTTCTTCTGGTGGCTGTAAACTCTTGAAAGTGTATTTGATACTGATAAATTAACATTCCACAGAAGTCTCATTTTATCTAAATTAATTACAATATTTCTATAGATACTAAACTAACCTCAAAGCATTCATTTAATGTGCAGCTAATCTCTTGTGAAAAATGAAAACTGAAGTGTGCTTTTTATTTATTAGATTGATACCTCGCACCCGACAGAGTGAACGTATAAGAACTAGAATAGTTTATCGGCAAGGACTAAATCGAGAAAATGACGAATTTGAACAAGTTAATCAAGAAGAACCTACAGAAACCGTTCAAGCGGGACCGAGTTCGAGTCGTGCTACTCGACCTAAGAGGAAAGTCCTTAGAAAGAAGAAAACAAAGCGTAGAAAAACTAAACGACGACCTAAGTATAAAATTATTTATGAAATTGACGAAGAAACTGGTAAAAAAATTGCTATTAAGAAGAAAACTCGAAAGTATAGAAAAAGAAGAAAAGCGAGGAAACGTAAAATAAAAGTTAGGCGCGTCGTACCTACGAGTGTCAAAAATCGACTTGCCAAACAATTAGGAATGAGACCACCCAAAAATGCTGGGCAAATTTTACCCGATGTCAAGGTATAATTTTTGATCGAGGAGTTATTATAGTTCTTCTTTATATTAAACTGTTTGTTGAATTTTTTCTACCTTAACCTTGTTGAGCACTAACAAGCCTTTTTGAATTATTAGAATCGCAACTTAGTTTTTTATGATTAAAAAGTAATAAAAGGCGCTCAAAAAAATTGCTTTATTACCAATTTATTTAAGTATTTTAATATTTGACCATCCATTGGATGTAATTATTAAATTCTTTTAAAACATAATTTGATTATAATTTTTTAATTAGGTACAAGTAGGTGCATCCGATTTACAATTAAGAAGAAGTCAAGCCGGTTTGCCCGCTTTACACTTGTTTGGTCCAAGAAATGAATTAAATTACTTTTCTGGTTCTGAATCTGACGTCGAAGGAGGAGCCGGTGTTAATATTGTAGTAGGACGTAGGCCAAACATATCAGATATTTCTGTGATGAGAAGAGCTGCACGTAATAAGGCGAATGCTTTTGCGCCCGCAATTTCGAGGGAATCGTCAATTGATGTATTAGGAAACATCTTAAATATTCAAACTAACTTTCACGCTAAAAATAGCGTTATTTCGCTTAAAGGAGATGGTTCTGTTAAAATTGACGTTAATAAAAAGTCAAAAAGCGGTTTACCAGAAAGTAATAGGCGCGTCAATCTAAACGATCGAAATATTCGCGCTTATCAAAGACCTATGTTGCCAAATACTTGCGCTAATGAAGAAGGTAAGTTTTGAAAACCTAAAAGAGTTATCACTAAGTTTTTTTCATCACTTTAGGCTGTTACACTGCCCAAACGTCTTCGACTTCTAATAATGTTGGATCATCTAACAGCGTTCCAACTTCCACTGTTACATGTTCTACCTACACACCTTCTAATAATCATAAACCAAACGACGACGACGATGATAATAATGACGAGCGAGACTATTCAATAAACCGCAATTTAGACGACTGTGACATCCAGAATCCCAAAAAGAAAAACGAAGACAAAGACCAAACAGATCCACCCAATGAGAAAGCATCACCTCCAAACAGCGATTCCGAATTGGATATTTACGGCGATATCGAAGCTGTAACCACAAGCAAAGTGGAAGAATCTGAAGTCAAATGTCCTTCTCCACCTAATATTCAGCCATCTACAAACTTAACCAACACTTGTGACGATAACGATAGCGACACTGACTTAATCATCGACACAGAAAAAGCAGATTCGGAAAAGTACGATCCTGCAGCTGCCTTTGAAAGTGACGACGAAGAATGTAAAGAAGAAGAAACTGTTACTTCGACTAGTGAGCCTAGCGACACTTCAAAACGCAACGATTCAACTCCTTCCGCTATTTTAAACACAGAAATTCAATCTGAAACTGTTCAATCTACTAATCAAAACGAATTTTACCCGACGGATAATTTTCTAGAAGAAGAAGACAAACCAACTGAGGACGATGAACCTGAAGATGACTGCCCAAACTTCAACATTTACTCTAGCGAAAGCTTGGATTTAGCAAAAAATTCTGAACTAGGTCTTTTAATGGCCCAAACTAACGTCGAAGAGAAACCAGATGATGTACAAAGTTCGGACGAGATTAAAAAAGTCCCAGAAGAAGATGCGTCCAACGAAAGTAAGCCTTTAGAAACAAAATCGTCTCCGCAAAAAAAAGTTTGTACTGGATTATACAGCGATTCTGAGGACGAAGGTATGATTAAATTTAATTCTGAGACGCCCTTCGGTATCGGCGATATCAGAAACATGACAGAAGATATTAGCGAGGATGAGCGTAGTTACACGCCTTGTTTAGACGAGAAAGAACCAACTTGTGGCGAAGGTTTAGAAGGCTTAGATACAGAAATGATTTCGGATGACGATAAAAATGACTTTGAAGAAGCGCAGGAACAAGAAATGAAAACAGTTTCAGACGGAGATGCTTTAGAAATTAACGCTAAAGAATCTGAATTGGATTTTACACGTCCCGAAGATTGTGAGGAAGGTGAAATTGTGGATAAATCCAAGTTGAAACAAGACGAAGTGGTAAAAGATGAAAGTGCAGAAATACAAACTCCGGTAGTTGTGAGTAAACCTGAAAAGGAACCCGAAGTTAAAGAGTCTCCTTTTAAGAAAATCAGTAGAAATAATAAAGAACGCCATTATAGAGATAAAGAAAATAAGGAAAAAGAAAGAAGTAAGTCTAAAGAAAGGAAAGATAAAATTAGTAGGGAAAAAAGGGAGAGACAAAGAAAGGAAAGGCGAAGGGAAATTGCGCGTTATAATGTAAGAAGTTTGGTAGATTCGAAACCTAAAAAAGATAAATTTGGTAGAGATCCTACTCGCAGACGTTCGCCCTCTACGAGCGGATCTCCCTCTCCTCACAGACGAGTGGCAAGAAAATCCGGATCTTTCTCTAGTAAATCTCCCTCTCCTAAAAGATTCGGTAGAGAAGCTAGAAAAAGATCTGCCTCTTCTAGCAAATCAAAGTCGCCCGATCGACGTTCTCTATCACGGGGCCGAAAATCCAATTCCCCCGATAGAAGAAAACGACGCGCTAAATCGGTTTCCCGTTCAAAATCTCGTGGACGCAAAAATTCTCGCTCTAGACCAAGGAAACGCAATCAAAGTTGGAGCAGAGACCGAGATAAAAGAAAAAAGTCAGTGGACAAACTAAGACGTAAAAAGAAGCAAGGTAGAAGTCAATCCAGAAGTCCATCTCGTAGAAGAGAGTGGGGTAGACGCCATTCAAGAGGATGGACTCCTTCTTTATCGCGTTCGAGAAGTCCCGATCCCAAACGTTTTACTCCATCCTGGACTCCGCCGAGATCTATGAATCAAAATGTAAGAGCTCAAAACTTAACAGTTATTCTCCCCAATGACTCGAATAAGAAGAAAAAGGAAAAGAAAAAGAAGCAAGAGAAAAAGAAAGATCTCGCAGATAAGCAGAAGAAACGTAGGCGAAGCGAACGGTCGCCTCTTCCATCTAAAGAAGTCTTTGCTTCGGGTAATAACATTCTTGTTAGTGTTAGTTTTAACAAGGATAATGAAGTAAGGGCGGATAAAAATAGTAAGCGTAAACGCGACACTAATTTAACCGAAGAGTTAACAACAAAAAGAACTCGTAAAGAAAATCAAAATAAGTCTAATCGAGTTACAAAAAGAGTTAAGAACTCTGTAAACATTAAACCGGTGGCTATAATTGATTTGGACAGATCGCCTTTTAAGGAATTGACTCCTTCTCCCAAGGATATTATTGTTTTAAGCGACAGCGATAATGTAGATAGTAACGATATTTTGGGATTGCAAAGTTCTCACAGAGGACAATCACCACAACAGGCAGCTAGTCCCGAAGCGACGGCAAATAATAATTACATAAATAGTATGGGGCCAAAAACACCTCCAGAACCTCAGGTGAGTTCTATTTTTGCGGTTTTTTAACTTTTTCCACTCCAAGTAAAAGTAGTTATAATCAAGAAAAAAAAATTAATAATAATAATTTTTTTTTAAATTATTTCATCGGCAAAAATAGCTTTTATAAGGAATCTATACAGGGTGTCCAAAAATAAGGTGGTTATTTTGGGCGTTATACGACGATTGTCCCATTTTGTAGTTTTTCCCTTGTAACTTGGCCGCTAATTATTGATATAAAAATTTTCAAAACGGCATTGTACAGCCAAAATATAGAGCTTTTGTCCTACATAAGTCGATTTTCAAAATTGTTTCAAAATTGTCTAACTTTAATGGGTCAAAGTAGGTCAAAATTTTGAAATGAATTTTCACAAAATTTCTTCTACCATATTTTTTCTTTTTTAGAGATGTTACAGACAATGTAATTCTCTATCGAAATATACATTTTTATCAAAATCGCTAGAGCCGTTTTGGAGTAATGATTTTTTGAATGTCAATATTTCAAAAATCTCTAATTTCTTTAGCAATAAAAATGAAAAGTTGAAAATGCATATATACATGAACCTCACGAATATCCATTATTTGACATTATTTTCGGTTAACAACACGCTTCCGGTTTAACCGGAAATTACAAAAATATAAAAAATTTTAGGAACATCCTGTATATTTTTAAATATTTTGAAAGCTCGTAAAATTAGCTATTATACGATACCAAACATTTTATATTTTGACTTCCGATTTAACCCAAAATGGGATCAAACTTAATTTAAATCGAACACCCTGTATATTTTTCAATATTTTGAAAGGTAGTAAAATTAGCTTTCTGAAGATTTAAAATAACGTATATTTTGAAGTTCAATTTACGCCAAATTTAAAAAAAATGAAATTAGTATTTTAGACAGTTAATACCTAAAAATTCTGCTTTCATGCAGAAGTCCCATGTTCGATACCTGACGGAAGCAAGAAAAAAATTTTTTTTTAATATCAAGTAATTTATATTACCTAACATAAAAATAAATTTAATAATAAAAACAACGGATGTGGCCATAAGAGGAACTGTTTTCATGCCTAACTTCAATACCCAAACGTTTCTTTAGTGCACTTTTTAAAGTTTTTTTAATATTTTATTTATAAGATATTAAATGAAATTTTAATTTAAAAAAAAATAACAAATTCCAAGATTTGACGGACGGAAAAAGTTCCTCGTATGGCCACATCCGTTGTTTTTGCAAGTAGTTTACACACATTTAACCGCTTTTCAGGTCAAATTTACGTTTACTTCAAAGCAGACTCAACTGAGATCGATTACCAATCCTTTACACGAACCGGATGATCCCGAAGATGAACTCGATCCTCAAGAAGAGTTGGAAAATAGATTAAACGAAGTGGCTCATAAAGGTCCAAATACTCCTCCTGAGCCACCTAATTCACCTCCTAGCTCGCCGGACGCTTATGATCCATTTGATCCTACAAAATCGCGAACACCCACGCCTGAACCCAAACAATCAAACGTTCAATCTAGCGTCACTCAAACTATAGAAGACAGTCAGGAAGAGCTGATCGAAAGATCTGTCGATTTAACCGAAAAAAGTACTCTCACTAGCAGTCAAACTTCAAAATCACACACACCTCCGAATCCAACGGCCGATATTCAACCGGCCGATTCTCAAAGCAGCGTTAGAGCTATGACGCCAGATACAAATCAAGGAAGCTCTCCTGAAAGATCCATAGCTGTCGTTATCAATCAAGTGGTACAATCACAAGCTAGTTCGATCTTTCCAAACGTCGTTTCTAAATCGGCCATTCCACAAGTTTATTCATCCGGCTCTACATCTATGATAACGTCGACACCAATTTCCTCAAACTTATGCTTACCAAGAATTAATTTATTAAATTCGACAGTATTAACACCTCCTGTAGTAACATCTTCGGTTTCTCAAAGAATTGTTTTGCCAAACACTACAACAAAATCTAGCCCAGTTAATCAAAAAACAATTTCCCCATCCAAACCTGCAGTCAAGTTAACTCCTGTAAAGCTCGCGCCTTCTAAAACCACCACTAAAACGCCCGCTTCAAAAGGCGCTAATTGGAAAACCAGCAAAGGGCGTAACAATGAAAATAACGACGCGACAAACCTCGATTTTGAATCTCCATATTCGCCCGGTTCGAGCGATTACGAAGATTTGTTCGAGCCGCCACCAGAGAGTAGTGGAAAAAATACAACCGCTGTAAAACAAACTAACAAAAACACAGGGAAAGGAGGAAATAGTTTTGATACGCTATTTGGTTCTTCTCCTGTTTATACAAATAAGAAACAACACAAAGGGGGCAAACCTAAGCCTAATAAAAAGCCACACGCTCATGCTGCAAAAGGTAAAAACTATTTATTAAAAAAACTGTCCTAATTGATGTAAGACTTTGTAGGTACAAAACAAGTTGGTGTTAAATTGGATGAAGATAATTTAAAAATCTTGGATGAATTGCCAAATTCGGCAGTGGAAATGCAAGTTAAGGATAAGGTAACTATTAACGAAATACTCTCAATTAAACTTCTCACGTGAATTTTTAGTTTTTGAAAAAGTTAAATCGACAAGAAAGGGTAGTCGAAGAAGTTAAGTTCGTGTTAAAGCCTTATTATAATAAAAAGCGTATTAGTAAAGAAGAATATAAAGACATTTTAAGACGAGCTGTGCCTAAGGTATAACGAGAAATACAAATTTAGCTAAATTATTTTAATTTTATCATTTTAGATTTGTCACAACAAAACGGGCGAAATTAATCCTAAGAAAATTCAGCAGCTGGTTGAAGCTTATGTTAAAAAGTTGAAACATAATAAAAAAGTGACTTCCAGTAGTTCGGTGAATCCTCAAAAAACGTGAGTTGTTTTTGATAAATTGTATGTGTACAGAGTGACCTTTAACTCTCAGAATTTAAATGTATCTTATAAATGTGAGATTTGTGTATGTAGAAACTTCTAAATAAAAGTATCCGTTTCAACTCTTTTAAGCCTCACTTTTACTTTATTAAATTTTGTTTAGTTCTCATTTTTATTATTTTTTCAGAGAAGTCGTCTCAAACTGGCTATCAAAACTGAATTAAAAATAATCTACCAATTGGATTATAAAAGTATGTGATTACGTGGTAATTGCTTTCAGTAATTACAATTAGTAAAGTATTCTTTTGATTTATTTTAAGAAAATGTAGTTTTTTATTTTTCCAAAATATTTATTCGTTTTTAATTCGAGGTTCCATTTTATAAATGTAAAAAATTGTTTTTTTTTCTAAAGAGTGTAATTTTAAGTTGTATAATAGGATTTCAAAATAAAATCAAAAAAATTATGTAATATTGTAACTTTATTTATAAACCTAAGTCATGGAAAAAATATTGAACTGATTAAACTTAAACTGCTTCGGCAAAACCTACACGGTTATTACCTAAATCAAATTCTGTATAGTATTTGCCTATAAAAACATCTCCAAGAATCCACAGTGGACCATTTGGTGGTGGAATGTCGATACCCATAAAACCGGAGAGACAAATTGTTTTACCCATTTGTGAAATCTTTAATCGAACAAAAGATAATAAAAGCTAAAGGTTATCGAGTTACTTTTGAACTTACTCTAAGAACATAATCGACTCCTTCCAAAGTGTACGCTTTACCACCCAAAACAAATTGAATTTTTGGCAAACTGGGGATAAGACTGCAGTCCACCATATATTCACCGCCCACTATTGGAGTTCCGCCGATTGCTTCATTTATTGCTTTGGTTTCGGCTACAGGCCCGGCTATCAAACTAGTGCCGGTGTCGGCGATGGCTTGGCAACCGTTTGAGCAGAAAGACTTATTGCCAACAAGAACAGAATCCATTTGAAACTGCCAATATGCTTGACGATTCACAGGCAAGTAAGTAAATTCTCCTTTGTAATGAGCTGGATCTGATCCGCCAAATATAATTTCTCCACCTTCTGGTGCAGCTGGATCTCTATAGAAAAAACCTTTAAGTAAAACAAAATTTGACTGTTTCGGTACTACCTATTCAAGTAAAATGAAAATATGGGTTGCTGCACTAGACTTTGACTAATCATTTGGTAGAAAACTGGTACTACTCCATCTACAGATATTCTGCTATAAGCCAAACCTAAAATACCGTCAAATTTTGCAGCAACAAAAGCCAGTCCTGGCTCATTAATTGCTTCAGCAAAAGTCTGACCTTGGATAGTAACTCCTCCAATCTAAATAAACACTTTATTACTCGTTCAAAACATTTATATGTATTCTCTTACGGCAACTACATCTGTTGATAAAAATCCACTCAAACTGCCAGAACCATATTGTATTTTAAATTCGGTACCATTTTTCTGATAAGTCTTTGATTTCTTTGAATCATATTTGTTGTGAAGTACTAAAACAAGTTAAATGTAAATTAATAAAAAAATTTAACTAATATACTTACAACAAGCGATGTTAGTAAAACTGCACTTTTTTGAAGGCACCCACAAATTTGATGAGCCTGTATCAAAAACAACTTTGAATGATTGTGGAGGAGTTCCAATTGAAATAGGGCCAAAGTATTGTGCCTAAAATAATCTATTTAGAACGCAAATACTAAAGATATGTATTATATTACGTCTAAATAATTTGACAAAGGTTCTGGTTGTGGTGAAATTCCATAACGCATGTTAACCCTTTGAACTTCAGTACCGACATCTTGTAATGCTCTTCGAGCCGACTGATCTTGATACAAAGGCACCCTAAAATGGATCGCATTTACTTTGAATAGATAAATTTAAATAACACAACAAACCTCAACAATTTTGCATTTACAGCAACAAAAGTTGCTGCAATTAAACAAAGTAAACGAAACATATTTCGCTTCTTTACAGCTCTGTAGGCACTTTTATACTCTTTTCACTGTACTTTACCGGATAATTAAACTATAAATAGCTATCGGCTTTAGTTTGTTGTTACCACAATATCAGCTGACAATGAGCAATGTATGACAAACAAATTTATAACGATGCGTTTTATTATTGGTCAATTTCAAATTTGCCGCTTAAACTTCACTGATAAATCAATAACATGGCGGCATGGCGGGAGGTGACCTTGTTATCGTATTTACCCTGTCGACATTAATCAATTATTAAATATTAATGTATCATGTACAAATAATACAATATAAATTGTAATTCTACAAAAATGATGTATTTCGTATTTCGAACAATATGAGGTAATTGCAAAGGATAACAATAATTGGTTAATTGGAATAATTTTCCCAAAACAATATTTTTCTTTTTTGTCGTGTCGATTACGTTTGTATTTTTATAGGAATCGATAACTTTTATTTGATAGAAAAGTGCAATTCAATTGAATTCAATTACATCAATATTATTTTCAAAAATAAACAAAATAGAAGAATTTAAATTTAAATGGCGGATAGTTCAAATGTATTACAATAGATGGCGCTAGTAGTACTAAAAATGCTTTTAAAATACTCAAATTTATTAAAATAAATACATTTTTTGAATAAATAATAACTAAATTAGTAATAATTTTTATTTAAAAAGGTCGAAAGCTTTAAATGCGGTTTTTATCTTCGTTGTTTAAATTTCTAGTGTGAAAAATGGTTCATAGAGGACAGTAGGAGTATTAAATTAGAAATTCAAATATTAAAAAAAAATTCAAACTATAAAAATTACTAATTATTACGTTTACGTTAATAATAGTCGTGAATTTATTATTTTAGAAAGTTCTTTTAAAAGGTTATGGTATTTAATTTGCTTTAATACATTAAAACTCGAGAAATATGTTTAAACAACTCTTTATTGCCAAAACCAGGAATTATTTGTACATTTGTTTTTAAAATCTAAAAGTATTAGTATGGAAATACTGTTGTTATTGGCAATTTACAACGCAGTTCTGTTTTTAGTATAAAAACAAAGCATTATTACAAAATTACTTCGAATGATATGAACACATTTTATTAAAAAGTTAAGAGGTATTGGCAGAGCTGGCTTCGAGATTCACACTATACATTTAAAATGAAATCTAACATTGAGCCTAGCAGCAAACCGTTTTCCAATAACTTACCAAATCGATTGTTTTTCTTTTAAAGAGAATACTGTTTAACAGTACAAATCTTATAAACTATTGAATACAGCACAAGAAGTTCCCGCTTACAGGAATGTTAGTCGACAAAAAAATAAATGCATTTTAATTCTATAAATAACTGTACTAAGTCGGTTTTCTAAATTTAAAAAAAGTCACAAATATTAAGTTTAAGCAACTACTTCGGTGTCACCGTTGGCTTCCACTTCTGCAGAAACGTCGTCTAATTTTGCCTTCTTTTCAGGAGAGACGCCTTCTGCAGGTGTACCATCTGGTACATCGGCGGTCGATTTCCTCTTGACAGGACAAACAAGTTCGGCTTCTAAAATATAAATTACAATTAGCAAACAGAGTTCTTTCTCAAATAAATTTAATTACCATTAGAATCGGGGTCCGTTTCTTCCGCCTCCTTGCCGTTGTTGTCGCAAGCATCGCCGTTTTCTTTTTCAGGTTTTTCGTCGACTACTTTCTTCTCTTTGATCGGCGAGTCCTTGACGTCGTCTTCTTCGACTTCAGGATCGACCACATCTCTGTTAAAACGATTATTATTAAAAAAGGATTATGTGAAACTTATTGATTATTAATAATAGTTGGACTAGGACGAATTTTGAGCAGTGTCGGGTGCTATACATACAAATTGGAATGCGAATGACAACTCTAAATATCGAGGTAATTCTTCTCTGAATATTTATGTCTTTAATCTTGGAGAATAAAGTAATTAAATAAAGAACTTCCTTGGGAAATAATTTTAAATCGTTCACGGTATTATAAACAGCTATTATGTATTCATAGTACTATGGGTATTGTGGTACATGAAGTATGAAGTGTATAAAAGTAATGCACATCAACGTCGAATTAATTTCCGTACCTAAAAGTAACGTATTCAATTCTATTTTTATCATTAGACACGAAAAACTCCCTATTGACTAGCTACTTGAAAAGTTTTATTGATGATAAACGGCTAAGCATTAATTATTCAAATACCCCACCGTCCTCTTTACGTCACAATAATGTTTATTTGAACGACCTAAATGCAAAATTCGATTCTATTGTTTTGTTTTGATTAGAAAAAAAAATTTTTAACAAGTGACGCTCATTTCAAGTTTTGGCGCTATAAATTTGGCTAAAAAAAAGTTGCAAGTGACAGTTCACTTGTAACTCAAAAACGTATTTCTTTTATTTCCATTCGAATAAATTAAATGGTACCGTAAGAAGCGCATCCTTGAAGAGTACAATCAACCGGTTATTAGAAACCAACCACGTTTGCACGTTTACCGGCTTTTCAAGGAAATAAGAGTGACGTCGCCATCTTGACAATATACCGCCAAAAATAAAAACGCTAATAAACAGCTATCGATACTTAAAAAAGTAAACAAATCAATTAAAAACACTCACAATTTTTGATTTTCAACTTCTGCCATGTTTGCACTTTAGTTTAATTATCTTTTTTTTAGAAAATTCGAAAAAAGCTAAGAGCGCGTATCGATACAACTAACCGACGCAGGTAAAATGAAAGAGAACCAAGCGCGAAAGCGATAGAAGACGGAAGCCGCTATACTACGCTCCGATTGGTATAATATTCGAAAAACACTCGAACACTTCCGGTAGTCCTCGTTTACCATTATAAAAAATAGTATTTCTCCCGCAATTAATTCACTTTACATTTTTTTCCTAAAATTAGAATTTTAATCCAAAAAATTGCATAAATATCAAAAGAAATCGCAAATTAAATAAATAAACAAATAATTACAAACCGGAAGACTTTATTATTGTTTTTTAAATCGAAATTAATTAAAAGCAATAAATTGAGCGTCTCATAAAAATAGAACACTTTAAATTAAAGATAATGCGTGTATTATGTGTTGCCTATAAAACAATAATGACTACAACTACTTTCATTGATACAGTTAAATTAACGGCAAATTACTTCTAACGATATTATTATCCGACATTTAAACTTTCTACAATTAAAAACATTACGTAATTTACGTTCGAACGTTGAAAGAGCATTTTCCCCTTACATTCGAACTTCTAATTTGTAATAATAAAACTAATCAATGGCGTAAACTAGAAACAAGTTTAATTGTTAATTTGCAGTTTTAAGTATTTAAAAACAATAAATTAGTAAACAAATACGTTACTAAATAATTTAAACTATTTACGGTATGACAGGAGCGGAACTTGTAAAGTAACAGCTAAACACTCCAGCAAAATATTTATTATCCTATTTAATTGAAAAAGGCTTTAGTATTAAGTTAAAAATTCTTATTTAATATTATTTTATTCCCCATTTCGTTTTAACTCTCTGTGTAGCTCATTTGGTACGCTACTGACAATGATAAGTTGTTTTATTTGCAGGTCGAGGTTAAACTTTTTTTATTATTGAAAACGATTAAATTATTATTAAATATTATGATAACAATATTTACTAAAATATGTAGCAATGTAGCCGATAGTTTCTGTAAAATCTCATTTTAAAAACTTGACAACACTGTCATAGTTAGGACAATTAGTTTTATTTGAAATACACTTTATAATTTTTTAATTATTGTTAGTAAATAATTTCAACGTGAAACGTGTATTTTAGATTAATTAAAATCAACTTAAAATGTAAAAGGAAAAATAATTTTTTTTAGGTTATGTACTTAAAGTGTTAAAGTTCATTTGTTTATTTAACACGGTAGGTTTATTTATTAGTATAATTTGTAATAATTGTTGTTAATTGATGTAACTAAGCAACATTTAAATGTTGGTTAATATTTGAAATACCGTGTATATAAAAAAATATCTATTAGTACGGGTGGCGACATCTATGAAAAAAAGTTGAAACTGTATGATTGACTTAGAAATTTGTCCCATACCAATTTTCAAGTGAAGTGAAAACCTGGGCAATTGGGAGCCATTTTATAAAATCTCGTCTCGAGACGAAATTTGTAATTTAGTTTTAAATTTTTAAATTATTTTAAGAAAGGCTGTGAATCGATCGTCTCGTGTGTGTGTGTGGCGCGTTTTGTAAAGTGCAAAAGACTTAAAAAGACAATGTATTGG
This sequence comes from Malthinus seriepunctatus, assembly GCA_963924605.1. Taxonomy (NCBI): domain Eukaryota; kingdom Metazoa; phylum Arthropoda; class Insecta; order Coleoptera; family Cantharidae; genus Malthinus; species Malthinus seriepunctatus. The sequence continues at coordinate 53,390,447 of OZ004601.1, forward strand.
TATGATTTGTGTTGACATAGGACGTCGTTGGCAACTTTAGTGTCCTCGTTCACGTCCAAAATAAAAAAGTAAATTAGTTGCTCGAGGCGGTGGTAAGGTATATTATTTACCTAAAGCCCTGGAAGGTTTAAAAGTACAAACCATGGGCAATAATGCCGCAACGGCTAACAAAAAAGTAGACTCAGCAGAAAGTGTAAAAGAATTTCTGGATCAAGCGAAAGAAGATTTCGAGGAAAAATGGAAAAAGAATCCGACCAACACTGCGGCGTTGGACGATTTCGACAGGATCAAAACTTTAGGCACAGGTTCTTTCGGTAGGGTTATGATAGTGCAACACAAACCGACCAAAGAATATTACGCAATGAAAATCCTCGACAAACAAAAAGTGGTTAAATTAAAACAAGTCGAGCATACGTTAAACGAAAAACGCATTTTACAAGCAATCAGTTTTCCATTTCTCGTCAGTCTGAGGTTTCACTTTAAGGATAATTCGAACCTATACATGGTGTTGGAATACGTGCCTGGAGGTGAGATGTTTTCGCATCTAAGAAAAGTCGGAAGGTTTTCGGAACCGCATTCGCGATTTTATGCTGCTCAAATAGTGTTGGCATTTGAATATCTCCACTACTTAGATCTGATTTATCGCGATCTTAAACCCGAAAATTTACTTATCGACTCGCAAGGATATCTTAAGGTCACCGACTTTGGTTTTGCTAAAAGAGTTAAGGGTCGTACATGGACATTATGCGGAACGCCCGAATATCTGGCACCGGAAATTATTCTTAGCAAAGGTTATAATAAGGCAGTAGATTGGTGGGCTCTCGGTGTATTGGTTTACGAAATGGCAGCCGGTTATCCTCCTTTCTTTGCAGACCAACCTATTCAAATTTATGAAAAGATCGTTTCGGGGAAAGTAAGATTTCCTTCACATTTCGGTTCTGATCTTAAAGATTTATTGCGTAATTTGCTGCAAGTCGATTTGACAAAACGTTACGGTAATTTAAAGGCAGGAGTAAACGACATTAAAGGTCACAAGTGGTTTGCTTCGACCGATTGGATCGCCGTATTTCAAAAGAAAATCGAAGCTCCTTTTATACCGAGATGCAAAGGTCCGGGAGATACTAGTAATTTCGACGATTACGAAGAAGAACAGTTACGTATATCGTCGACAGAAAAGTGCGCTAAGGAATTTGCCGAATTTTGAACGTCCTCATCTTGCGAGTGTAAGTAGACTTACCGTTTAGAAATTTGGCTATCGAGAGACAGCCAACACCGGCTCTTCCAAATAAATATCTGCTCTTTGCTTGCACCACGGTAGGACTAATCTGCACTTTTGTTTCAATTTTAAAATTATTTTAGTCATTTCGCCTTTTCAAAAATAATTGTTTGTTTAGAAAATGCCAAACAAAAGTGTGCGGTTGTCATAGTTTAATTTATGTTGTGATCAATTTGTGGTGTGTCGCAAATTTTATTCAAATTATGTTTCACGTTTAATTTAAGTATAGGGTGTTTCAGATTTGTTTTTAAATTGTAAGCTTTAAAGTAAACAAAAATTTTTAAATCGTAACAAAATTCTAAAACTAAATTGATATAAATAAGGGCATATTTATTTTTATTATTAATGCTGAAGTGATTGTACAGACTGCAATTATATTTTTATAAAAGTAAATTATAAGATTCCATTTGTTATCATTTTTGTTTTTTTAATTGCAAGCGGAGGTGGCTCGAGTCGAGTTTTCTTTATTAAGAACTGGTGGCTCTCAAACCTCTCATGTTTATTTTTATTGCAATTTTTGTTTAATTTTTATTGAGTAGGTCGAGAACCATCCTTTCAAAGGTCTACGCACCTCCCAATCGCACATAAATAGTCCTATTTCTTTGATCCACCTCTGCTTGTGACAAATAACAGAATACTACCCTATTTTCTAAGCCTTCCATTTTAAAAAAATTGACAGCGACACACATAACGTCTCTACTGCCTTGCACTACAGCTAAATTTTAAATAATTTAAAGAGCTTAGAGATTTTAGGGTGTAAATTAAATTGGGGACGATAACATTGGAAATTCAAATGTCGTCAACTCGTAGTTTAAAAATAAAAATATTTTGCAGTTACAAGTTGGGTGTTAATTGTTATCTGAAACTCCCTTTATGCCATTCTCGATGTAAATTTTCATTTTGTGGTCGGTTTAATTGAATTATAAGTTTAAAGTGTCGTAATTATTTTGAGTGCAATAGGCGTTAATTATAAAATTATACACTTCACAGCAAAATTAACGCGCCAACCTACATTAAATGGAAAAGATTTTTCAGAATAATTTTTTTATCCAGTTGAGTATTTAGTATCAAAGTTAAGAATTTAAACTAAATGTCCAACAAGTTTTAAAGGCTTTAAGGGTTAAAGTAACAAGTTATAAACAATAGTCTAAGAAACGACGGAAGAATTGGCCAATGAGAATCGCAAAGAAAATGTCAGATGATCAAATTTAATTGTTTCTAAATAAAGGCAGTTAATAAAAATCAGAAGTTTCCAACCCACAATTCCATAAATTAAAATTGAAAATTGGAAATAACGTTAAAAAGTGGCAGATTTGTTCAAAATTGTCGCAAAATCAACGTTATTTGCAACTATGTGTTGGTAACTTGCGATTTTTATTAACTGGCCTTATTTAAAACGAATTAAATATGATCATCCGACATTTTTTTAGTGATTTTCAACGGTCAATTCTGCCGTCGTTTGTCGTTTCTGAGACTATTGTTTATTGCTACTGATTATTTGTTACTTTACCTTTAAAAGCCATTAAAATTTGTTGGACATTTAGTTTAAATTCTTAACTTTAACTCAACTGGATAAAAAAAGTATTCTGAGGAATCTTTTCCATTTAATGTAAGTTGGTGCGTTAATTTTGCCGTGTAGTGTATTAAAAAAAGGATAAAAAAATTGATGCCCTTCTCCTTCCTACAAATAATTTTAATGTAAATATTGTAAATTATTTTATTAGTAAAATTAGGTTATTAAGTGCAGAAGTCCTTTCTTGATTAAAGCTGTGAATTTGCATAATCATAATCGGTCTCCGCACGAATCCAGATTCTAGAACATAAAAGACAATAGTAGGTAATTACGAATTTGCCGCTTAAAGCTTTTTAAAAAAAAATATTTCAAATTGTTAAAATGTTGTGAAGAAAGATGGGAAAACTTTTTGTGAATTTTTCAACATAAATTTAACGAATTGATAAGCAATAAGTACCTATTATGGAAATTTTTTTGTAATCTTTTAAACTGTAAATATAAACAATCGACTGATTTTAAAAGAAGATAAAATGTACAATTAATAAAAAAATAAATAAAAGTCGGATTTTTTAATTGTTTTAAAAGTGTTCACAAAGTGTTTTCCTTTTGTTACGTAAAGTGTTGTTAATTTTTTTAGTACTAAATATTAGTTATTATAAATTATGTAAGCGCAATTGTTATTCGAAAAATGTCCCCTATCGATTTGTCGTTATAATTTGCCATAATTAGTTTATAAAAATGTATGTTCACGAGGCGTTTTACAATTTTTGTAAATCGAGCTCTAAAAGTTGTGCCTTTAATTTGACGAGTTACGGCGACGATTTTACTTTTACTTGTTGCTTTACGATCGCCGTCCAATAATTAAAGAGACAAAAATTTTAGAGCTACGGGGGCTTTAAAACGAAACGCCTCGTAATTGAGTTAATTAATTTTTAAATAGTACTTCACAACTATTTAATAATTTGGATCGGTGAATGTGAAATTTATTATTTTTAAGTTTATTGTATAATTGTACTATTAATATTATCAAATTTTCCGTGTGTTGATTTTGTTAAATATTTACCTAAATTATTATCATTTTAATGTTTATGTATATGTTATAATGTTGTAATTTAATTTTAAAACTCGATAATTTAATGAAACATATTTTTGAAAGAAAAAATGTGATTCTAAATTTAAATCATACAGATCTGAAAGTTTCTATAAATATTTAGGACGCTTACAACTTTTTTTTTCATTTTTATTTTACGGTCGAGTCTTAAATACAGATGACAACACGAATAATTTTACAAATTAAATATAGATTTAAATTTTACAAATAGATACTTTTGTAGCGTATCGAAGAAACGTTTTCCTAACAACTACATATCTCTATTGACTTTACGATAGTACGAAAGGAAGTGGTTATTTTAGGGATCTTAATTTCTATTTATTAAACGTAGCTTCTTTTTACACTTTTGTTGCTTAAATTACAACATTTTTGTTCTCCTTACAAGTCGATCGAACAAGTAAAACTACCCTTTCGACGTGGAGCTTCTACCCTTTGGTGTTGTTATTTTTATTTAAGACAAAGTTTCGGTAGCAACAAAATTATATTAATTTGGCAAATCTAAATTTAATAAATATTTTTAGCTAGAATTATATTTTTAGCTTTTTTTTAAAAAGAATTTTTTCAAGTAGGTCTTAGTTTAAAAGAGTTATCTTAAATTTGAGATAAAAGCGTATCTACTTATTAGTAGGTTGACTGATGAAAATTAATTTTAATTATGTTTTAAAATTATTGTTCTAATAGAATCTCCCTTTTATTTTATTCTTACTCTTTGTTTTTATTCGTAACGGTCGGCTTTGGCGGTACACGTTATCTTTAAACGCCCCTACGACCTACTCCCCCCATTCAAATTCTTAAACCGCCACTGCATTTATTAACTCAAATTTTTATTAATGAGTAAATTTTAAGTGTTATCTGTTTTTAAGATTTTAAATATTGAGAGGTTTTGGAATAAAAATTGAAAAAATAGTTTTTGATAAAAAGGTATCGCGAGTAAAGCAATAGGTCAAAACATTTTATTTCGACTAAGTACCTCAGGTAAAAAAGCTATCACCAATACGCCAGTTAATTAAATACTTAACGGTCTTGCGAGATTGTAATGAATTAATATTTATTTGTTAGTTTGTAAGAAAGTCTCTTTAGAAACACCACTGTGTATAAATAGTTCGAAATGTGAATATGTGTAGTACCAACTACAAAAAAATTGATAAAACATAAATAGAGTAGAGAAATGGGCAGATATAAATAAATATATCATTGTTGTACATATTATTTATAAATATAATAATAATGTAATGGCTTTTTCTCGATGTGCGTATTTTACGTATGGATGAACAATTCGGTGATTCTGTTTTGCCAATATATGTTCATGTCAAAAAAATTAAGTATTAGAATTTGAATGCAGCCTGCTTCAAGTAGTAGAATGCATAAATGTCATTCATTCGCACTCCCGATAATTAGTTTACGCTGGTATTTCATTATTAATATATGGGGTGGAACATTTTAAAATTAGGTTTTTACATCGTCTATACACATTTAAAATGTTTTCACCTCGTATAATTTAAGTATGTATTTGTGCTTTATATTTCTGGAATTGGATACACGAGGTGTATTATTAAAAAAAATTATATATTTTACCTTAGGTAGGCCTTACTTGTGAAGTTCGTATGACATGAATCATAAATAGTACGGGTAGTACATGAATAATTAAAAAATTTTTCTTGATGTTATTTCTTCTTAGTAATGTTATACGAACGTCGCTGCCCGGATTTATAGTCAATTAGGTATAGTTATTGCGTTTATGTAATCACATGTTTTGCAGCCACGGTGTATTTTCTGTTTGTTGTATTTTGTTATTTGTATAGTACTTTGTCCTCTTACTAATATAAAAAAAATCGTGTATTTAAATAATTAAAAAAAACATGTCATTCTAGAGCAGTTCTTGGCGAACCAGTTTTCAAATGTTGTTTTAAACAATTAAAAATAAAAGATTATCCTAGAAATTTGCATTGTTTTATTTTACAGCCGCTAAATTACACATAATCCGACCCTGTACGTACGTACACCGTTGATTACAATTTGCTCGTTAAGTAGGTGCTTACTGCTTATGAGTAGATTAGGTAGATATCGAAATGATTTTTTAATTTTATAGATAGCTCCAATACGCATCGCTAATTATATTTTATTTTTTTATATTTTATACCTATGTACACTCAATTCAGCGACCAGAAATAGCTAAGCCACTCCCGCAAAAATCTCGCCATATTCCAATAGAATTTTTCTATTGGTACAATTTTGAAAATATGGTTTATAACAATCATACAAGAATTGAGATTTGTCAATCTTATTTGATATAAATTTGTTAAGAGTGGCCTAGCTATTTGTGGTCGCTGAGTGTAGAATATTACTCAGAACATTTGAATGAAATGAGCCTCGCCTTAAAATAAATTGTTCTTGTTCATTTAATGTGTAACAAGAATGCAACAAAAATCTTTTGTTGATGTTTTTCACCTTACATATTTTACATATTTTGATTTCTTAAAGAATTCAGATTCAAAATACTTTTCTTAATAAACGTCATTGGTAGGTACTAAGGCAGATGCTATTTATAAGCTCTTACAGAAAGTGCGATTTATTCGCTTTTCTCATATACAACCCTCTGTATATTTTTAGTTATTTTGTTTCTTTCCAGCAATTTAATAAAAATAGAACAATAATTAATTTGATATTTTCGGCACAGGAACACAGGTAGGTAGTACCAGTAGTAGCTACAGCTACAACGTACAACAGGTGTAATAGACAAGGCTCAAACTCTAAAAATTATTTAATGTAATCGAATTTCATATAACATCGTGGTCATCAATGTTTTTCCAATCACCATACCAAAGCGAAATATTAACCGGAAGCGTGATATTCAAGATTGACGCCCAATTTTTATTAGTGGTAAAATTATCAGATCACTTCTAAAAGAGCTAGAGTCGATAAAAGCACCCGTGTTTGTATAAACCGTTTTCATACATAAATAAGTATATGGAAGCATATCGGTGAGTTCATAGAGGTAGCTTTCCCAGTATCCGACCAGGATTTATCTGTTTAAACATCAACAGAGCAAATGATGTGGTTTCTAGCTAAAAACCAGGAAAGTTAAAATTATGGATATAAAGTTCTGTAAAACCGACTACATGACTGAATAATACTTTAAATCTAAAATTTTGGCCTTTATGGCGTTTAGCTAAAAACCAGTTACAGAATTGGAGACGATCACGTGTAAAACATTGCAACATCAGGTAGTAAAATAGTATTTTCTCGAAAACGAAAAGCCTAATAACAATTTTACAAGAGATTGAATTTTGTTTATTATTAATGTCATTAATGTACTTTTTGTAATTGCCAATTTTTTTCAGATCTGATTGTTTCACAAAAAGTTAAGGGTGCATCAACATCGAGGGAGGAGCATCTAACCACCTCAGAAAAACCATATCGTTTTTTACTGATTACCAAGTTTTTCCTCTCATCAAGAAAACCATATTACAAAAATTTAGTTGTTCCATCACTTTTAATTCCAAAGTTACGCTTATTTATCGTTTTATTTTTAAGAACTTCAACTTGGTAGGCAAGCAACTTTAGACTAAGGTAAATTCGGTTACATCGCTCTATTTTGAGCTCAGCAATCACCCACTTCAAGGAAAAGGAACGGAGGCTTATGCCGGACACCCTGTATAAAATGCTGCTTCATGGTTAAGGAGACGTGTTTTTTGATAACGTTCCTAGCCTAATACTAAAATGGGGTCTCTCAAAATTGGCTCTGATCGTTTTTGTTATTTTTGAACGAGACATCGTAGTGCTAAATCGAACGACACATGATTTCATTTGTTTCAATAATGGTCAAAATTTCAAATATTCAAAATCGTTTGAATAGCTAAAGGGGTAACTAGAATTGCTAGAATTAAGTAGTAAGTAGTGCACCCCACTTTTCTTATAGGCTGCAAACCCTAATAATTATTAGAAAATCTTAAATGGTAACCCCTACTTGTGATACGTCGTTGAGCCTTTAAAAAGTACTTTATATTGGTACCAATTAATGCAATTAATTTAAAAATAAATAAGGCATTAAAATGCTTAAAACTGATTTATTTAAATACTCTTTAGTGGCGAAGGCGGAATTTATTTCATAGATATGCACTTACCAACTGTGTGTTGATAAACAGAGAAAACAACATTCTCAAGTGTTGTACCTTTTACATTTTTTATGTCCAGGGATCTTTTATTCACCAGTAGGTATCTAAAGCCTGCGCCACACTCAGGCTTGCCTTCCAAACCGGAGCGTGTGGATATCGTTCATGCTCCGGTTTGGCCTGTGCCAAACCTTTGTTTTGGGCACAGGTTATACCTGAAGGTAAGGCTGTATGTGTGGCGCGGCCTTAAGTTCAACCTTTACCATCAACATCTTTTTTGAATTTTAAAAATAGGGCCACTGATTTTAAAGGTCGCCGGAAATAAAAATGTGTTTGGACGTAATTTATTTTTAAATGAATGCCACCTTTAAATTAAATGTTCAAAATGGTTTCTATTCTTTTCGAGACAATAATAATAAACTAGCTGTAATACAAAATTCACTTCGCTTATTGGGGGTTATCACCACAAAATTCATGAAGTATCTGCATTTAATAGAGATTAAATTTATAGAGTTTTAATACCTTCTGATCTCATTCGTTCATTCCTGCGATAATTCTGTAGACTTGGTCGATTTCTTTTTATTGGTGACAGATCCTGTGTCTTCATAGCTGTTTTATATACTTGATACTTGTGACTTACATTTTTACCAAGATCACTCGAATTGGGGGTTCTATGTGTTGGTAAGGAACAACAATTTTCTGAACCATAAATGAATATCATTTCGTACTGTCAAACATTGCAAAAAGGCAAAAAGGTAAATTGAGGAAAGTATAGGTAATTGATAATACCGACACGTAATACTTTGAACTTTTGGTTTTACATTTTTTATTTATATCGGCCTACTATTAGATAAGCATGTAAACGATGAAATTTAAATCAAAATGTTCAAAACAACTGAAAAGACTGAAATTATTGAGTGCGAATATTTGTACATTTTTACTATTCACCGACAAGATGCAGCTAAGCCACTTCCAAAAGAAGCGCGCGATATTCGCATATAAGTTTTCTGTTGGTCAAATTTTGAAAATCTGATTTACAACACTCACACAAGAATTGACATGCGTCAACCTTATTGTGACCTTATTTGACAGAAATTTGTAGGGAGTGGCTTAGTTACATCTTGTCGGTGAATGATGTATAGATCAATAAGTGTTAGATGGTTTTGTTTTTTGTTTTTGCATATATTGATATTTTATAGGAGTGAAATCCAATAGCTACTAAAGAAAAGTGAAAAGCCTAAAGGACCTAAAGGTAGGTGCTACTATACAAATTCAAATTGTCTTAAGAAATTGATTCGACATTCTGAAGTTTTTGCTCACTAATGTGTAGATCACTGGACATTGAAATTCTGTAGGGGAGTTTAGACAGGCATTCTTTTTAGTGCATCTGATTTACTTTTTAATTAGGTATAAATAAAAATAGCATTTTAGTAATATTCAATTTTTTTATTTGGGAAACATTTATGGAATAAACCTGAACCATATATGAAATATCAAAACCAAAAGACAATATTTATTTAAAGTTAAAAAGTAAGGTGTTCGATTAAAAACTTTTTTGCACAATCGTGTTCTATTCTGTACTTACCAACAATGTTTATACTAATAGGAAGTTGATTTTACCAAACCATTGTATGTGTCCATAGAAACAATAAAATAATGATTTCGAAATATTTAACCAAAAGCACAAGGGTGGTAAGTGAAACAGATGTTTGCGCTATTTGTTACTTTTATTCTTGTTACTGGGACAACATTGTTCTCCAGCGGTTACTATTTTGAATAAACTTTAAAATTATAAAAATTATTTATAACTGTCAACTAGTGTCAGTTTAAAAAATGAATTTATTATTAGTTATTTTTCACGATTGTGCAAAAAATAGTATGCAATACTTGGATCGTTAAGTGCTTTTCGTAACAAATCTCGAAAATTAGAAAAACTCGACCCTACGGGTCTCGTTTTGCTAACATTTTCTCGATTTGTTAACTCTGCACTTACCGACCATGTATTGCAATGTACTATATCCTTTAGAATTATAGTTTTGTAATAATATCACTTGCTAAGTAATTAATATGTAATTAGGCGAATTATGTTTTTTAATAGCAGAAAAATCATGGGTAGGTAAGGACTTGCACCTTGTGTACAGTAATCTATGCAGTTTTATTAATATTTTAACTTTCTAAAGATAAATAAAATATTATCAATAAATTCAATTTTTCTAATTACCTAATGAAGCTATTTTTGAACACTTTTTTCAAGTTAAAATTAGAAATTGTTCAAATTCTGCATTTGCATCACAATATTGTTCTATCTAATAAAATTACCTTACGTAATTTCTCAGATACTCGAGTGTCGTATTTATTGAGAGATATAATTATATTTTTTATTGTACATTATAGGTATTAGGAGTTTGATTACGTAATTTAAGTAAATAATATAAACAGTGGCGTACGTCAAATGATTCAAACTCGTGTCCTTTGGAGGATAATTCGTAAGCAAAACATTAAAAACTTTATTTCGTAGGTAGGTAATTTAAAAGTAAAAGCTTCATAATAGAACTCAAAAAGAGCACTTTTCTGTCATCAAATACAATTTTTGTGCAAACGACCTACTCAACAAACCAAAAAAATACTTAAAAATCGTTTAAAAACTTTATTTAATTAAAATAAAATAGTGCAGCTGTACAATTCACACATTTATTATTGTTTTATTATACAGGGTGATAACAAAATTAATTTCTCTAATTACTCTGATTTACTTTGACCTTACATTTCTTTCAAATCGATGAGAGCTCATTTTAATTGTTCTAAGTAGGTAGTTCTAGTTATCACCGTGTATAATAAAATAATTAAACTATATTAGTGCCTTAAAATTATTACTCAAATATTTTTTGATAATTGCTTCTTTTAATATCTTTATCTATTTTACAGAATCAATTTTTTTAAATTTTACAATCTACAGTGGAAGTTATAAATAGCAATATTTAAACTTAAAAGCTAAATTAAAAAATAATTAGGAACTTTAAAGAGTTTTAAAGAATAGATAATATCATTTTTTATTAAGGGATTTTAAGAGTGCAGAAATGTTAATTTATGCTTCTTCTTCACTTCGACGTCTTCGTCCTGGACCACCCGCAAAATTAGCGGCGGCGAGACCCATTAAATGTTTAGCAGCTTGAGAACCAGAAAAGCCACGACCTAAACCCAAATCTAATCCTCGTTTCGAACTGAAACATTTCAAAAATAATTATTTATTAGTACATGAAAATATATCGACGATGTCACATGTAGGATTTACGGCATGCATTAGATCGATTGGGCGATGTTGCTCGTTCGTCGATTTTATATCGACTTGAGTGTTTCCAAATCATAAAAAATGCAAAATAAAATTTTTAATTATTTAATGGCTACTCTTAATAAATATTTTAAAGCACATTTTATTTATTTTTTATTTTATTTTTTTAAGGTTCCCCTTTTGCATTGCAGGAATTTATTCGGTGTCGTTATCGGATAGTTGAATAGAGTTATAAATATTGCAAATTTTTTGTATGGTTTCGGTAGTAGAGCGCTTTCTTCTTCCTGGACCGTGTGGCGAAAATGCGGAATCGATGGCCATACGATATTGAGCCTCTAACGCCCCAGAATGTCCTCTGCCCATTCCAAAATCAAAATTTTTGAGATTACGCTTTTGAATAGAACCACAAATCCTGTATTTTAAAATATTAATTAATTAATAACGATAGTTGAACAAATTGAAGCGTGAAATACGAGTTATATTATTAGTTTACACTAGGGTGGACACTGGACATACTAATTTTGTGCGTAAACAGAACAACATATTGACATAGGGCAACTATAAAAAGCTCGGAGCAAATTGAGGAAATACAAAATAAGCCTTTTTTTTTTAAAACAACAAGCTTAGATTTTTTTAATTGAAAAATATCTCATCATTTTCTTCGCCATTTATTATTCATTGTCGAATTCTTCTAATTTTCCATTATTTGCACAATTCGTACTCCTTTTCTACCGATCTCTAAACGTCTTTATTTAAAATTGATTCTAAATAGAAAGTTATGGAAGTGTAAAATGTCTTTAGTAAATTGCCTATTTTGTAAAAAATTGGATTTACTATATCTTTAGCTTACCATTCGTTCTATTTTCTAATCAAATAATTTTAGTTGGATATATTTTTCGATTGTTCGCATTTATATCATTATAACAAAAAAATATAAAAAACGAAAAAAGCAAAGAGTAAAACTTGGAAACATTTAAAAGGGTTTTTCTAATTTTAATTTAATTACTTACTTTTCCAAATCTTCTTCGGCAATAAGTGCTTGTCTTAGTCGAGCAAGTGTCTGTAGAAGGTATTCAGGATTTTGTCCTTCCAGTGACAGTGGGGAATAATAACCAGAACTGAAATTAATATCAATTAGTTAATTTATTTTTATCACTTTTCTTTTATTAACTAATTTTAGAGAGTCCTTCAACTTCTCTGGTATTTTATTAAACATTAGTGCATTATTTGTATTATTATCACATTATACTAAAGAATGAGACATAAAAATTGTGGTATGTTTGAATTTCCCGCAAATGCGAAAAATGTCTAATGTTGATAGAGTCCGGAACTTATGAGAAGTATAGGGCGGAGCCAATGCGCTATAACGAGAATGTGACATTTGGTCGCATCAATTTTAGAGATATATAGAGAGAGAGAGCACTCACTCCCTCCATGTACTACGCAAGATATTGACTCTGCCCTATTCTTTTCATAAGTTCCGCACCATACGAGTGGAGCGCCAAATTCAAACATGCGAGAGTAATTATTTGGGTTCTCACGCAGCAAAAAGAACCATCGAAATATTTTTAAAAGTTTTTGGATATCCCACTTCTGTTAGACCCTGTAGCAAACCAAACTTCAATTGCCTATCTAACATCTTCAACAATGTCCTACTTTTCCCTTACCTGTTAATTATTTTACGTAATAATTGATTACAATTGCTAACAATACCTATTACAAGTTTAATAATATTAATTTAATTTAACAAGAAAGTTGACGTAAACTTGTTAACAACAAAAGTTTATTGTCTTCCCTTCGGTACCAGACCTACAATGTAGGAGTTATACAATAAATTAATTGTAATGAATTCGCAGATAGTAAATACAAATAAAAATCTTATCTTATATCAAATCAATAGACTTGAAAGACATTGTCAGATTTACACAAGTGATTATTTAATATGAAACTAGAACAAGAGAAGTAGCATAGACGAGACGTGGAGAGGATTTTCAAAAAATATCCATACATGAGATGAGCCAGATCGTCTTTGTGTGTCTTTTCAAAAATTCCCAATTAAGAGCTCTGGAAAATTTATCACAAATTGACTGATAAAAAATTTAACTCGAGCAAAAATTTCTGTAGGTGTAATTAGAAATTAAATTAATTATAGCGCAAGTAAATAGTCTCATCGATTGGCATAGAACTTACATATTACAAATTTATTCGTAACAGTTACAACGTTCAATAGTTTGTTCTTGTTAAAACGAGAAAAGCTTGGAAATGTGTTATACCAAAGTGAAAATTGTTCTGTGCTGTGCTAGTTAGGAAGTTCCAGTAAAAGCCTTTGTACTCTTTAGTACGTACGTCTACGTTTGTTTTACATTAAATGAATAAATTTCAACAAAGTCACGATATGTAGAAAGCTCTGATATAGTTATTTACGAACCGTGTGCGGGAAAACTGTTTTGGAAAATTGAAAAAAACTGGAAAATTGTTCACGCATGATGATTGTAAGCTGCAACGATTGTTCTCGTCTTTCTTTCTGAATGCACTATAGTAACAGTTTTGAGCTTGTTATTAGACTACTAAGCTTCTTGATATCACTTAGGGGTTCACAAGAGGAAGTACTTAGTATCGAATGTTTCTAATAATTTTCTAGCTTTAGGAATGGTTTTACAAGATTACCCACATCAATTCAATGTGTAAACTATAAAGATAACAAACACAAAACTAATTACATAATTCTATAATTCCATAAATTATGGTTTAGTATTTAATGTTTTGACATAAACTAACATTAACATATGTAGATGTGCCTATCTGATAAGCAAATAAATAACTTTAATCCCTAATCGATGTGGATTTGCCCAAAAAATAAGTTTTCCGTAAAAGAGGGAGCGGAGAGGAAATTAGTTTTAGGTTTGTAACTTAAAATTAATTCAGTAATTAAATCAAAGACGCGAAGGTACAAGACCTAGGGATTTTGATATCCCACAAGTTATTATAATTAGTTGATTTAATTCATTTACGAGACATATATTCAAACTTCAAAGATTAATCGTTTAACAGTTACAAATGAGAAAATTCTTTTTTTTTATTGTCACATTCTGTTTTACAAATGGGATTGTGGTCAGATTACACAAAAAGTAGGCCGAGAATATGTTTTGAAGCTTGGAAAAGCTTATGAATTACAAAGAAAATAGGTTACAAGGTTCTAGTGGAAAAGTAGTATTAGAAAGAGCAAAAAATTGGGTTTTAGGATCAAAAAGGGTTAATCTATGCTATAACACTGATGCAATTGATTAAATAATTGTAATATCATTTTCTTGATCTGTTAACATGGTGGTGCAGGTGCACTACTAAAGTATGATTTTACATGTTAAATCCCTATGACCGAGAGCTGCTGTTACCACTCTGTGTAAATACACCAGGTTTGTTCAAATGAAACGGTGAATGGACAAATTTTCATGGTCTCGCGAACTTATTCATCGCAAAATCCTCTAGTGGGCATTTTATGCTCATTTTGTTTTTAAAAAGAGCCAGAAGTATAGTTAAAGGACTAAAAAAGCTTAAAAAGTAAGTATAGAGCAAGTTCCAGAGCATGACGATGACGAAGATTGTGAAAGGCCTAATAAGCCCGGTTTCAACACGCCTCTGGGCTTTAGAAGGCTATTTTTGTTTTTCATATAAAACAAAGAGCATTTTCTGCGTCTTAATATTTTAATTAAATTTTTTAAAAATAGTAAAAAATACAACTACCTTGGTATAGATGGAGCAGCTTCTGTAGTCGCAAGTAGCAAAATGGTTCCAGCTACAATCATCATCAACATCATTGCATTGTTACCAGTTGTTGAAAGTTTCATTGTACTGCAATTAAACAACTTAAATTAGTCTATAAAATTAAAGAAGTAAAATTTTAATTGTTGTTTTATTAGCAGAGCGAGAGGTTGTTTGTTACAAAACACTTGAGTAATACACTCAAAAGGTGATTTTTTTCCCTCAATTTTCAAGTAAAGATGAGAAGGTTTGCAATTTATAAAGCGATCCTTTGATTTGTTAACTCAAATGGAAGATCTTTTTACCGCAAGAAGACAAAGTAATTGGTTTTTTAACGATCCCATTATGACTTTGAGACTGAAAATTTAGGGGTTGTTTAAGTATGAGAAGTTTACTTCAAACAACTTTTTTGTGAGAAACAAATTTGCTTAGCTTAAGGGCTTAAGGGAATCACCTGGATTTTTTTAATGGTTTACAACCGTTTATATTTTGGTTTTGGTTAAGGATAATTTTAGTCTTTTGAGACGTCGTAGGCGATGATAATGGAAATCGTTAGTCATACTTGAACTTCCCGTAATTATTTTAAATCAAAAATAACTTTTGGGGCGTTATTTTTTCGCAACTCGAGTTCGTGTATTTGAATCCAATTGATGTTGTCACATAAGCGTGTTGTTACAGCGTAATTAATATAAACAGTTACCGGTTGTGTGATAAGGGCAATTTCATTAATTATGTTAGTGGAAATGCACATACACGTACACGTAGTTATATAAATTCAAATTTATACTCCGTATTAAAGGAAAATTTAAATTACCTAACTTTTCGTGTAGTATATAAAAGTTTTATTTGTATATGGTCAAAGAGGAGGATGTAAAAATTTCACAAGACCTTAAGTGAAATATATTATGATAACAACAAATTAAGTGGAGAAGTAGACTTAATTAGGTCTTTTTATTTAACATAAGTGGCCAATTTCGAACGTTTAACCTTGGAATTTAAATAAAAAATCGTATACAAAAATCGAAATTAATTTTTTTCAAAATGAAAATTATAAAACCATCAAATTGTTTAAATTAAAATAAAATTTATATTTAATAAGTTGGTAAATTTAAAATTTACTTGTGTGCCATATAAAAATAAACTTGGCTTAAATTCAATTATAAATATATTACAATTTTACAAATTAACTTTGACGCCAACATAATTTTATTATTACATGCACAGTAATTTTAGTAAATTTTATTATGAAATTAACAAAATATGTGTTTGTAAGTTTTTTAGGGGGTTTAATATAATTTATTAGAAAAATGGGCCAAAGAAAGGGAATTAACGCATCTATTTAATTTCAAGCACCTTTCCACGGGACGAATAAATTTACAAAAGGAATAATTTTATCCCGACGTCGTGGGATGATGTTATTCACAAAATTTGTAGTTCTGAGAGTTTAAAAATTATGAAAATTAATCGAAATTTGACATCTTGAAATCATAATCAAAGATGGTAGTTTTTAACGATGGAATAGAAACTTAAGGACCGATTTTACAAACGTAATTAAGTTAGAGTTTAAAACTCGAATTTACTACTGTAAAGTACAATTAAACTTGATTTTACAATACGAATTTGCCTTGAACTCAGGTTTAACGAGAGTTTAATTTAAACCGCTGTAGACCTTCAATTGTAAAATCGGCCCTAACAGAAATTAAAAAAGCACCGAAAGAGATATCCTGCATTAAGGAGGATCTTTACTTTGGTCTTTAGAAAATTTTGAAATCGCTGAAGGCAAAGAATACGTAGTAGTTACTCATTTTAGCATCTTCTCTGCTCTTCATTCTTCTGTTTATTATAATGTTTATCATTACGTTACAATAAAAGCATTTATAAGTTATAGCATTCATGTAGATACATTCAAGACAGAGCCAGATCAACAAACTTTAGGGCCTGAGGCGCTAATTATTTTCGAGTTCCTCCAAAAATACACTCCAGCCCATAAAACAAAAGGTAATTCATACTCTAGTTCTAATCAACGAAGGTGTACCTTCGTAGTACCTAAAGAACATGGAAGAGGGTGAAATTATTTTTTCAAGAATGTGTTTGGATCAATTAAGAGGTAAAAAATTAAAATACTTAAAGTCATTGGTCTTAGCTACATGCCTAAGGGAAGGAAGGGATGAAAAGGTTCAGTTTTGAGGGTTTCACTTATATCTCAAAAACGGTGGATACTACGGAAAAAATTACTCGAATTACGAATTTTTCGGGAGCATTACTGGGGCATTACTGACAATGAAAGCATTTTTGCCATGTTTATTCATTATTAGCAGAAATAGTGTAGATCACCTTTGATATAATTGCGCTTGTTTTGTTTTTGTAATCGCAAAAGTGCGAGTACTGATTACAATTACTTTCGAAAAATTCTTATGATTACAATTTCAAATTACTCCTTGAAAAAAGTAATCGATTACTGATAACTAATTAGTACTTTTCCCTTTCCTCCGGGCCCTTCTCAAGCACTTCTTCTTCTGAAGCACCGCCAAGGGTTGCGATAGGTACATTCAAAATAGATACAGACAAATAGAGGGAAATGGCTCCAGCAGTGGATTATAATAGGCTGAGAAGATGTCCCTCTTTTGACCTTCTACCAAAAGTTGTATTCAAAGATTTAAATGGTTTTAAAATATAAATGTAATCTTCAGACCTTCATCGTCAGCGGACCTGCACCTATGCAGAGAATATTTTTTGTGACTATTCATCTTTCGTAAACAAGTATCTAATAATAGAATAACCTTAGACTTTAAAGTGATCAGTCCTTCAGATACAAAAGTTTTCAGTTTTTTATCTAAAGCGTTAATTATACAGCGTATCGGATAAGGCTTCTAAGCACGGTAATAAATATAAAAGGTATGCCAACGGGCAATCTTACCACTCGTAGCGAACTGAGGCTACTTGCGAACGACTTTATAAGACAGAGAAAGCACAGTAAGGGATATCGTCGTGCCAATTTAAGACAAAGAAAGCAGATTAAGGAATATTATTCGCATCAATTCAGTGCGTTTAATGTCATCAAAATTATTAATAATAAATTTATTTCGTTAAAAGCAGATAAGATATTACAAAAATGCGTTAGTTACCCTGGGTAACCTACGTATTAATGCTCTTAATATGCTTTCTCTTGGACTGCTAGTGTTCAAGTTTTGCTTCAACTTAGAACGTCCGTTAGCATACCTTTTATCTATTACCGTGCTTCTAAGTGATACTTGATCTACGTACTATTAGTTTGAGTTGAAAAAAGTGCTTTGTAAGTATTAAATTGTGTTTTAGAAAAAACAATTTACGCTTTTAAAACTACAACGATTTCACAGTTTATGAGGCACGATTTCCGATCGTTTAATTTGCCTAAAACATTTGGATGCATAAAAAGAAAATATTCAAAAGGTGAGCACGGTCGGATTACGTCTGTTTAGTGCCCTAGACTAATACAGATTTGACGCCTATTTAATTACCACTTGAGAATTATGTTATAGTGGGGCTTAGAGAAAATTTCTTTGAAAATTTGGTGCAAAATACTATTTTGCCTCATATATTGAGAAGTACTTTTAGAGGTTAGCACTTTTCTTGCAAAAAATGCTTTTGGCTTTAGCCTAGTCAGCCTAGTGGGTAATTTGTCTGTAAGGGTGAGACAATTCAAATTCAAAATAGTATAAATAAAGACCACTCTACTGGAAACTTGACAGTGGCGAAAAACCATCAAAATTTTTTTTTGTATGAAAACATTTTAACATTGGACTTTAGCAATTATCTAGAAAAGCACATACAATTGTACAGAAACTTTTTTCAGTTTGTAATTTAAACTTTGTTTCAAATTACAAGTAAATGGGAGTTAGATAGAACTTTAATTAGTTTAACACGTAAAATTAAAAATTTATAACATTAGTTACATCAGTCGAGTTATCTATTGGTATTAAAACTTGATGATAAACTTTGTAATTAATTGTATAAAATCAAACTTCATGCCACATAAGTGTTTTCAAGTAGTTTTGGCTTATATGGCGGTTCAACTGTTCAATCAATTTTGCGATTAACACTATCAAAAAGTAAATCAAAATAATATTTTACAAAGTATTTGTTTTGGCTATTTTTGATAATCTTATTAATGTAATTTTAAAATAATTTTAGGTAAATCTAGGGCTTTTAAAATAAATTTATGTGGGTTTAAAGGCGTCTTAATAAGTTAAACTAAATTAATTAGCTTAAATTTCTAAATCTCGACGAGGAACGTTCGTCTACTTCAATAAATATCTCCGCCAATCTCGACTCTTGTTTGCGATTATTTTTATAATTGTTTATTGATTTTTATCTATTGTATCATAATGGAATTTAATATAATAAAGAAAGTGATACAATCGATTAAAAATAAACACTCTATTATTCTTTTTGACTTTTTGTATTAATACAAAAAAATTGGCCAAGTATCAAGTCACATATTTTTGAACCTTTTTCCGATTTTCGTCAATGAAAAACAACGACCTCGGAAATGTTGTTAAACTTTTAGAAAATCCGTAATAATGCAACTGCCTACAGGAAGATAGAAATAATTTGAAAATATGATGAACGTTACGCATCTCGAGTTACAATTATAATTATTTTTTTAGAACAGGGACGGATTAACTACATTTTGGCATGAACAAGTGCAAAAAGTGGCCATTAAAATTCCGCCAATGAGATATGTTTTTGAGCGTTCATCGATGATTAATGGGTTGTATAACTTTGAATTTTTTAAATAATATTTTCTGGAAATTTTTAACTTATGGGGGAGGGGGTAGTAGTGTTCTGGTTAGGAGTCGTCGAGGAGTTCGCAGACCCATCTTTTCCATTTTTGCAAAATTTTATGACCCATTGATACAAGCAACAATAAACTTCTTTAAGTTCGCCTCTGTTTTCCCCTCATTGAATTGATATTCCAAAGCATACACCAGAACTATATCGTAGTTAAAGGTATCTAACTTCATTTAATACTACGTTATTAAAAAAAGAACAGAAATTTAACCTACGGTGTCAAATTACAAAAAATTCACATTTAGATTAATTTCAAATGGTTACGTCGACTGCAGAGCGATTTAAAATTAGAAAAATACGAATATTTTCGTTAACCCCTTAAATACAATTAATAAAACCCTAAATTGTCAATCAATTTTAATGAAAGTTGACACATAATTTTTCACAACTATTGAGCATACGGCAGCAAAGAAATTTTTTCCAATTCCCACCCCTTTTTAACGTACGTAATGATTTTGTAATTGACTTAATATTTAAATTAAAAATGATTTTATTAGAAATGTCGACGCTTGGTTAAATTAAAAAATTAACTTTAAATTTGACCTAGAACTTATAAAGAAGAAAATATGAGAGCAAAAGCAAAGAAACAACTCGAAAAGTTTTATAATAGATACTTTTACTAGCACTACTAAAAGTTGGTTATTTAGTTCTCCATTTATAAATCATTGGGGAAAATGGAAACTTTTTATTATTAAATTATGTCTCACAAACTATTCCTTTATTAAAAGCTCTTTTTATTTCGTTAATTATTTCGTTTCAAATATGTTACAAAATTAAAAACAAAGTAAAAACTACCCTTTGGATTTTTAAATACAATTTTTTGTTTTAATGTGTAGGTTGCAAGAATTAATGAATTAATGTTTCAGTATGTACTCTGAAAAATACACCAATTAGGTAAGTAACAAGCGGCTTTATATTAAAAAGTAAAGAAATTCTTTGAAGTTTTTTCATACAATTTAATTATTTCTTTAAAATTTGAGGCTCCATCAGGTAGAGAAAAGAAAGCGGTTTACAATATTACTTATCCATAATAAAAGAATTATTATAGAAACTATATGTTTTTTAAGATGAAAAATAAACCTTTAGCTGAAAAACAGAATGTTTTTAAATGAAAAAATAAGGTTCGGTGTCGGATATTTGAATATTTTTATAACTTTTACACAAGCTACAAATAGGGCTTGAAAAATTAACATAACTCAAAAGTTGAACAAATATTCATTATGATCAAAAATTTTACACACTGAAAGTTTCTCAAAACTCGACTCTAAAAATCGAAAAGTATATAAATATCTTTGAATTTGGTTCAAAATTTTTATATTCCCTAATTAATGCACCGAAATAGGATTTGGGGTCTTAAATGGTTAATCAATGTCTAATTAAACTTTACCCACAAATTCCATTGAAAATCAGTGCCTTCACATGTTTATATGAAAGACTAAGAACGTTTCTCTAAACATGATCTGAGTGAAAATGTATTGAAATAGCAGAAAATTGTATTAAATTCAGTTGATCTGTTCAGACTTAGATTGTCCAGGTCAATTGCATAAGACGTCCTAAGCGTCAACTTTTGCAAAAACCTTAAAATGGCCAATGGGTCCAAATAAGCAATATTTAAAATTCTAGTCCTGGAGCTATAGTGCACCAAAACTAAACCATAAGATAAAAAATTTTACCCTTTACAAGTCGAAAGAACTTAAAAAATGAGAAATAGAACAGGGCGATAGAAACTTGAATTTCTTTGTGGTTTAACCGGGTTTAACTAAACCATATACGGTACATGAATAAAGAATAAGTCGTACATCAACAAATTTCATTTTTTATGTAGTTTTCCAATATACCATGGCAGAAGGTTTTAAGTGTAGCAGCCTTATAGCGGTAGACGTTTTCGAAGAAAAAGAAAATGTGCTTGTTTACTGCAAAAAAGCGATGTTTGTCTACAAATAAAGGGAAAACCGTTCATACAATACAAATGTACGTTCATACAATTAACAGAAGTTATAGATACTGTAATAATAAGTAAATTACCCCTATAACTATTTTTCATATCATCAACCCTAAACTAGCTATAAAGCTATTCTCCACCGACGTTTACTTAAAAAGATGCACAGTTTGATTCAAAATTGTGTGATAACCGTCCATAGAATCAACAATAATTATTAATAGAAGTTTTAGAAATCGTAGTCATAAATAAATTATATTAATAATATTTGTCGTATCATCAATCCTAAACTAGCTATGAAGTCATTCTTAGAAAAACGTTAACTTGAAAGGCATCTGCCGCCACGAAGGCTACATTAAACACCGTCTGCTGTACCATATTCGAAAACTACATAAAAAATAGACTCTTTTGATATGTAATTTGTTCATGTATCTTGTGGTTTAGTTAATGGCTCTTTGGATTTATTTTGAAGAGCGTTTGCCACCATGAAGGCTACACTTAAAACCGGCAGCCGTGGCATATCCGAAAACTATACGTAAAAAATGGAATCTTTTGATATGTAATTTGTTCATGTACAGCCAGCCTCACATTTAATGGGCACCCTGTCTATACGTTTAGCACGAATTGCGGATGTAACCATCATAGCATCCCTTACTTAAATTGAGAGGTAACTTTATTTTGCCAGCAAGTAGTAAATCAACAACTTCCCCATCTGTTCTTTTGTCGCTGTTGACTAATAACCACCCTAGCGTATAGCCAGGCTGGCCAATAATTATGAGGCTGACTGTATTTTGTGGTTTAGCTCCAGGTCTGCTTGTTAGCAAGTTATCGTTTAATAGATTCAAAAGTATAGCTATATTCACTGTATTTTTCGAGTACACCTTTGTAATAAAAGACGAAGATTTAAGTGCTAATCAGAGTAACTCTCAAATATATTTGATAAGATCTCCGAGACTTAAAAGTTGAATACTTTTTATATTCCACTAGAAAGAAGTTGTGGGATTTGATAAAATCAAAAGTGAAATTGCGAGTATTAAGTAACTTATAAATAATTTTTAATCGTCTAGAATTTGAATAATACCTCCCTCCAGTCTAAATTAGTTATCATTTTAGTAATTAAATTCTATTTTTATTGGATATCTACGATATTTCTTGCAACTAAGTTTAAAACTTTGTAATACAATCTAAAAGTTTTCAGGGTGGAAAATTTTATATTTCTTTAGTTTAGATAGTTCTATTGTGTTGTATTATGGATTGTTATAAAAAAGACTATCAATTAAAACAGAGTATTGAATGTCTTTCTATGGGCTAGCTTTAAAATTTATTTTATAAAAAGACAAAGGACTCTAATGATTAGAAACAGATGTAAATCAGTAAACGGTAAGGTTGAAGTTTGAAGCTTTTGAAGTAGCCCAGGAATCAGTAATTCCACGAAAACATCGAAAAGATGATTAATTTTACTGTTATAGTGATTAGGGGAGCCGATATTTAGGAATTTTGTTTTAAGTGCTCTTTCCCAATGTAGAGGCTGGTCCAAATTCGTCGGTTGTATAAAGTAGATGGAAAAATATTGAATGAAGCATTACATTGCTAACCCTTTTATAAACTTTCTGTTTTTGAATTATTAGTTTTGAATTTTTTTAGTTTTGAGTTTCATTTATTTAAAAAGCTTAGAATATAAAGAACCAGGAAGAAGCTTAGCAACCAGTGCCTATAAGAGAAAATGCGACAAAAATGCCATTTTTGAAAACTATAGATGACTCATTCATTCTGTGGAGTTTATATTATCATTGGCTGTTAATTTCCTTTTAAGTGGGAGTATAAGCATTAAGCAATCATTTCTATTGAAGAAATTGACCGGAAATTGCAATATTTAGACAACAGACAACAACATTCACATACGATTACCTGGAATGCTCTTTCCTGTTAGAGTAGCAGCTATTTATTCAACGATTTAAAGAGATATTAGGAAAAGTGATTATAATGTAGATTAAGGGTGGCATTTATGCCATTAGAAATAAATGGGGTTTAGACACATTTTTATTCCGCAAGATTTTTTAAATTAGGGACTCTATTGGAAAAATTCAAAAAATATGTTAAAGGTAAAGGTTCAACTTAGAAAATGAGTATCTCGAAATTTCAATTTTTGAGGCATTATGCTTCGAAACGAGACTTGGAAAATAGGAAAAAATTGATAATATTTAAAGTAATAAAATCAGCACGTAACACAAAAAAATTAAAATTTCAAAATACTCATTTTCTAAGTCTATTCTTTCTCTTTCATTTGACACCTTATTTGTAGAAAAATATTGAGTATTTTGAAAGATCTTGCGGAATAAAATTTGTAAATTATTTTTTTTGCAAAATTTTTTACTCGCCGTCATTTGGTAATCTAGTAACACAAATTAATCACAAACGTCATAAATTAGTGTACTAATGTTGTTGTAGATGGCTGACTTTTCAATGCGACTTGGCTATGTGTATGTATTTTAATGGAATTGACCAATTGACATGCATACTCGCTGACAAAGTGTCTGTCACAATTTCTGCCATAGCGTGAATCTTTACCACTTTTAGTAGTGAGAGAAAAGTGTAGATGTAGTATGCGTTCACTTTTTGGAATTAAATTAAATAATTAATTTTTGTTGTCAAGGTAGCATTTTTTATCACTTTCTATCCAAAAAGTGAATTTCTTTTCTAATAAATGCCACCCTTAAGACTTTATAAAAAATAAATTGTGTAAAATTTTAACAAAATATTACCCTGTAAAATCAACTTGATCAGGTCTGTACCTACCTAAATACATTCAGTGTATTTTTGTTTCTTATTTATAAAGGGTGGTAAGTGGCAACACAGTAGGTAGTACAACTAGCAATTCCCAAACCGCGATTTGCATCCTGAATATGTGGTTATAACATTCAATTACATAACTAGACTAGTTATGTTACAATTACATCGCACTAAACGTTACAATCAAGTGTAATGAGAAAAATTTTCTAATTACTTCGACAATCGACAATATTTAAATTATTTCATTTGTAGGCGATTATCTTTAAAAAAAGGGGTAGTAACTCGTGCCATATAATAATTCAAAATTTCATTAACTTTTCCATGTTGGGATAATATTTCTACCCTCAGGTATAATTTATTCTCTCTTTTCATTTATCGATAATTAAAATCAGGTGCAAATTTAAAATAATTTATGTATAGTTAAAGTTTACTAATTGTAAATGCATCCAGAGGGATCTTGAAAAAGGGGAAAGGTTATTCAAAAAATGATAAACAAAGTAAACATTGAACATTGCAAGAATTTTGTATTTGTTAGTGTTTGTTATCACTTAAAGTATAGGTAAATGTTAAATATTCATTCAAACGGTACAATGAAATGAAAACCAACTAATTATTTTAATAGGGGTGGTCGGTTTTGACGATAAGCGGCGAAAGCTTTAAGGAGCTTACAACAGTTTCCTAGGAGGAGATCAGTAGCAAAGGCTGGCAACATTAAATATAAAGCCAAGTGTGGTTGCCCAAATTTATCGGGAAATAATGATGAAACATCGCTAAGGCCGAGTTTTTCACTGGGAGTTTAAACTACGTTCCATCTGAACGAAGATCAATCTCATGCGCTGTACTTTTACTGTAACGTAAACGAGTTACGGCGCATGAGCTTGAACTTCGTTCAGACGAAACGTAGTTTAAACTCCCAATGAAAAACTGACCCTAAATCTTCTTCTGTCCTAGATGTTCCAGAGCAGAACAGATTTCTATAACAAAGTTGATCTTACCACAAGATATTATCAATATAATTCTGAAAAAGAGACCATGTTGTTTTAAAATATTATCTGTCGATGAGGTCATCACGTAAGAACTGTAATTAAAAATTTAATAATATACCTACGCCGTACCCTGTATAATAAATTGTTGAAAATAATAATTTATTTTAAAAAGAATAGCCGGAATTAATGTGGAATTATTAGGTTTGAATTCGATAAGAGATAATCTCGCTCGACGGAACGCGATAAAACTTGCAAGAATTTACAAAGTAGAAATTAAAAATTAAAATTTTTATTTAGTACGTTTTCGATCTTAAACGGTAATTAAGTTGGTGATACCTTATTTTTAGTGCCTTCTGGACTATTTACAAGATGCTACCCCTACTGTTTTTTAAATTGGATAAAGGTTAGTTATTTATTATAAATATACCAAAAACAACTTTAATTAAAATTTTAAATTTATTCTTAAATTGTTAAACCCTCACACCTACAACAATATTTAACCTCTTTTACATCAAAATCAAAATTTGATTTTAAATACACGAGCGGAATTAGAAAAAAAGTCAATTAATACTTAAAATTGAAATTTCCAACTTATCGAAGTGTTTCCATTTTGTGCTTATTCGTAATTTGTTATCAATTTATTCCTGTGGGCGAGCATTAAATTTTGAATTGTCGTAATTACAAATGGTCACAGTCGTAATGGATCGGGCAAGCTGCGGAATTATTATTCATAAAATATTCATACATATAGGGTGAGACAATAAAACAATTTTTTTTTTAAATGGAACGCCCTATATATTTTTGCAATATCTGCTGTAGTTTCTTCTTCTCTACTCAACTGTATTTAATTTTTCTAATTTTGCCCAAACTAAAGCGGGCCAAACTATATGATGCAAAAAACGTATTTCGCACAAGAGCATGGATGTATATTTTTAGCATATTACCTCCAATTTGCAACAGGAATTATTTTTGTGGGAATTAGGTCCACCTCTTTTGTTACTTCTACTGTACTAAAAGTGTATAAAAATATTAAACTTTTAAACAATTGAAAATAATGAAATGTCGAAACAATAAACCCAGGACGACTTGACTAAATTATTTAATGACCTAATTAATCTATTCAGCGTTAGAAAACAATTAGTAATAACTTCATGTCTTTTTAAAATAAAAATTATCAGCGTTTTTTGACATTATTTAATTATTGGCTCCAATAGTTTGCGTATAAATCTAAAAACCACTCTTCGAATTGAAACAAACGACAATTTTAATGATTTTTCTCGTTGTGATATTAATTATATCTTGCATTGTTGTGCATTTATGAATAAAATCGTTTTAATTAAAATTTATGTCAACATGAAATTGACTTCTATAATAGAGTACTGGTATTATTGAAATTATACTCTTCTATTACTAATAATCAATTACTATAAATATACAGGGTAGTCTGTAGCTTAGAGTTCGAGAGTAATACGTCAAATTATTGTACACCTAATGTGGTCACCCTGTACATTAATTTTGTTCATTTTCGGCCGAGCAGTAGGTTTTGTTCTAATTTTTTAGACCAAAATTAAGGGCAAATTAAGGACGAATTTAATGAGGAAACAAATAACGGTTAAAAGGAAATGAAGAAATGACGGTAAATGGAAACAGCAGATATCCAAAACATCCCTTATACGGAAAACAATCCATTAAGAGATCACAGCAAATTAAAAAAAACATGCCAACGCATAAAAAACATTTAAACATTTAATTACTTCTTGAGAAATTGTAACTGGGTGGTTTTTCGATTTTTAAAATTTACCTACACATTTCGAATTAATAAATATTAAGGAAATCTTTTAGAAAAGTTTTAAAGCTAGGAAAATTTCGTAAGAAACTTTTTGAAGGAAATCCAAAAGTTTTAAAAAGTGATGAGTTGAATAGTAAAGAATGCTATGAAAAATTTAAGGGTGTAATAAATTTTCAAAAAGTTTTTTTATTGTTACATTTTAAATTACCACGTCGAGAGTACAACATTTAGCTTAAATTATAAATTTTTCAGAAATTTCAAAATGTATTGTTAAAAAAGTTTTAAAATTTAGGAACAGTGAATAGGTCGAGCCACTTAATTTACAGGAATATTTGAAAAAGTTAACATACTTTTTTGTTTTTATACTTTTCTGGATATTTTGTAGCTCCAGACCACTTCATTAACGGACATTTGTGTCAAACAAAGATTTATTGAACGGATTGCTCACAAATTAACGTGCTCACAGAGAGACCAGACAGACGTACAAGACATATTTTTTTATCACTTCACAGATTGTTCACGTTCGTTTTTAATTATTTTGGAAACGATTAGAGGAAAACTCCCTGCAGTTCCCCCTCCCCCCCTTCTTCTATCCTCTTATATTAGAGTCTAGGCGTTATAGAGAGCTAGATCAGATAATTCAATTTTATTTTTTATTATGAAACTTCTATTATTTGTAAACTTTTCAACAGTGGAAAATATTTTCCTGCAAATTTCAAATTATTCGCCCCTTTTGTTATTATTATCAATTTTATAAAATATTTGTAATGAAGCTATCCCGCGTCGCCCTAAACATATTGTGCCCTTAACATATTGGCCCCTATGCGACGCATACCTCGTTTCCCGCCTAGCACCGCCACTGCTTTTCGACATCCCAACATGACCAGACATAAATTCGGCACAACTCAGAGAGAGATTTTTAAAATAATTATACGCCGCATCAGTACCAAAATGTCTCTTTTTAAAATTAGAATACCCTGTTTGTTGAAAGATAACCTAACGCAATGCTGTTTTTTTAATCAATTTATATGAACTGATGTAAAAACATTTACGTTTAAAAGGAAATTTTATTAATGATCTAAATATTCAGTAACTTTAACGCTACGTTACACAACATTGCCTTAGTATCGATCGATGAGGTTATAAATGACAATAAAATCAAATTGATTTGATTTAAAGAAAAAAGATAAAAATTCAGTTATTGCTAAAAATAAAACGTTTGGATTGAGAAAGATTAAAAATAGGAAACGTTTTATAAAAGCTAAAACAATAACTCTAGAGGGTAACAAATATATATTTTTTATTGAGATTAAAGTGATAGTTAACAACCCTTAAAGAATTTTATGTTAGTCTTCCCAATAAATTTTTCCATTTAAATTTTCTTATAATTTCCCAAATGTATGTAAATAAAAATGTTTTCAAAATCCTAATCCAATTATTATTTTAAAATTAACTGACTTTAATTACTCATTTATTTTCTTTAATTACGATTCTGAATTTCCACGCTTATCATTATGTTTTTTTTTCAAAATTTTCCGCCCGCCCAATTATTTCGTACAAAAACAAAGTTAGGGATTTTATAACAAAGTATCTACTGCTTTTCTTTTATGTTGTTACTAAAATGTAAAGCGAAACTTTAGTGGGTGTAAATTGCTTTTAAAATATTTGTATTTATAGATTTTGAATTCTATTGTATCAATAAAAAAATATTGATTTAATAAGATTTTTATTCATCGATTATTTTTGATTTAATAGAAAAACTAGTTTAAAATTTAAAAAATTGAATAGTTGATACATGATACTATATAGGATGGTCCACAATATTTGTAGTTGATCTAGTTTTTTTTTCGAAAAGTCGGTAAACAAAGGAATATAGTGAATTATACAGGCTGTCTCAACGCGTCTCAGGTACCTAATGAAAATTTTTTTCAGAGCGTATGTAACCGGAGCGCGTGGACATGGTTCAGGCCGCCTGCACAGGCTAAAGGGGAAGGCAAGGCCTGAGTGTGTGGACGGGCCTTCAAATCTAAGTACTGTTTATTGATAAACCGTTAAAGGCCTCTCGCCGTGACATCCTCTGTATACGATTTTTTTTGAAAAAATATATAATTAATTTTAAACTCAAGACACATTGTGGAAGGAACTTTGATCGCAATAAACCAATTTATAAATTAAGAAAACCGCTAATTAATTAAAAAATCTCTGCACTCATCAAGAATTTCTTTCACTTAAAAAAATTAATTTCGCGAATTTTATTAAAACTCTGTGGACGTCAAACCAGATTTTCTGATGGCTGTCACAGGCAGATCAATTCAAGACTTATGCAACAAGATTGCATGCGTACAAAATTTTTGAATGGCGATGACGTTAATTTTATGCCCGTCTTGAATCTGAATCGTCGTTTTAAGGACATTTTTGGAAACCAAAACATTAATTAAGACGTTTTTACAAAAACATTTAATATTAAGCTACTTGGAGGGGAATAAAATAATTACGTAGGAGGCTATGAAATGTACACATTGTGTAGATATGTTAAGAAGGGCGATTTTTATTGAATTAAATTTCATAAGCTCATAAGCCATTTAAAAAAACTTTTTAATTTCAAATGAGTTTAGCGATCTAAACTTCCTGAAGTTGTCGGATAGAAGATGTCGAATAGAAGTAAAGTTAAAAATCAGGGTGACTCAAAACGTCGAGAAATGCAAAAAAATATATTTATTATTATTATTTTTTTTTCTCGATTATAACAACTTGGATTGGAAAAAGTTAAAACTTTCGATTGAGATATTAATCAATTTTTTATTATTAAGAACCAATCAATTACAATTTAAATAAATATTTTGTCGAAAAACGGTATAGGGTCCAATATTATAATAAAAGAAGCCACCATTGTTACTTTTCTTATTATATTATTAGTAAAATTCAGTAGTCTGCAAATAACAGGCCAATAATTTCAATAATTACATGATGCAAATATGCTAATACTTTTGTTGTAAATTCATAGAAATTCTCATGAGTAGGTACTAATCCTTAAACCCTTAATCCCAATACAATAATAACTGTCAAGCATCAACGGCAAAACTTACCGTTTTTATGAAATTAATCCAAAAAAGAAAACAAATTTTCTACTTTTTACAATTTTCCGAGAAAAAATGTCATTACTATATAAAAGCGAAAGTTTGACCATTTTTAAATCAGTTAAGTTTTTTACTTAGACGTTAAGGGTTGATTTAGTGAAAGTTGTTCAATTTTCATATAATGTTTATTGCTTGATTTTAATCACAACCAACGAAAACTTGCTTTATGGATTCTGCGAAATAAAAAAAAGTCCGAAAAGATAGGTAATAAAATTGTAGTTATTATACCTACAATCTTTTTTAAAAGGCAACCGACACGAAAAATTAACCCTTTTCAAGGTAATTAATAAAATGCTTATTATTGATGAGAAGAAAATTTCTAATTACTCCAACGAATTTAACATTTGTTAATTTATAATTTTTCTTCAAAAACAATTCCCAAGTTCGTCAAGAAAAGTGTTGTAGAAACACTTCTGTTGTGGTGCGATAAAAATATTTTTTCAAAAATGCAACTTCTAACTTTAATCGACAAGTTACAACTTATAGTACAGATCCCAAAGGCGAATATCGGCATCGACCTGGAAATAAAACCTATGTGGCTGAAAATTTGGATTTGGCCATTATTTGATATGTACTACAAGACGCTAAAAAGTTTACCATCGTCAGGGGTGTGCAACATGGGTAGATCCCACCCATATATTGTTTTTAGGGGGCGTTTTTTTAAATCCAATTATTTTTTGATAAGGACATGGTACTTTATATTTTTGGGGTCGCTGATTACGAATATGATGTCAAAATTGTAGTTTAACAACTGCAAACTGTTAAATCAGCTGCCAAAATAATAACATTATGCTTTTTTAACATTTTTTTTCGATTTAGCGGTTACTGTAAATGAGGAGGAATAAAAAAGATAAAAAAAAAGATGTAATTGAAATTTTAAACTAATTTATTTAATTTTTTTTTATATAAATTGATGTAGAGGTTATCTAAATGTTTCTTACGTGGTGCTTGTGGTACAACTATTGCAAGTACAGAAAATTTCATAGATATATAAATTGTTTAGAATTTAATTCTCTATAAATTGACTCAAACAAAATTTAGATTTTTCCATTACACTTCCAGTTACTCTTTTAACAGTTGAGGACACATTTATTCGATGTTGCACACCCCTGAGAGTGGTAAACTTTTTTGCCTCTTTTTCTAGGCTTTTAATACTACCTTATTTCAAATTTTCAGCCACATATGTTGTTTTTCCAGTCTGTGCCCTAGAGTGATGTTAAGGCTATATAAATGGTTCTTTCGACGCGTTTACAGAAAAACTATTGCAAGTACAGAACATTTCATAGATGTATAAGTTGTTTAGAATTGCATTCTCTATAAATTGGCCCAAACAAAATTTAGATTTTTCTATTACACTTCCAGGTACTCTTTTAACAGTTGAGGACACATTTATTCGATGTTGCACACCCCTGAGAGTGGTAAACTTTCTTGCCTCTTTTTCTAGGCTTTCAATACTAGCTTATTTAAAATTTTCAGCCACATATGTTGTTTTTCCAGCCTGTGCTCTACATTGATGTTAAGGCTATATAAATGTCTCTTTTATAGCTTACGGTAAAACTATCGCAAATACAGAAAATTTCATAGATATAAAAATTGTTTAAAATTTAATTCTCTATAAATTGACTATAACAAAATTTCGATTTTTCCATTATGCTTCCAGTTACTCTTTTAACAGTTGAGGGCACATCCACTGGATGTTGCACACCTCTGAGAGTGGTAAACTTTTTTGCCTCTTTTTCTAGGCTTTCAATACAAGCTTATTTCAAATTTTCAGCCACATATGTTGTTTTACGAAATGTAGCTTGTTTTTGCCCTTTGTTCAGGATCATCGAAAAAAACAGTGTTTTCGGGGTTCTTTTTTCGGAACAGGTAGCCAGACATCAATATTCAGTATGATGAACTGAAACGTTGAAATATCCTCTTTCATTATCCGCAAACGTTTTTAAGATATAACGTTTGCGTAAAAAATGCCGTCAATATTACGATAAAAAGTGTCCTTTTTAAGACGCGCGCACTTCATCTTAATTTCATAGAAAGTACATGAAGTAGAGTAAATTTCAAATACAGCATTTGAAAGCACGATGAATTACCTACAAAACCGTATATTTATTTTTTTGGAAATTACATTTTTTCATCTTACAAATTTCTCTTAAAAATTTAATTACAAGAAAAAAATAAAATTCAAAAAAGTTGAAATATTTAAGGGGTGTTTTTTTAAAACTGAAAATTGTTTAAACATGATTAGTAGCATGATGTCATTACAAATATATTATAGAACATATATCCAGAATATTTTTTAAATTTGAACTCTCTGTAGCTTATGGTACATTAATATGTAAAGTCGTCATAAAAATGAAAAAGAATATTTGTAGTACAATTTCAGGGATGATGAAAATAAATAAATTAAAAAATAACCCCATCAGTTTAAAGCTAAAACCATCTTCTTTCCAAAAATTTACTCGAAATAATAATCTGACAATTAATTACAAAATGGCAAACATTTTTGTGAGTCACTACGCTGTAAAATTTCCAATTTTCAGATTTCTAACGGTTTATCCCTATTTGTCTTTCATCGCGTTTTTCTGGAAAAGTACTATTGGTACATAAAATTTTATAGATTCATAAATTGTTCAGAATTCCATGCTCTATGCTAAAGCTAAATAGCTTTATCAGAATTTCGAAATTCTCATTTCTTTTCGAGCTAGTATTCTTTGAATGTTGAGGGCACATTTACTTCATGTTGCACACCCCTAGGAGTGGTAAACTTTTTTATGTCTTTATGTAGACTCTTAAGCCTAGCTAATTGTAAATTTACAGCCACATATGTCGTTTTTCCAGGTTGAAACCGATACACCCTGTACTATTAATAAACGTTTATGCTTCGAATTAATGAAATTGTGAAAGAGTTAGATGAAATTTTAAACCAAATAAGAAAATATCAAACGCCTCCTGTGGGTTTACATCATTGGTATTGTTGTAACGAAAGTAATAACAACAGTTGGTGGTTGAGTGTAGACGAAGTTAATTATGCCATCTACATGTTACAATAAAACTAATATGCTTTTAATGAAAGAATCGGTCTTGCAAATTGGCTTAAAATCGTCGTGTAAGAAATTATATGAAACGAACCTCAGAAAAAGAAAGAGAAATTAAGAAGACGGATAATACGAAAAGGGCGTACAATTATTTTGATTAAGTAAACAGTGTCAAAGGGGATGAAACCTAATCTATTGAAATTGTCAAGGGTTAAAGTTCTGTTCTAATACTTATATTTAAATGTGCATTATTAATTTCTTAAATTTTATTAATTTTTTTATTTGTTAAAATAATCTCTAGTACGCCAACCTCTGATAATAATTATTAATATACTTATGCCCGTTTGCATCGCTTACAGATGAACTGACAGATAGTTTATCTGACAGTTAAGTTGTAAAAATATAATTTATTTGCCACATAAACTAAAATCGGTGCAAAAGGCCATAAGTAGCAGGTACCTTAGTAAAAAATTTATCCTACAGTTATTGTATTTATCCTACAGTAAGGTGTAGGATAAATACACCTTGTAGGAGGTGTAGGATTTTTGACAACTTATCCGCCAGATAAACTATCTGTCAGTTTATCTGTAAGCAGTGCAAACGAACATTAGGTATACAATTAATACCTAAATTAACCAAAATAGTCCAAATTAATCCAACAAAATTGACAATAATACACTCAAGGTGTAATTGAGTAGATGTAAATAATTTTTGAGGGGGTACATACCTAATGTTAATTTTTACAATAAAAAAGCACTTTTTTCCCTTTTGCTGATAATTATTAATATAAGTAGGGCCTTTAAATTTATAATTTTAAAAGTTTTCATTTAAAAACAAGTTTTTTTTCAAAGAACACCTTGGAAACAATATAAAATTTGTTTCGTTTATGTAAACGCTCCTTTAAACTAGCATCTTCTTTAATATCCTTTGAAAATTCGGATAATCCGACTTTTTCGTCGTGTTAAGGAGTTTTAACGAAATTTGTAACATTCTTTTGTATCGTTTGTACTGTTTGACTATCGATAAAGGCTTTAAAAGTGATATAACTGTATATAAAAAGATTAGAAACATTTTTTTAGTTACAAAGCTTTTTAAGCTTATTTGAACTACAGAGAAATAATATCTGTTAATATGTTGGTCATTCTTTTACAAACCGCACGGATTTCAGGAAACAAAATTTGACTTTTCAGGATTTTACTGAAAAAATTTTTTTTTCAAAAATATTCACATATAAATTTTCGATAATTTGCTGGATTTTCTCCAACCTTCTCATACTTGAAATTTATTATCTACGGTTGTACTGATAGGATCAATGTCGTTTTTTTTTTTATTTTACACTTTAGAGATTTAAAATAAATTATACACACAAACTCCACTGTGTAAGTAAACCGATTGGACTAAACTTGTGCACAATAAAATCAAACACAAACTGAAATAAAAATTCCAAAGTAGTAATAATCGGTGTTGATTAGAAAATTTCCAGCAATTCATAAAGAAGAATAGGCTTCTTATCGTCTTCCTTTGGGTGGTAGAGAACAAGGTGCATATTAGGATGGTCTTTACTTTGGATGCTGTCAAATTTTACCCCCCTCCTTCTTTTCCTTCAAATAAATGGAAAAAAACGTGTTAAATTTTCAGCTCAATATCGAACATGTAAAAACATATAAATCCGGGCCCTAGTCAAAATTCATTTATTGAAATAAATTCAAAGTAAAAATTTGTATTAAATTGGTTTTTCAACATACGATGTTTCTCTCAACTTTAGCTTCAAGCAGAGATATCTGACTGTAATTTACCTCTAATAATAATTGTTGAGCATAAAATTATTAATTAGATCCATTAAAAATATTTGTCGTAGTTGTCATAATTAAGTAACCAAAGAAAATAAAAAATTTGAAAATCAATTGTTTTTCTTCAATCTACAGTGGCTGTTCCGATTGTAGCTCTTTAAAAACTGATCTGATGGCAATTTTACTTCTAGTAAAAATTATGGAGCATAAAAGTATCTATCAAATACAATAAAAATACTTGTCTTGGTTGTCATAATTAATTTATTGAAATAAATTCAAAGCAAGGATAATGTATTAAATTAGTTTTTCAACATACCTGAATGAGATATCTGACTGTAATTTACCTCGAATAAAAATTGTTAAGAATAAAATTATCTATTAGATCCTTTAGAAATATTCGTCGTAGTTGTCATAAATAATTAACCAAAGTAAATCAAACATTTGAAAATAAATGTCTTATATTGTTTTTTACAATCTGCAGTGTCTCTCTCGACTGTAGCTCTTTAAGAAGTGATCTGATGACAATTTTACATCAAATAAAAACTGTAAAGCATTAAATTCTCTATCATGCACAATAATAGTATTTTTTACAACAAGAGATGAAACATCAGTTTTTTTCGTGAGATAGAATTTAATTCAAGAGCTCCGTAGGGGCGAGTAAAGTAATCTTTCGAACGAAAAAAACGGATTTCATCTCGAGTCGTAAATGCTGTTTTTTCTACGACGATAATTAGTACATTTTAAAATAATTCTTTTTACTAAAATGTGAACCGACCACAAAAAAACTGATGTTTCATCTCATGTTGTAAACAACATCCGCTTGTACGAAAACATTTTCTCACTAGAAACGAAAATGCTATTTTCGTAACGAGTAAGTGATGACGAAATGCTTAGTTTCACATATGAGAGTAGAAAAAAATATTTATCTTAGTTTTCGTAATTAATCCATCAAAATAAATTCTCTTTTCAACTGTTTATAACAACGTATCTTTCAAAACAACTAGTTAGTCAAAGAATTACTTAATATAAGTCTATAAACGTTAGCTGGTAAATAAAAATGAAATGTAAAAATGTAAAATCTAACCAATGCTAATTCCTCATTGACAATTTTATTGAATATAAGGTCCCTGTAGTAGGTATAGCAAATTCCTAAATTCTTTAGCGTAGTTGAAAACTAATTACCTATTGTAAAAGTTTGTTGTGCGTTGATTCAAAAACAAAATTAACTTTTTTAATTAAAAAAGTCAATTCAAATCTTTTTATTGTTTCTTTTGTTTAACAAACACCCAGTATAATCCTTTTCCAATTTAAACAAACTCCTATTACTACTTAAGAACTTTTATAAAATTAAACAGCGCATAGAATTATTTTAATCGTTGTCGAGTAAATTTAAATTTAAAAGGTCGTAGCAGAAAGAAGATTTATAAATAAAAAGAGAGATTAAAAATAAAACTACAAAAAACAACAACAGTTTTGTAATCTGATAAAACGGCAGAAATTGAATAAAGTAAAACGTCTTTTAATAACACACTAAAAAGAAATAAAATTACGCCCTCAAATTGTGTTTTAAGAACACAGTAAAATTAATTTTCTAGTTGAGAAAATTAAAGCAAATGTTGACGACAAAACAAAAAATTTTAAGTTGAAAAATAAAACCTCCACAACGTCGTTTCCTTATGTTTATTGTGTACTCAAATACGAGCGTTGGATAATAAAAAAGAAAAGTTTCGATAAAGTTTTGAGGAAGTACCTACATCCCTTTCAGTACTTATCAAGTATTACGATTTATTTTCGTTAAAAATAACAGTAGAAGAAAAATGTTCTACGATGTTTCTAAGCCCGATTATGTATCTAATTGGAGGTAAAAAAGTTTGACAAGACATTATTCTTTTTGTTTTTGACCATTATAAAATTTGTCGAAGCAAATTGGTGATTAGCTGGAAAACTCCCAGAAGGGTCTTTATCTCAAAAGCTCAACTACACACCAAGAAGCGTCTTTGAGGGCGTTCTTTGGTGGAATGACTTAATTAGTTTATTTTGAGGTTGAGCACAGTAATTAAAGGATCGTCAGAAGCTTATTTTGGACGGTGGTTGAGCCAGGCGTTACTCTGGAGGAAAAAAAAACAGTTCATGTCGCGTTACAGCTTGTAAAGGCTTAATTAATATTGATGGGGATGACGAGGTAAAGCCTCTCTTTGATTCCGATAAAACTGCGTTAGAACTCGCTCCACACCGTCGGCAGTTATTATTAATTGAAATTGAAAAGAAATTATATTAGGTGTTTTAGATTTGATAAAAGCGTTCTAAACTGGAAATCTCTATTAAAGATGCATTCGAATGACTTTTTGTGGACTCGAGGTATTTCATAAAAACAGGAGTTTCGAGCATCGAAATGTTGTAGTTGATTTTCTGTGACTTTAACATTTTTTATATCTGTAATATTAATAAAAATCTCAAAAAAATTTTCTAAATTCTATTTACATCACCCACAATAACTAAAACTAACTAAAATTAAAGCGATTGAACGTAGGTGCAGGGTGCAGGTGGTAAATTTGGAAATTCATTTTCTTTATTAAGTAAGTAAGTAAGTAATTTATTCCTTAGAATGCATACACAATATAAATTATAATACATAAGGTATTTACAATAAAAAAGATAGCATTCCATAAGCCTATTAGGCATTCGGAATATTGATCAAGAGCAGAGTTGAGCGATCAAAAAAAAAAAAAAAAAACAATAGAACACGAAAATATCAAATAAAAAATGCACATGGGCCGCCGCGAGCAGAGCACCTCAACCAACTTCACCTAGGTCGAAAAACTCGTCTAGGCTGTAAAAACTATGCGGCGCCAAATACTCTTTCAACGCCTTCTTATACGCTACCGGATTGTTTATAGTTTTGATTGTTTCAGGTAGTCTGTTGAATATTTTTCTCCCCATATACAAGGTCTGCCTCTCAGATACCTTAAGTGTTACCAGCGGCAACTTTAGCTGGTCCCCTCCTCTGGTATTGTACCTATGTGCGTCTCCAACCCGATCCAGGTCTGCCAACCTCAAGTATACCTCCTGTGCAACCCTATATATGTAAAGGTTCGTCAACGTCATGATTCGGAGGCCCACAAAATGAGGTCTACAAGATTGAGTCGGTGACAATCTCACAAGCGATCGCACCGCTCTCTTCTGCAGTCGCAGTATTGTTTGTGACTGATCGCAGCTTAAATAGCAAAACTCCAAGCCGTAGGTTAATAACGAATGGAAGTATGCATAGTATACCTGCATACCCGCTTGGCTTCCCAATCTCTCTCGTATTGTTCTAATAGCATATATAGCTGAACTTAGTTTTTTGGTTAGATGTTCAATGTGCTTAGCCCAGTTCAAGTTTTCATCTATGTGGATGCCTAAGAATTTTATATCTTGAGACTGTTTGATAGTTCCCAATACCATATCTATGTTTATGTTATTCCTTTGACTATAATTTCTTCTAAATAATACTGATCTTATTTTTTCAACATTTAGGAATAATTTATTGCTGGCCATCCATTCATAAACTTCAGCCAAAACCGTTTCAGCGTTTTTCTCCAAATTTTGAATATTTTTATTAGTGAGAATAAAGTTTGTGTCGTCTGCGAACAAAGTGAATTCAGCCGACACGCCCTGCACCAAGTCATTAATATAGATTAAGAACAGCATCGGACCCAAAACGCTACCCTGCGGTACTCCGCAATGTATAAATTTCTTCTCTGATTGGTATGCACGTTTTACACTTTGGCTGTCCGTATACTTTATTTCAACTACTTGAGGTCTGTTTGTTAGATACGATTCAAACCACCGCAAAGCTACTCCCCTGATACCGTAGTTCTCCAATTTTTGTAGTAAGATCTTATGGTCTACACAATCGAAGGCTTTGGAGAAGTCGCAAAACAACCCCAGTGTATATAGTCTATTTTCGAGACCACTCAGAATTTTCTGCATAAAATTTTCGATCGCTTGCGTAGTATTTTTCTCTTCAATAAATCCAAATTGATTTTCACTTAAAAGGTTATTTTTTATTAGGAAAGACTGTAATCTTTTTTTCATAATTTTTTCTACTACTTTGGAGAGCGTTGATAGCATGGAGACAGGTCTATAGTTCATCATATCAGTCTTTTTACCCTTTTTGAATATTGGTTTGACTATGGCAAATTTCAACTCCTCAGGAAATACCCCAGTTAAGAAAGATAAATTAATTATTTGAGCTAACGGTTCTTTAAATATATTTATGTTTTCCTTAATCATCCTTGCCGATATACTGTCATATCC
Source organism: Malthinus seriepunctatus (assembly GCA_963924605.1). Lineage (NCBI taxonomy): Eukaryota > Metazoa > Arthropoda > Insecta > Coleoptera > Cantharidae > Malthinus > Malthinus seriepunctatus. Next base: position 53,430,102 of record OZ004601.1, read on the forward strand.
TGTCGAGTACTTGTTTTTCATAGTCTTTACAATTCCCTCAATTTCCTCAGGAAAAGTTGGATTAATAAAGAAAGTGGGAATATTGGTTATAGGTCGACTGGTATTTAACAACATGATTGGATCTTGACGAGCTGTCGGATGGCACGTTTTTTGTAGCTCGTCGGAGACCCTCACAAAATAATCATTGAAAGCGTCTGCCACCTCACGTGGGGCACTGCATGTTTTCCCGTTAATGTCGATTTCAATATTGTTTGCCGGTGGCGTAGTTGCTTGTTCCCTTTTGATAAGGTCCCAAATAGTCTTAATCTTGTTATCAGCGTTTGATACGTTTTCGACAAAGTAAAGATTTTTCGCATTCAATATAACTTGTTTCAAAATAATTTTGTACTTATTTACGTATGCGATAAAATACCTGTCGGTAGATCGTTTTTAACACTCCATCAAGAACCTTTTATTTTGGCATGATTTTTGAATACCTTTTGTTATCCAGCTTTTTCGTTTCTGTTTATTACCTAATACAACTGTTTTAGTAGGGAAAGATGCTTGTAGACATTCATCCAATGTCTCCGAGAACCCCCGAAACACGACATTGACGTCCCTCTGATCATTATCTGGTAGTAAATTAATATTTTGAACCAAATGTTTAAACTGCCTATAGTTACTACTTGTAAAGCATTTTTTATCAGTTTGTATTTTTTTATAAATTAGGGAATTATCAACTTGTATGGATACACAGTTGTGATCCGACAAACCTGAATCAAAGTTTTGAGTGGCACATTGTGACTCTGATATGTTAGTAATGATATTGTCTAGTAAAGTAGCAGTACTTGCGGTTATTCTTGTGGGGTCAGTTATAGTTATATGGAGATTGTACATTCTTATCAATGAAAAAAATCGAGTTACAGTCGGAGATGTTTCCAGCAAGTTAATGTTATAGTCGCCAGCAATTATTATAAATTTTTGTTTATTCAGTCTCCCAAGCAACAACTCAAAACTCTCCAGAAACGCCGCACAGTTTCCCAGCGGAGAGCGATATATTGAAACAATTATCATTTGTTTATTTTCCACGGCTACGTATTCGAAGTTAATCTCTACCCGCGGCAACCCTATGTCCACCCTCGTAAAAATGTGCTTACTATTTACAAAAATTAATACGCCTCCGTGTTTATTAACAGTTCGGCAAAATATATCAGCAATGTAATAATTATCTAAACAAACCGAACTCACCTCCTCTGCTCTCAACCAATGCTCGCTAATACAAACAACATCATAATCATACTCCTTAACAAAAATCTCAAGTTCCAAAAGTTTATTTTTTAATGATTGTAAATTTTGACCGGCACAAGTGAATTTCGCCAATCTAGGGTGTTCGTGTTTACTTCCACTTTCCTACTTGTTCTTCGATAATCCTCTGGTGACTCTTCTTAAATTTTCCTGGGAAGGTGCTTCCTCTTCACTTTTCGGTTCGGTCTGTTCTGGTACCGTCGAGTTATTTCCAGCAGGCGCAGGCGTAAAGATTTTTCTGTCTATTATGAGTTTGTCGTATCTCAGATACGCGTGCTTGCCGTTACGCTTTGCCTCAATTAAGTGTGGTTTCAGAGAGTTTCGGTTTTCCTGGACACGCTTGGAGAAATCCTCACTTATCGCAAAATTAGATTTTTTAAGTTTATACGCGTTCCTTACTATATGGTCTTTCACTTTGTAGTTCGTAAATTTCACAACAATAGGACGATTGTTAGCTTTTTTATATCCTATTCGGTGAGCTCTTTCTATCTCCTTTTTCTCGATGTTAATGTTCAGGTGGGTTTCCACTGCCGCAATTACTTTACTTTCGCATTGTTCCCAAGTTTCTTCGTCTTCCTCTTTGAAGCCATAGAACACTATGTTGTTACGTCTACTCTGATTTTCCAAGTAGTCCAATTTTTCCTCGAGGCTGCTTATTCTACTTTTGAGTTTTTCATTCTCCTGGTTGGACGCAGTTATGAGAGCTTGGTACTTGTTGTTGCTTTCAATAATCTTGTTATATTTGTCATTTAAATCGCCCATTTGTTTAATGATTTGATCCAGTTTGTCCTCCATAGTTAAGCTCCTTTGCATTTATAAAAGAAAGTATAACGGAACACCCTGTATGTGATTTGATATTTTAAACTTAGGGATTCAACATTAAGATATTAAAAATTCCTTTAAATATTTAAACATTTACAACTTTTAATTCAATTTAAACTTTATCACACCACAAAGATTAATTTATTTATTAAATTTGAGCTATTTTCACGTTTTTTGGCCTTAATACCGCCGATTTCGAAAAGTCGTTTTCACAGATTGTATCTATAAATTTAAGCGTTTATTTTAGAACCAAAACCGACTATCAAAATGCACTACTGTTTTCTACTTCACTTTATATTGATAGAGCGCCGTAATAACACGTCTATACTCAAATCACTCTTGATTCACTCTTTCATTAATGTATGTTAGTTTTATATTACCTACCTAATCGTGTAGGTGTTCTACGTTAATGGTTAAATTGAGTTTCTTTATGATCGAGATAAAGTTGAATGTGTCATGATTCATGACATCTTGACTCATGAATTAACTTTAGAAGTAATTTTTCACTTCTACAAGAAGATTTCCACATAAAGAAACACTAAATTTGAAAATGTAAGAATTACCTACCAACGAATTACCACATTTTTGAATAATTACAAAATCAATTCATAACGCAACTTTTGAAATAATCAAAAAACATTTTAACTTTGATGCGGCTCGCATAAAATCCGTTCTCTCGCATTAGTTACTAAACTCGAAGAAATAAAAATTTTGCCTCAAACTACAGACACAGATTATTAATTTTAAAGCAACTACAACAATATACTTTATTGGTAAATTGTACTTTTAATATTTTAAAGTTCCCCGAAGTCACTAAAAATGTATTTCGAATAAAGTTGAAGTAAATAAATAAAAGTTAGTTGGTGCTTTTGTTTTGGCAAATCCACAAAATTTTGTTTATTTTTTGGTTTGCATTATGCCTAAATTAAAATATTAATACCACATTTGTTTTAAAAATCCCTTTTAATAGCTAATAGTCTGCTTAAATTAGTTTACATGGCCTTCTGCGACGATGAGCAGTTACTTAGTGGTCCTGTAGGGTCGTCATCTCGTCATGTACATACCAAAATCGGCTAACAATGTTGTTGATGACCAATGAGAGTCCATCAGTGTACAATCATGGATTTGACGAGTCTTTTTTGATGATGAATCTTTTTGCGATGAGGAGCAGTTAGCTAATGGTCTAAGAGGGTCGTCATCTCGTCGTGTACATACCAAAATCCGCTAACAATGTTGTTGATGACCAATGAGAGTCCATCAGTGTACAATCATAGATTTGACGAGTCTTTTTTGATGATGAATCTTTTTGCGATGAGGAGCAGTTAGCTAATGGTCTAAGAGGGTCGTCATCTCGTCATGTACATACCAAAATCCGCTAACAACGTTGTTGATGACCAATGAGAGTCCATCAGTGTACAATCATGGATTTGACGAGTCTTTTTTGATGAAGAATCTTTTTGCGATGAGAAGCAGTTAGCTAATGGTCTAAGAGGGTCGTCATCTCGTCATGTACATACCAAAATCCTCTAACAATGTTGTTGATGACCAAAGAGAGTCCATCAGTGTACAATCATGGATTTGACGAGTCTTTTTTGATGATGAATCTTTTTGCGATGAGGAGCAGTTAGCTAATGGTCTAAAAGGATCGTCATCTCGTCATGTACATACCAAAATCCGCTAACAACGTTGTTGATGACCAATGAGAGTCGATCAGTGTACAATCATGGATTTGACGAGTCTTTTTTGATGATGAATCTTTTTGCGATGAGGAGCAGTTAGCTAATGGTCTAAGAGGGTCGTCATCTCGTCATGTACATACCAAAATCCGCTAACAATGTTGTTGATGACCAATGAGAGTCCATCAGTGTACAATCATGGATTTGACGAGTCTTTTTTGATGATGAATCTTTTTGCGATGAGGAGCAGTTAGCTAATGGTAAGAGGGTCGTCATCTCGTCATGTACATACCAAAATCCGCTAACAATGTTGTTGATGACCAATGAGAGTCCATCAGTGTACAATCATGGATTTGACGAGTCTTTTTTGATGATGAATCTTTTTGCGATGAGGAGCAGTTAGCTAATGGTCTAATAGAGTCGTCATCTCGTCATGTACATACCAAAATCATCTAACAATGTTGTTGATGACCACTGAGAGTCCATCAGTGTACAATCATGGATTTGACGAGTCTTTTTTGATGATGAATCTTTTTGCGATGAGGAGCAGTTAGCTAATGGTCTGAGAGGGTCGTCATCTCGTCATGTACATACCTAAATCCTCTAACAATGTTGTTGATGACCAATAAGAGTCCATCAGTGTACAATCATGGATTTGACGAGTCTTTTTTGATGATGAATCTTTTTGCGATGAGGAGCAGTTAGCTAATGGTCTAAGAGGGTCGTCATCTCGTCATGTACATACCTAAATCCTCTAACAATGTTGTTGATGACCAATAAGAGTCCATCAGTGTACAATCATGGATTTGACGAGTCTTTTTTGATGATGAATCTTTTTGCGATGAGGAGCAGTTAGCTAATGGTCTAAGAGGGTCGTCATCTCGTCATGTACATACCAAAATCCTCTAACAATGTTGTTGATGACTAAAGAGAGTCCATCAGTGTACAATCATGGATTTGACGAGTCTTTTTTGATGATGAATCTTTTTGCGATGAGGAGCAGTTAGCTAATGGTCTAAGAGGGTCGTCATCTCGTCATGTACATACCTAAATCCTCTAACAATGTTGTTGATGACCAATAAGAGTCCATCAGTGTACAATCATGGATTTGACGAGTCTTTTTTGATGATGAATCTTTTTGCGATGAGGAGCAGTTAGCTAATGGTCTAAGAGGGTCGTCATCTCGTCGTGTACATACCAAAATCCGCTAACAATGTTGTTGATGACCAATGAGAGTCCATCAGTGTACAATCATAGATTTGACGAGTCTTTTTTGATGATGAATCTTTTTGCGATGAGGAGCAGTTAGCTAATGGTCTAAGAGGGTCGTCATCTCGTCGTGTACATACCAAAATCCGCTAACAATGTTGTTGATGACCAATGAGAGTCCATCAGTGTACAATCATAGATTTGACGAGTCTTTTTTGATGATGAATCTTTTTGCGATGAGGAGCAGTTAGCTAATGGTCTAAGAGGGTCGTCATCTCGTCATGTACATACCTAAATCCTCTAACAATGTTGTTGATGACCAATAAGAGTCCATCAGTGTACAATCATGGATTTGACGAGTCTTTTTTGATGATGAATCTTTTTGCGATGAGGAGCAGTTAGCTAATAGTCTAATAGAGTCGTCATCTCGTCATGTACATACCAAAATCATCTAACAATGTTGTTGATGACCAATGAGAGTCCATCAGTGTTTTTATGGATTTGACGAATTTATAAAAGTGGTAAGTGTTTGCTGTTATTATTCCAATCAAACTCTCGCCAAGTGAGTGCTTCTGGTGTCGATCTGTAAGGTGCAAGATATTGTCTGGAAGACTGGAATAGACTCAGATGTAATATTCTTTCAATTTTGTTCTCAAATTACTGTCCTGTAAATATCATTTTGATCACAACAGGGTGCATGTCTTAAAATCTTCTCTTTAATGGTAGAAACCTTTATTTGCTTGCACCAGACATTAAATTTTCCTTAGACTAAGGCTAGCTATAGGTTTTTATAGTTTTTAATCAACAAAGTAAATAAATAAAACGTTGTTTTATTTTCTACTTTTTTTAATTCGGGAAAGTATTCATAAACCTGGCTTTTTCGTTACTTGCGTTCATTTTTATGCTTCTAGCACAAATACATAGTTTTTCGTCAGAGTGAGACTTTGAACACTTTTTCGAGCGATTTTAACACAATTTCAAAAAATTACATAAAACAAAAACAAATGAATGATAAAAAAATCAATATTAATTAGTTTATTAAAATTTTTATGTTCTTGAAATTATCGAATTGTGAAAATTTCCTTTAGTGTAAATCAAAAATATCTTTTTCATAGGTGATCCTTGGTTAATTAAGATTATGAGAAATATATTTTTGATTTATAATATGAATTGGTTATGATTGTTATGAACAATAGAACACATTGAAAATTTCCTTTAGGTTACGTCAAAACTTGAACTTTGCAAAGGTACAGTTTGACTTACAAAATATTTCTTTACACAATTTAAATATTGGAATATAGTTTGTTACGTTTAATAATTAGCTTAATTTCAAGTAAATTTGATAACTGACGTACAAGTAATTGATAAGAGATGGCGCTTTTTCAAAATCTTTTATTTTTCACATTAAATAAATTATTAATTAATTTTTAATTAATTTTTTACTTTTTTAGAAAAAATTGAATGTTTCATGCTGAGAATGTTAATTACAGGTTATTACGGTTAATCGAATTGTAAGTAATTTATTTAATTCAGATTGGGCCGGTTATGAAACATTAATTATTATTATTATACTTCGTTAGCACCAACTTTTAGACTTTCTTTTGACTACTAGGATTAGTGCGTGCCTTTGAGCTTTGTATTTGGAACTAGGTATATGAAAGGCAAGCCCGGTGGGTTTGTTTAATTTTATTCAATTTGAAAAATTTAGTACCGTAATAACGCAACAACGTTTTCAATTTAAAATCTAATTTTAAATTCTATCAAGAGCTTACTTGTACACTGCTAAACCTATACGTAGACAAGACGTCATAGAAGCTTGATATTTATTTATCGGTGGACCAAGGATGAGAGAGGAAACTGCAAAAAATTCTTTACATAACTAAGGTACATCGTGGGCTCAGAAAGAGAAGAATTTTTTCAATTTTCTGCGCCTTATTGCAAAAAACAAATATTTCAAAGTTTGCTCAATTCGATCTTATTTTAAAGTATTTTCTTAGACAAAAAAGCAGAAAATGATTATTATTTTGTAATTTTAGGTAAAACAACATATTTATTGATATTGAGAAAACGTTCAATTGAAAACTTTCTTTTACGATGTCAGAAACTGTTATTGGATCACTCCTGAAAACAATTTCAATTTTTCATAATTCTACGAGAATAGAGACATTTGAGTTATGCTTTATTTCGAGAGCTTTTAGGTTTATTTTACGTAATACTATCTAGCCTTTGTTAAGATGGATTAAATTTGCTATTTCAAGACCTTACCTTTAGTAACAACCTGTTTAAACTTGTGTAACCTTACATACAAGATATTTACACTCTCCATTGTCACTAAAGCTCTCAACTTAATACCACTGTTGAGATAGATTTCGCCGAAAATTTGCCAACAGAAATATCGATTTCAAAATAAATATTTGAAGATTTAACGTCATTCTCACGAGCACGTTAATTTTATTAAATTTTGGGGATGATTGTTTTGATGTTTTGAAACTGAAAGTTGAAAAAAGGGCTTTAAAAAAGAAATAAAAATAACTCGTCATACCAAAGTGTTTTGAAATGTAACCTAAAACATGTAATTTAAAACTAAAAATTGCATTTTGTATCTTATAGAAATGTGGAATTCGAAAAATTTAAAAGTTTTGAAAGTTTGGAAATTCGTTTAAAACATTTAATAGAATTTGTTAAACTTGTCGAAAACAAATTGTTATCTACTATAGCAACAACTGTAGATAACGTCTGTGTAAAATACAAAATTCAATTATACAAAAATAAAACCCTCGGTAACTTCGTATGTCGAGAGGGAAAATGTGTCTTTTGTTACACAAAGAGAGTGACTGGTTTAATATAAGTAGGTGTACACTCACTATACGTGTATGTAATTTGAAATATAATGCGTTTTCGTGCCCGAAAGTAAAATTCAATTAATTTTTTATTTTCATTTTAAATTATGTGGTCCTTCAAAAAAAAAGAACGAGAAGGAACACATTTGCATTTGAATATTTCTATGTGAACTAAGTGAAAACTTGTGCTTTTTACGTTAAAAATGAATGCACCTAATTATAATTTCAATTTTTGCTCGTTCCCGATACAGAGAACCTACAAAATAAATTATTACTTTTTTCACGTACGTCGGGAATGAACTAACAGAATTTATTGGAGTGAAAATTTAAAATCAATCAAGTGGGGTGGAATTTAAAACTTTTTTAGCAAAACAAAGAATAATTAAAAAACTTTAAAGTGTAGATGTAGATAATCAAATTAAAATTGGACCTCGGAAAAAATCCCAGAAAGCTGAATTTTTGGGTCAATCTTAATATTGTTCTAAACAATGTCTCAAAAGTTCCCATCGATGATCGACCCTGCTAAAAATTTTATAGGTTGAGGAAGTTAAGAAATTGCAGTTTTTCCGATATATCTCAAACCAAGGGGTTATCCACTCTCTGCAGTCAATGTACAAAAATTGAGCTGTCAACGGTAGTTATCTGCAGTCAATGGTAGCCATAGCTTATGCAGTCATAGACAGTGAACTGCAGTCAGTGTACAAATTCAGAACAGTGGTTTACCCCTCGTCTCAAACTACCGATTTTTCGATAAAAATAGCTATTACCAAATTTGTAGATCGTAAAATTTCCTACAACAAAGATTGTATTACTATCACTCGGAGTCTTATGTTTGTTGCCAAAATAACACTTAAATTAAATTCTTCATCACTCTACCAAAAAACATACAGGGTGTTATATTAAAAAAATCAAGATTTTGTCACTTGAATATACTAAGTTTGTTTCTCTCAACAAAACAACCTGTACAACAAAATCATAGCATAGAAGACAGTCTTAACTATGTCGACAGCAAATATCTTGTCTTAACCTGCTAAAACGACCACCCTATCATTCTACCCCTTCTATCATTTCCCATTAACGAAAATTGATTTTATTCTACTGGGTGTTTTTTGATAAAGACGAACTTTGTTTTAATAAGGATATGGACAAATTATGTGACGAAAATATAATTCTTCTAAATGGAACACCCTGTATATTTTTTCTTAGCGTGATAAAGAGCTGAATTACGTTTCAAATCGGGTTATGTTGTACTACCTAAACGCAATACCTTGGAAGATATAAACCATAAGCGTTTAAGGTTATATTATTTTTAAGAATTATTTTGTGCAGCAAAATTAGGACACTGGAGGATAATAATAAACTTTTCTTGTAGGAAATTTTTTGAGCTACAAATTTGATAAGAGCTACTTTTGGCGAAAAATTAATAGTTTACGAGATATTCGTATTTTCTTGCATTTTCTTACCCCCTATAAAATTTTTAGCAGGAGTCGGATCGATGGGGACTTTTGAGACATTATTTATAACGGCAATATCAAGGTTGATACAAAAATCCAGCTTTCTGGTAGGTTTTCCGAGGTTTCACCATAATTGTGTTTAATTTTACTGGATTATTAATAGAAATGCTCTAAATACAAACATAATAGATAAATAGTAGTGCGAAAATGATCTTCTGAAAGATTAATTCAGTTCCGAAAGGATTTACAAATAAAGAACTACAACGAGTAATTTCTGGACGTTGCAAAAAGTTTGAAAGCATCGCCAAGATTTGTAGTAAAGAATGTCACGTTAGACGTCGCCTTAGAAAATTTTTATATGTAGTCTAAAAGGTCTTATAGGATTTCAACATCGAGGTGGTGAATTTAGGATTCAAACCCAACTACCACCTCCAATGATTGAATGAGTTAATTGTAAAGAGGGATGTAAATGGAGGAATACGCGTAGGATCGTTGTTTTGACATTCTGTAAATCAAAAAGTGAAAAAATATTTGACTGGTTATTTTTTTTAATTTTCAGGCGTATTTTAAAATCGTAATAATTATTGATGTATTTTGCTAATTAAGAGGGTATTGTTGAATAATCAATCAATACACTTTAATTAATAACCGACAATAAAGCAGGTTAATTAGCTAATTTATAAATTCATTGTCAATTACTTTATCGATAAGTATCTTTGGTCACTTAGAATTATTATACGTCTGTTTATTTATTGAAAATATTTCTTTTTGCAAATGTCGAAAATAGTAATAATTAAATTTCAATTTTAATGCCTATATGTCCAAAAGGACGCGTTCATATAAAAGTTTTGAAGAGGGTACATATAAAAATTTGAATTGATGGTTTTTTAAATTTTATTGATATTTTGATAAATGTCCAATTTAAAAGTTGTTAGCCAGTCGTTTACGAAACGACTTTAGGTAATTCAGAAATCTCATAAATTATACATGGACTGCTATGCGTTCATTAGAGAAATTTCCACCTTAGCGAAAAAGAATTGCGAAAACTGGCCAATGGATTATGTTTACTAAAAGAAAATTACGTGCCAAGGTTTAAAAATACTACTTAATTATGTTTGCTAATTAAACGATGCTCCACAATATACAGGGTGGCTCAAATTGGATGCATTTTACCATTATTAGTTTCTCAAAAAAGAGAGATCGATAATGATCTATTGCGGGTTCTCATATGCAAACTTTTAATTTTCGCTATATACTGGGTGATTATGATTACGTTATAATACTGTTATGTTATCTTTTACGACGAAAAATAACTACTAAAACATAGTTTTCGAAGTTTTAGAAACGCAAGTTCATTAGGATATAAAATTATTATTTATTACATTAATTAAATTTATTGCAATGTTCTAATGTTTCTAAAACTTTAAAAACTTTTATTTATTTTAGTTATTTTTCATCGTACAAAATAACAGCAAGTAACATATTAACATAACGCAACATAACAGAAAAGTACAAGATAGAAAGTTCTAGTTTGGTACCCGAATTAAGACATGCCACCTAAGTAATTTTCTATAAAAAAAAGATAGGCTTTCATAAGAAAATAAAAAGTTGAAGGTCGCGACGCCTAGTGTCGATGTGATAAAATGTTAAGTTTAGTATCGTTTGATAGCTCTTTTGACCTATATATTATTTTAACGTAAATCATTTACAAACTATAGTCAAAAAACTAAATTGACTATTTTCAGGTTTTTTAGCTTTTTATCTCGGCCACCATTTTGAATTTTAAAATTTTTTAAACTGATTTTTAAAGTTCATCAATGTTGGTATCACCTTGTAATTGGAGTAAAGTGTAATGAGTTAATTTACTAATTTTCTTTTAAAGAAAAACACCTAAAGAGATTAAAAGATCAAAATTTGATACAACATATTTTTTCAAACTTTCTCATTCAAATTAAATCAACCTGGCAACCCTGCATTAAATTTGAAGCAGCGTATTTTTAGGTGCTTTCCATAAAATAAATAAATTTAAATTTTCAAAAATTCTACAAATTATCATTTCAAAGAGCTATAAATGTTAAAAGTTTGTAGGTAGCTCACATGTATGGTCATACATTGCTAATAATTTTTACGACTGCGAGGTCAAAATTTATATTAATAATTCATAAATAACAAAATTTTGTTTTTTAATTTTGAATTTTTCAAACTCTTCTGCTAATTTAAATAATAGATGACATGTAAACAAAACTGAAGTAAAAACATTGCAAAGTATTGGTATCTGTGCTTTTTCAATTTCTTTCATAGTATACTGGGTGTCCTAAAGGCATGTGTACCTTTACTACTACAGACATTCAAATAGAACTTTTAGAACTTTTTCCTTTCGACAGTCTTCAAAATGAGGTATTGGTTGATAGATCTGCAATGGGTTGCCTTCGAATGATATAAACTTATTCTGAAGAATCTAATAGTGTAAAAGCAGGGGATATACCTAGTTGGCCAGCTTACAGGCTTACAATGATTATTCAACCTAACATCTTCGAAGACTTCGAAGCACCTTGAAATTCTGTAAAAATGCGATGTTAAAACCACATGATTCTAGATCAAGATCATACAGCAGTTCAGGTAATTCTGGAGCTGTGGTGGTAGGGTTGAGCCAATAAAGATAGATATACAGACGAACGAGAAGAATGGACAGACAGACAGACAGACAGTTAGGATTGAAAATAGCTTCTTTTTGTAAAAAATAGAAATTCAATTTACAATTTCTTTTCAATTTACAACGCTTATTTACATCCGACTTCACTCTGAGGTAAACAAAAGACATTCGTTCTATTTAAATTTAAATTAAGTGAGTATTTAGAGTACATTATTTTGCATTAAATAATAAATTCTAATTTGACTAACCTAAAAGCCTAAAACTGTAGTTGAAACGATTTCCAAAAATCCGTTTTTTGCCCTTATCTGTAAAATGCATCTCAAATTTAAAACTAACACTTTTATGACCCAATTTTAAATTCATATTTGGTTAAACAACCCTTATCTCACACAATAAAGTTTCCCCAAAATTCTCTTTTAAAATTAATACATTTTTCTTTACATCATTCGTTTATATTAAATAAGTAGAACATTAGATAATGAATAAAAAATGATTTTTATTTTTCGTTTTGATCGTTTACAATACATTTTTTGATGTTTGTGTAACGAAGCAAATTATTTATCTAATTCAACATCCTTTTGTTGTCGACTAAATATGAAAAAAATAAAAACAATTTTTCCTTATTTTTCTTTTTTCTTTAAGAGAGAAAATGAAAGAAAATTTTAAGTAGTTTTCGCATAAATCTCTACGTTTATTCTAGTAAATCCCACGTTAAGTTATTTTTCTTTGGGTTTAAAAGGTGGGATAATGAGGATCGCTCTCTTATCGTTTCACAAGGATCGGATATCTAAGAAAAATTTATTGTAATGTCTTTGACATAATTGTGATATCAAGTTTACGGTTGAAAGGACGCAGAAATATTGAAAAATTTATAAACGTAGGTACTTTAAATAAATCAAATTGAAAATGTATTTAAATTAAAAATATTTGAAATAACAGAAGTTTAGATCGAATAATTTTATTACATACCAACAGTATTTATTTTAGCCACAAGTGAAATTTTAATTGAATTGAACATACGTATAAGATGAATAATTTATTTGAATTTTAAATTCATGTTTTACTACGATTCTCGAAGCATACATTTACATCACCATAATACGGATAATTTTTTAATAAAGCTCTACGGAGATCCACATAGCCATTACCACTGCAGATTTAGAGGTGATGCTTTGGCTTAATTTCTTTTGACCTATATGTGGTAGAGATGGCAACAAAAACTGCCCATTTACTACAAGGATAGGATTGAAGGCTAAGAAATACCGAAATTATAAAGAAATGCTCTCAAAAGCTTCGTTTGGAAATTGATGTAGAGCATATTTCCCAAAATATTTATTTCTATTGTAAATTTTCAAATGAAGCTAATAATAAATAATGATCTGACTTAGGCACTATTCACGCGCACTCTAAGAATAAGAACAAGAATCAGCGTAGAATTGTCGTAGACACACGGCTCATGTTCAACTTGCTCTTGTAGAAAATAGGCATGCGCTCTCGTAGCTTCAGCTCGGCTGATTTAAAGTGACAACTAAAAAAGAAAAGTATCTATCCTCAATATTAAATGGGCGGGTGTACTATTCATTATACTTTAAATCCACAAATGTAGATAGTCTTGTAATTATCAAACGAAGAGTCGATTACATCGAGATTTTTTGGTACAGCATTATGGACAATCGTTCGTACTCGGATCCGCTTCTACTACCAAGATTTTATCAAATTATAGTACAGTACGTTATGCTGTTAAAGCGTCACGTGTTTTCTGCGTGTATCTCAATAGAAGCCGCGCTATAGTTAGCTAAAGCTTATGAACCTTTATTAGCAATGAGTCACTATCTACAATTGTGGAAAAATAGTATAGATGATATGATAATCACGAAATGGGCCGAAATTAGTCGAAATTTCATAATAGTGGAAATATTTATCGTTATAGAAACCAGCGTGAACCATACTATACTTCAATCTCACAATTATAGATAGTGACTCATCCTAATATGTGTTCACAAAATTTAGCTAGCTATAGCGCGGCTTCTATTGAGATAGATGTAGAAAACACGTGCCGCTTTAATAGAATAGCGTACTTTACTATAATTTGACAGAAGCTGACAGAAGCTTAGTAGTAGAAGTGGATCCGAGTACGAACGATTGTTCATAATGCTGTACCGAAAAATCTCGATGTAATCTCGTCTTTATTCTATAAATGACATAACTGTATACATTTGTGAAACTGAACTATAGCTGTCTAGCTGAACTTTTTTTGCTTAATCTTATTCTTAGAGTCAGCATGAATGGTCCCTAAGAAAGGTTTAAATAGTCTTCTTTGTGATCCTTAACCAATCTCAAAAATAGCTATAAACACTGTTAATAATCTTTTTAAGAATAAAACACACCTTATCAGCTGGAAAAGTAATATAAGCTGTCGTTAAGAGACGAAAGCTCTGTATGTCTCTCTCTGGATTGCTTTGCTAGCTATGAAAAGCTGTTCTAAACCCGTCTCCGCCTACTAGGAATAGAACATCATCTGATATCGTGGCAGCAAGTTGGAAGATGAGACAGCTGAGCATGTTTTGTCACTGACCAGCTTTAACGTCTACTTCTGGTCTACTCCGGAAACTTCTGGATCGATATTAATAAATAAGCGTCATTCCTCTCGCTAGAATTCGGCAGTTTTTCCTACAAGTAGAGTGCTGGTTTTGGCTCTTGAAATCTGCTAGATTAAAGGGCAGCAACGGAACGAAGGCAATGAGAGAGCAGATGGGCTGGCAAGGTAGGGCTTGAGCTCTTACCCGAATGGGCTGGAACCGACCCTGACTCTGGCTGTCAACGCTCTTGTAACCCCCGGCCAATTATTTTGGAACATTTTTATTTTAGATTTATTCTTATATTTAATAATTTTAATTCATTAACAATTAATAAGTTTATAAAATTGCAAAGGTAACATCTCTTCGTGCGAACACCTAAAATTGGAAACGTCTAGACAAACCAAGCACGAGTGCAAAAGTCAGCACGTATTTTGGATCTTATAACAGTTCCTATTTGAGAACTGTTTATTTAGAAAATGTTCGATCTAGCGTCTAGACAACCGGGTATTTTGACGTAACGATAATTTCTCACAAATTCAGCATGAGAACGGCCTGGCAAAATTTATGCTTAAATAAGGCTTTTCACTAGGAGATGATATTTTTGAGTTAGAGAGACTTCACTTCCCTTCAGCACTCAAACTAACAAGTTTAACTATTTTGAATTTTATAGTGCGTGTTTTATTTTTAAACTATTTTAAAGATATAATTATTAATTCTTTTTTTTACAAACGTTAATTAATTGTGAAAACAACTACCAACGATTAAGGCAAGTCATAGTAGATATTTTATTTGATAAATATTTTTTGAGTACGATTTTAATAATTTTCAACGTACCCAAGTTTAGCCATTGGAGCTACAGAAGTTTATGTAATCAATTTTTTTGAAGCGTGGATACTTGTATGTATGTTTTACTAAACGCTACTTTAATATTTCGATTCAATTAATAATCGAGTAAATTTTGAATATTAATAATTTTTATAATTTTGTTTGTAACAAATAATTTCTAACGTAATTTAATATAGTAATTTTTATTTTTTATTATCTTGTATTATTTTATCTAAACAAGACAAGAGTCTTTAACATATGAACATCCCGCTAGAGATAGAATTACCTAGACGCAATTCAGCAAAAGATTGAAAGGTAAAGTACAACGTGAATTGAGAGACGAGAGGGAGCGGGGTGTTACACTCTCAACAGCATCATAAAACAAAAAGCACTAAGCTCACATATAGTGGTCGAAAGGAACGGGTTGTAGACAAGGCAAAGCAGCAATTGCTGCGATTTAGACGCGACTCTCGATTAAATCTGCGAATACTCATAGGCATCGTTACAAGACATCGTAAGCTAAACAAACACCTACACACGCTAGGACTAATCGATAACCATAGATGCAGAAGTTGTTATCAGGAAGATAAAACTGCGGAGCACTTGCTTTGCTTGTGTCCTGCGGTAGCATCAATTAGAAGATCCATACTTGGTGACTCAGAGACACTGCATCTTAAAGTTGGAATGACTCGAAGAGTGATGGGCAAGAGGTGTCTCTGAGGAGATTGCACAATGGGCCTGATCAAGCGGTCTAAGTGTAAACTGGCTAGAAGCCATCCCTCCCATTAGCAATCCAATCCAACAAGTAAAGTGGATCCAGGATTGAGAGATTCCAGGACTAGAAGGAAAAATTGCTTGCAAGTTGTACGATATAATCAAAGAAATGCTTGAAGTGCTGAGAGTATAGATTCTTTTCATTTTACAATCAAGAATAAGAGTTAAAGAGTCGCTTACACTAGGAAAATTGTGAGCACATTCGACAAGCAAAAGCTGGATTTAAAAACCTAACCAAGGTATGTAAATTATGGCCACCCTGTATACAGTGTTGGACTGATAGCTCTAGTGGACTCCGGCTAGCTTAGTAGCTGGACCTCCACTAACCCCTCTTCCAAAAAAAACAAAAATATTACAAGTACAAATTTGACTTTAAAAGCTTTCTAACTCAATACTTTAAGTCCACAAATGTAGATAGTCGTGTCAATTATCAAATGAAGAATAGATTACATCGAGATTTTTTGGTACAGCATTATGGACAATTGTTCGTTTTCGTCAACTTTTTGGCTCGAAGAGGTGACAGGCTCGGCTACGGCTCGCCAGTCATAATCCTCTTTGCGCCAGTAAAAACAGTTATACCGTGCTTGTAATGTGAAATACTATGCAGTGATCACTGATCACTGTAAGAGCGACCTTTTTACTGAAATTTTATGGTTTTTGTCCAGTGGCGTAAATAACTGGCCCATTTGGCCCGCGTTGTGGGTAGTGGGTTTGTTTCAGGAGAGAGAAAGCTCCAGAAACATCGTTTAGTATGAAATTTCGTTATAAAACCGATTTGTGGTTAAATAAAACGATTATTAACGGGAGTGAGTCTGGATTTTGTGAGAGGGCCCTAAACTCTTATAGTGACGCCCACTGTTTTGTCCCAACATTATAAACGAGAAAAACCTCGAAGCAATTTTATAAATTCTCAATAATTAGGTACATTATTGTGACATTTTAAAGTGTTGGTTTAATTATTATCTTCATGGCTGGCTGTTTCGGACCCCATTCAGCCTCGGGCTCCCGGCAATTGCCGGGGAACCGGGTGGGCCAGTCCGACACTGCCTGTATAATATAAATATTTCTAAGTTATTTGCACATAATTTTTCCATTTAGTTATTTAAAAGCTTCCTTATCTCTTTTACAAATTTTCAGTTTACTTCAAGTTCCACTGAATTGTAGGTACATCTAATTAATAATTAATTTCGCATTCTCTCGTGATAATTTTATTATTTAGACACATTTAACTTTTCAAAAGTCAAGACTCGAGACACAAAATTTCAAAAATAATTTTAAAGAAAATGCGTTGTTTGTATGCTTTGTAACTTTGATGTTAAATTATTCAAATTGAAAAAGGAAATTTACGTTATTAATAATTAATTTAAATGTGTTTGTTATTTATTTGTAGCTTTTCAGTTTAATTTGTGTAATTTTTAAATATTTTTGCTACAATTTTTATTTCAATAAACTTTAAAAAATCCATAAACGTCGAAAAGAGCTATTGGCGAAAGCTTCCTGTTGCTGTAATTTCCTCTCATTAAATGACTTTTATTAAGGCAAAATGCATCGACTAGCGCACAGAAAATAAATGTTTAAACAGCGCACAAAAAAATTAATAATTGACACAATTTTGCACATTGTTTGTTATGATTTGTACGAATACACACAACTGACAATAATGAAGAGTTAAAGCAAACATTATTTTGAGTTGCCATATATTTTGTCAATCATTTCATATTTTTAATGTAATATTCAACGAACTGAAACGTAAAGATTATTTTGGGGCGGTTTTGCAAATTTTGGCATAAGTTATTTTTACTTGGTAAAATGTTAGACCCAAACGTAATTTTTTTAAAATTTTTAAATCTCAAATGGCGGCCTAAACTGATCGATTTATAAAATTAGTAGGTCAAAATTGTATATTTTTCAATAATTTGAAAGATCGTAAAATTAGTTAAAACCAACACAAATAATTGCAAAATATTAGGGAGAAAATGCTTAATTAGGGTAATTTTATACGTAACGAAATTAGGAAAGATCAAATTTTAATAATTAATTCGCTATTTATACAATATAATTTTTGTTAAAAATGATTTTTTTGCAACCCGAGTAGGTAATTTCTAAATTATACACTGAAAATGCAAGACGCTCGTTGAGAGCAAATATACCTGGATGTTATAGGCTTTACGGCAATTGCTTCAGTAACCGTTAATTTAATTGAGCAATTATGTTAACAAAAATTATTTCTTAGTTAGTTTTATACAACTTTTAATATCAACATTTCTCAAGAACCTTAATAATTTAAACGATATGAACTTAAAACACTAGGGGAAGGAAATTTCAACTCGAAGATTATCCTTATTAATTATCACCATTATCCTACGAAGTAATCACTTTACGAAAAAATTACTTTCACGAGAATTAGGTTAATTTGTTACATTTTTCAAACATCCTTATTTGGAAATTTTATGCAAAAAACTAGCAAATTTTCACTTTGTGATCACAAAAATCTCCATAATTATAAGCTCAATCTAAACAATGATACTAATTACTTCTATGAAAAAAAAATTATCTCAATTATCCTATTTTTTTAACATGCACAACACAATTTTTTTTCTTCTGCAATAATTATAAGTTACAAGAAGCTCGGAGCGTTTCAATGCGGTTTTCTTTTCTCCTACAGTCTTTTATCTTATACACATTTACACATCATACGTTTAAAGGGACTAATTTACTGAGAATTGAATAATTAATTACGAAGTTTGATTAATATTTTCTTAAAATTCAAACCTAAAAGAGGTTAATTAAACTCATACTCTATACTCAGGTTTCAATTAAATGTTTAATTAAACGTTGAAAGGTGCAAAAAAACTTTACACGTTGATATATAAGTTAGTCCACGTATTAATTTATCTTCTTGAATAAAGTTCAATTATAAGTTTCCTCGTTTTAGCGTAATGATACTAAAATGACAACCCCTTCCGAGTTCGTCATAAAATCCAAGTTGCTGCTAATTAGGAATAATAAATAAATATAAATCCTATTTGTTTAAAATTTTCTTAATCTTCAAAACTTTAAGTTTTCGTATCAACTTTGAATGATTATTGTAAATGGAAATTACAACTTCAATTTGTTGAGTTGAGTACATTTCATCGTAGATATTTGTGGCTATCGAAATTATCAACTATCTCAAAATTGATGCGAAATTAATTAAGTCCTTGTGGTAATTAAGCGTCATGTTTCGATAATTATACAGTATGTAGATTAAAATTTATCGTTACATAATAGTTAATTTGGCTATAAATTTACAGAACCTACCCGATGCCGATGCCGGGCTACATCCGCTACAATCTACCAAAGGTACCACAAAGTACAACAAACGAGTTTATTGACTATAACTCTCTTCCTTTTTATCATACGGCAAAAATTTGTCTATACAAAATTAAAGCTAATAAAGTTCTTTACAAAAAAGATTCTATACATTTTTTACTTTAGACTAATATTTTGAAAGTTGTGAGCGCGTGAAGTTGAAAAAATCACATTGGTTCAAGGAAAAGTTTTGCGATCATCCGAATTCATTTTTTATGAGTTGTAGCAACTCTTGCATGATTTGATAAACATTTAGATTAAACAAAAATTTGTTTTAAATTTAATTATAATTGTATAACATTGAAAATCTGCATTATAGATACAAACGTCTTATGATAGACATTATAAGCCGTTCTAAGGTGAAAAGTTAATCCTTGCGTTGACGTTTATACCGAGGTTGATGGTTTGGGACCCATTTCAGCTTCTTTGAGCATTTTTTGTCCACTCTCCCATTTTTATCATTCCATCGTTCATGATTGATAAAAATAATGGCCTAGTCATCTTCTTCTGTCGCAAAGGGTTTGAAACCTATCTACCTGCTCACCATAATCAATATTTTGCTCTTCAATATCGAAATAAGTGCAAAATCCTCAGCAGCAGCTTCCACAAATTATAAAAAACGGAGTTTAGCCTTTCTGCAGTCGCCAACACCTTGCTATCCTTCGTACATTTACACAAGAAGGTTATTCCAAGTTCTTGTGATCTCTTTTAAGGAGTAGACTGAAAGAAATTTTACTTCTTATGGAAATTACCTAGCATAAAATTAGCTACCAGAACCAAAAAAATTATTTCTCTTAGCTGTCATAATTCATTTATAATAACTAATCAAGAATTGAAAAATTCATATTAAGCCAAACTTTACAACTCAGCGTGTCTCTCCCGACTCTACCTCTCGAAGGAGTGGTCTGATCGTAAGTTTAGCTGTTATAAAAATTACAGAGCATAAAATTAGCTACCAGAATCAATAAAATTATTTGTCCTGGCTGTCATAATTCATTTATAATAATTACTCAAGAATTGAAAAATTCATGTTGAGCCAAGTTTTACAACTTAGCGTGTTTCTCCCGACTTCATCTCTTTCAAGAGTGATCTGAAGATAATTTTACCTTAAGCAAATTACAGAGCATAAAATTAGCTACCAGAATCAATAAAATTATTGGTCCTGGCTGTCATAATTCATTTATAATAATTAATCAAGAATTGAAAAATTTATGTTGAGCTAAATTTTACAACTTAGCGAGTCTCTCCCGACTTCATCTCTTTCAAGAGTGATCTGAAGGTAATTTTACCTTAAGCAAATTACAGAGCATAAAAGTAGCTACCAGAATCAATAAAATTATTTGTCCTGGTTGTCATAATTCATTTATAATAATTAATCAAGAATTGAAAAAATCATGTTGAGCTAAATTTTACAACTTAGCGTGTCTCTCCCGACTTTATCTCTTTCAAGAGTGATCTGAAGGTAATTTTATCTTAAGCAAATTACAGAGCATAAAATTAGCTACCAGAACCAAAAAAATTATTTCTCTTAGCTGTCATAATTCATTTATAATAACTAATCAAGAATTGAAAAATTCATATTAAGCCAAACTTTACAACTCAGCGTGTCTCTCCCGACTCTACCTCTCGAAGGAGTGGTCTGATCGTAAGTTTAGCTGTTATAAAAATTACAGAGCATAAAATTAGCTACCAGAATCAATAAAATTATTTGTCCTGGCTGTCATAATTCATTTATAATAATTACTCAAGAATTGAAAAATTCATGTTGAGCCAAGTTTTACAACTTAGCGTGTTTCTCCCGACTTCATCTCTTTCAAGAGTGATCTGAAGATAATTTTACCTTAAGCAAATTACAGAGCATAAAATTAGCTACCAGAATCAATAAAATTATTGGTCCTGGCTGTCATAATTCATTTATAATAATTAATCAAGAATTGAAAAATTTATGTTGAGCTAAATTTTACAACTTAGCGTGTCTCTCCCGACTTTATCTCTTTCAAGAGTGATCTGAAGGTAATTTTACCTTAAGAAAATTACAGAGCATAAAATTAGCTACCAGAATCAATAAAATTATTGGTCCTGGCTGTCATAATTCATTTATAATAATTACTCAAGAATTGAAAAACTCATGTTGAGCCAAGTTTTACAACTTAGCGAGTCTCTCCCGACTTCATCTCTTTCAAGAGTGATCTGAAGGTAATTTTACCTTAAGCAAATTACAGAGCATAAAAGTAGCTACCAGAATCAATAAAATTATTTGTCCTGGTTGTCATAATTCATTTATAATAATTAATCAAGAATTGAAAAAATCATGTTGAGCTAAATTTTACAACTTAGCGTGTCTCTCCCGATTTTATCTCTTTCAAGAGTGATCTGAAGGTAATTTTATCTTAAGCAAATTACAGAGCATAAAATTAGCTACCAGAACCAAAAAAATTATTTCTCTTAGCTGTCATAATTCATTTATAATAACTAATCAAGAATTGAAAAATTCATATTAAGCCAAACTTTACAACTCAGCGTGTCTCTCCCGACTCTACCTCTCGAAGGAGTGGTCTGATCGTAAGTTTAGCTGTTATAAAAATTACAGAGCATAAAATTAGCTACCAGAATCAATAAAATTATTTGTCCTGGCTGTCATAATTCATTTATAATAATTACTCAAGAATTGAAAAATTCATGTTGAGCCAAGTTTTACAACTTAGCGTGTTTCTCCCGACTTCATCTCTTTCAAGAGTGATCTGAAGATAATTTTACCTTAAGCAAATTACAGAGCATAAAATTAGCTACCAGAATCAATAAAATTATTGGTCCTGGCTGTCATAATTCAATTATAATAATTAATCAAGAATTGAAAAATTTATGTTGAGCTAAATTTTACAACTTAGCGTGTCTCTCCCGACTTTATCTCTTTCAAGAGTGATCTGAAGGTAATTTTACCTTAAGCAAATTACAGAGCATAAAATTAGCTACCAGAATCAATAAAATTATTGGTCCTGGCTGTCATAATTCATTTATAATAATTACTCAAGAATTGAAAAACTCATGTTGAGCCAAGTTTTACAACTTAGCGTGTCTCTCCCGACTTCATCTCTTTCAAGAGTGATCTGAAGGTAATTTTACCTTAAGCAAATTACAGAGCATAAAAGTAGCTACCAGAATCAATAAAATTATTTGTCCTGGTTGTCATAATTCATTTATAATAATTAATCAAGAATTGAAAAAATCATGTTGAGCTAAATTTTACATCTTAGCGTGTCTCTCCCGACTTTATCTGTGTCAAGAGTAGTCTGAAGATAATTTTACCTCTTATACAAATTACAGAGTATAAAATTAGATACCAGAACCAATAAAATTATTTGTCCTAGCTGTCATAATTCATTTATAATAATTACTCAAGAATTGAAAAATTCATGTTGAGCCAAGTTTTACAACTTAGCGTGTTTCTCCCGACTTGACCTCTTTGAAGAGTAGTCTGAAGATAATTTTACCTCTTATACAAATTACAGAGCATAAAATTAGCTACCAGAATCAATAAAATTATTGGTCCTGGCTGTCATAATTCATTTATAATAATTAATCAAGAATTGAAAAATTCATGTTGAGCCAAATATTACAACTTAGCGTGTCTCTCCCGACTTTATCTCTTTCAAGAGTAGTCTGAAGATAATTTTACCTCTTATACAAATTACAGAGCATAAAATTAGCTACCAGAACCAATAAAATTATTTGTCCTAGCTGTCATAATTCATTTATAATAATTAATCAAGAAATGAAAAATTCATATTAAGTCGATTTTTAACTCAACGTGTCTTTTCCGACTCTACCTTCTCAAGGAGTGGTATGAAGGTAATTTTATTTCTTATGAAAATTACAGAGTATAAAAGTAGCTCCAAGACCCAATAAAATTATATGTCATAGCTGTCATAGTTTATTTATAATAATTAATTTAGAATTGAAAAATTTATATTAAGCCGATTTTTACGATGGAAATTTTACCTCTTATGAAAATTATAGAGCATGAAATTAGCTACCATAACCAATGACATTATTTATTCTAGATGTCAGAATTAATTTATAGAAATTAATCGAGAAATGAAAAATTCATTTGAAGCCCAATTTTACAACTCAGCGTGTCTCTTCCGATTTGAGCCCTTTAAGGTGACAACTGTCTTCATATCCATCCTGTGACATCGAGTCACATCAGAAAACCCATTTTGTGTTCCATTGCGGTGTGATGGGACTGACACTAACCTTATGAGCAGTTATATTTAAAAATAAAAGCTCTAAAATTATTTTACGGTTTCCAATATCCCTACTGGACACACTGTATTTTATGACTTAGAATGATGTTCTAGTAGGTCAATTTTTTTAAAGAATATAAATGTAAGCAATCTTAAACTTAATCACAAATATATAATTAAGAATTAAGTTCTTATAGAGGTCATTCAGAAACAGAGCTTTAGTTGTAGTTTGCTGAAAGGATAACTACAGGATTAATTTTCTTAATGACGTCAGTTTAAACTCGATGCGAATTGTTAGAGTTAGGTTTATTTGCAAACCAACCATGTGTTTGTATATTCTATGGTTTCCATTTATTAATAATGCAAATAACTATAAGGGGTTAGACAATTTTAAGCCTACCACCAATGTTACTATTGTTTTATTTGAATTCTAGGATTAAAATTAAGTTAACAACTATTTACTTCATTAATTAAATTTAAATGTAAGGTGTTTAAAAGGAAAACTTCAAACCGAAATGTTACTTAAACAGTCGGGGGATGCGAACCTTTGTTTTACTTTAATTATGTATTAGGGGTTGATATAACGGCACTTAGACTGGACAGATTTGGTATTTAAATTTAAACCAAATTTAACCTCTTTAGGTAGGTACATAATTTAAATTTAATTAGAATACGACTTTCCGAATGCACTTGGTATTTACACACGAGCTAAGTTTATTAAAATATTTAGGGTCTCTTTAAAAATTTTATTGTTATAGGTGTCAACGTACTTAAAAGTGAACAAACATTGTTGAATAAATAATTTTATTGTCAATTTCAAAAAATACGTTTTTGAATGATAAAAACGCAATTTCAAATTCAAAATTTGTTACTATTGTTGAATTCATACCTACTTTGATATTCAATAAATAAATTCTATTAGAATTGCATTGAAAAAAGTTTACAGGATCGTACTTAAATTTATTTTTGTTGCAAAAAAAACAATAAATTAATCATCTAGGATTTGAGGTAATCTTAGAAAGGACATTTAAGATTTAAGACAATGCGTCGTGGGAATATAACGGTAGACTAATTATTTCATCAGAATGACACATTTCAAAATCATTTTTAAATTACACTAAATCCTTAATTTTGCAATCTCGCAAACTTAAGTTTTCTCATTTACGTACAAAAATTTATTTCGTTTAGGGGAAAATTCTCTCTGTTGCATCCATTATTTAAAGGCAATGTTCAGTTAATCTGGAATTAATTAAAATTTAAACATCCTTCTTTAATAAGGAAGATTTCTAATACTTTTATGTGTGTAAACTTGAAAAGCCACTAAAATATTTGAATTAGAAAGTAACTTTATTAGCAATTTTAACCCTTGCTTGTTATGAGATGAGATAAGGATGAATCTTAATGCGCACTTAAATTTAAGAAAAATTTAAATTTTTTTCCTTTTAAATGTTAATTAAATATAATTCAATTTAAGTTACGTAACCTTCAATTAATTTGGTACCACAAAAAGATTATAAAAATAATTTTTTATCTTTCTTGAAAACTACAGCAGTTTGGAGTGCTTGGATGAAGAATCCACGTCCTCTGACCTCAAATCTGCCATTCTAATCATCCAGAATAATTGTTGGTGACAAAGGTCTTAAAAAAAGTTGTGAAAGTCGTTTGTTATAAGAAAAGAGAACATTTAAAGGCAAAAATATCAATTGTAATAATACCAAAGACCAATAAAGTATTACCTATTATTAACACAAGCAACAATTGGGGAAGTTTTTTATACAAAAATAACTGTTTGAAGATTTTAATGCGAAATAGCACAATTAATATGGTATTTTTCAACAACTTCAAAAGAAAAGCTTTCGGTAAGCTTTTCAAATCATAAAAACATTATTTTATATGAAATATGTCAAAATAAATTTAGGGTGCTTTATAATGTTTTTTTTCTTTTAAGAGAGTGAATATTTTAAAGTGAAACATTTTTATTTAAAGTCATCTTCAACCTTTACATACGCCTCTTTTACGTGCTCAAATTTTGGAAAATTTATAAATAAAAAATGTTGGTTTTTTCCTTTTTGAAGACGTATTAGAATGATGAAATTTGTTAGGCTTTCGTTGATGTCTTTTTATGGTTCAAAAAGGAGTCTATTTTAGATATTTGTAGCAAAAATAGGATTTGAAATAACTAAATTATTGATATCCTCAAGAAAGCATACATATTTATAGTCAAAAATATTTATGGAGCAAGTATCTCGGTAATTTTTGAGCTTGAGGTATTACATACGTTATTAAAAATTATTAATTATTGAATTTACTACAACTTTTGTAAGTATACAAAACTTTTTTGTATTTTGGATACCTCGCGAGTTACAAGAAAGATTCCGGCAGTATACAATTTATTGTGTCCTAGATAGCACTATTTTACAATTGATGGTGAATATCTCAGTGATTATTAAGTTTAGTCTATCAATTCAGTTAATAAGAATTACTAATTATTAAATTTGTTACAACTTTTGTGTAAAAAACTTCTTTGTAATTTGAATATTTCACGAGTTGCAAGTAAAATTCTGAAGATACATGTTTGTTTGATGTTAGCATTATTTTTCAGTTGAGAGCTAGTATCTCAGTAGTTATTGAGTTTAGAGTACTAATTACGTTAATAATAATTTATAACTGGTAAAATTACTATAATTTCGGAATACAAAACTTTTTGTAATTTGAATATTTCACGAGTTACAAGAAAAATTCTGAAGATATACGATTTCATGTTTGTTTGATGTTAGCATCATTTTCCAGTTGAGAGCTAGTATCTCAGTAGTTATTGAGTTTAGAGTATTAATTACGTTAATGAGAATTTATAATTGTTGAAATTACTATAACTTTGGAATAAAAAACTTTTTTGTTATTTTAGTATTTCACGAGTTACAAAAAAAATTCTGGAGATGTGCGATTTCATGTTTGTTTGATGTTAGCATTATTTTCCAGTTGAGAGCTAGTATCTCAGTAGTTATTGAGTTTAGAGTATTCATTACGTTAATGAGAATTGGAAAATAATGCTAACATCAAACAAACATGAAATCGTATATCTTCAGAATTTTTCTTGTAACTCGTGAGATATTCAAATTACAAAAAGTTTTGTATTCCGAAGTTATAGTAATTTTACCAGTTATAAATTATTATTGTTATTGATGAAATTACTACAGTCGAACCCCTATTTAATGACCCTCTATTTAGTGATTTCCTCTATTTAGTGATGTTTTTTAGAGGATCTTGATCTTCAAGCTAAATTGCATGTAAAAATACCCCTAAATTATGATGTTAAACTTCTATTTAGTGATCTTTTTTAACAAAATTTTACCTAAAAATATTGAAGATGCAAGAAAAATTTTTTAAAAATTTAAACTAAGCTGGTTGGGTTTTTTCCGAAAGAAATTAAAATTCTATATTGTGATGTTTTACTAACAACATTTTACCTAAAGATTATAAATTTTGAATTTGAACACAGAGTAATTGTTTGAACAAGCCATGTTTAAGCTGTACTTTCCCCAAAATGAATAAGGTAGTCTTTTACTGCAGGTAAATTTGTAGGATTTTTAATCCTCTGTTGAAATAAACCACTTGGATTTAAAATTTGAATAAAGTCCCGTTAACTTGGGTTTATCCCAAAAAAGGCTTTACTTTCTTATTGTAGATAGAAAAATTCATAAGATAAAAGGAAGGGACAATGAAATTTTACCTAAATGTTATAACTTTCTGGTCTTCTCAATTTTCCGTCAATTCTTGAATCAAGCAATTTTTATTTATTTATATGTTTTTTTAAGTACACATAGGAGGTGTTATTATTAACTTATTTTTTACATTTTAATGCATATTATTCGGTTTCAGAAACATTACTTAAAATGGCTACCAAAATTTTGAACGAATTCTATTTAGTGATGTTTTTTTGGGAAACTTTTAACATCACTAAATAGGGGTTCGACTATAACTTTGAAATACAAAACTCTTTTGTAGTTTGAGTATTTCACGAGTTACAAAAAAAAATTCTGGAGATGTGCGATTTCATGTTTGTTTGATGTTAGCATTATTTTCCAGTTGAGAGCTAGTATCTCAGTAGTTATTGAGTTTAGAGTATTCATTACGTTAAAGAGAATTTATAATTGTTGAAATTACTATAACTTTGGAATACAAAACTTTTTTGTAATTTGAGTATTTCACGAGTTACAAAAAAAATTCTGGAGGTATGCGATTTCATGTTTGTTTGATGTTAGCATTATTTTCCAGTTGAGAGCTAGTATCTCAGTAGTTATTGAGTTTAGAGTACTAATTACGTTAATAATAATTTATAACTGGTAAAATTACTATAACTACGGAATACAAAACTTTTTGTAATTTGAATATCTCACGAGTTATAAGAAAAATTCTGAAGATATGCGATTTCATGTTTGTTTTGATGTTAGCATTATTTTCCAGTTAAGAGCTAGTATCTCAGTAGTTATTGAGTTTAGAGTATTCATTACGTTAATGAGAATTTATAATTGTTGAAATTACTACTTTGGATTACAAAGCTTTTTGTAATTTGAATATTTCACGAGTTACAAAAAAAATTATGGAGATATGCAATTTCATGTTTTTTTGATGTTAGCACTGGTTTCCAGTTGATGGCTGGTATCGCAGTAATTATTGACTTTAGGGTACTAAGTATGATAATGGGAATTGATAATTGTTAAAATTACTATAACTTTTGAATACAAAACTTTTTTGTAATTTGAATATTTCGCGAGTTACAAGGACAGTTCTGAAGATACACGATTTCATGTTTGTTTGATGTTAGAATTATTTTCCAGTTGAGGGTTAGTATCTCAGTAATTATTGACTTTAGGGTATTAATTGCTTCAATAAGAATTATTCATTATTTTTACTACAACTTTGTTATATCACATATTGCCTAATTTAAATAATTCAAGCGTTAGAAAGAAAATTTCGAGAATATTTAATAATTTATTAATTTTTACACAATATCGTGTTTAATTTAGTGGTAATTATCTTAGTAGTTGTTCAGTTTGCGGTAGTTAATATGCTAATAAGAATTATTAATTGGTGAATTTACAACTGTTGTATACTAACTTATTCCGTGTTTTAAATACTTCAAGAGTTACCTCGTAAATTCTCATAATTATACATATTTTCATTAAATATTGACATCGCTGTATGAAAATAAATGCATTTATTTTCATGTAAAAAAATTCGCTAATTTTCTAATTCTTTCAAAGTTGACGTACTTATACAACTTTTTGAAACTTTTTAAATTTTTTATGAGTTGAAATTCCCAAGTCAAGTCGTATTTGATTATTTATTTATATTTTTACTATAGGAATTGAGAAAGACTTGAATTTACTAACTCAATAAATTTCAAAGAATTATAATAGGTACTAAAAGTTATTACCTAGATACTTAATTTACTACAACTTTCATTAAAAATTTTTCTTGTGTCTTTGATAGTTTTACGAGGTACATGCAAAAGCTCGAGAGCTTTAATTAAATCCTCCGAAGGGTAGTGCCAATAAAGATAATTGCTATAAAAGGTCATATAAAGCCAATTTTGTAAACATCTCACTTTAGTTTTTGACTTGATTAATGTTTAAAGAGGTTACTTAAACAACGTTAATTGTAATATAAAAATTTTAATAATTTAATTCTAACTCAAATATTTAATTGCGGGTTAGGGAACGTCTTAAGTCATGCGGCAAAACAGGAAACTTGTAAAAGTTAGTTTCTTCATGAACGATCTCTATATTTCATTGTCAATAGCTGGAAACTGCATCTCAATAGTAATTGCTACAATTTCACGTTGAACTTCCTACGTATTAATTGAACTTTTGTTAACAAGAAAACCACCACACAAACACACTAAATTATTCAGTCACACGGTTATAATTTAATTACACCTTAATTCAATAATTAAGAAGAAAAATTGCTAACTTGGTAAGAGCTGAAGTGGAAAATTCATTTACATTAATAAGGGAAATTAATGTGAATCGTTTATTATGAATTTAAATAAATTTCGTTCGTTTCCCTTTATACATTGCAAAGCAATTTTATTGGAAAACTATCGCAAATTGCGTAAAGTTATAGACCCTCAAGTCAATCTCGTTTATGAGAATTGCTTAGTCTGATAACGTCAGCAATTTGCTTTTCTTCTAGTTAACGTCTGACGATGGAAAAATAGAAAATGACTACCCTTTTGATTTATTTTAAATTATCAATGTTAATTGGTGTTACTAGTGGCTTTGATTAAATTTTTGATTTCTCAAAAGAAGCAAATTTAAATTTTTATTACGCAAGAAGAAAAGGCACTTTAATAGAAAATTTTCTTATAAACAACTTCTTGAGAAAAAATGGCCAATTAAATCTTTAAGACTCATCAAGCGAGTGTAGTTAATATTTTTATTATTAAATTTTATAACTTCTAATAAATTTAAGTTAAAGCAATTTATTTTGTTGTGGGGCTCTTATAAAAAGCATCAAATTGTACTTAAATTTAAGTTAATTTACATTTTCAACAATGTAAGTATACACACTTTGATCAATTTACAATTTTCTTTCGAGAGTTTGGGTTTGATCTATTCAATATCCAAAGGAAAATTTTTTTTAAATAATAAAATAGGCCCTCTAGGGTAGCTTTCGTTAAATTACATCTTTCGTAAAGTATGCTCAAGATAAAGGTTAACCTTGTTTGATCCGATATTGTAATTTCAAGATTTAAATTTTTTGTTTTGAAAAATTACAAAATTTAAATTAGGCTGATTAATTTTACTTTCGTTTGTTTCTCTTCGTTTTTCAAGTCGACACGTACTTTATTTTAAAAATGTAACTTTACGTTTTACACCTGCGTTATTATTTGTTTAAAAGATTGCCCGAACACTGGGCTTAATTAATTAATTGCTATCAGATTTAAAAATTTTGACCCCTCTGACTTTGTAAGTCTGTATTTCAACAACATTTGATGGAATAAGGTCGAGAAAAACTCTTTTACAGTGTACTTTTCCGTCTGATTACTTTCATTTGAGACGTAAATGGAAGTACTGTAATCGTGAAAATTTTAGAAATCGAGATTTTTGCAGAAATATCGGTTTTCCTTATTAGGAATTTCAGACATGATATTTTGTGTTTGAGCTTTTTACAAAACTTGAGTCTGAAATCAACCAATCGGATGTAGAACTATAAAAATTTTACTTCCTCCAATTTTTTGTTTATATGGTGTTAGCATTATTTTACAGTTGAGGGCAAGTTTCTCAGTAATTATTGATTTCAGGGTACTAATTCTGTACACAAGAATTGATAATTGTTAAAATTACTACAACTTTGTAATACAAAACTTTTTTGTAATTAGAATAATTTCACGAGTTACAAGGAAAATTCTGAAGATACACGATTTCATGTTTGTTTAATGTTAGCATTATTTTCCAATTGAGGGCTAGTATCTCACTAATTATTGAATTTAGGATACTAATTATGTTAATAAGAATTGATGAATACTAAAATTACTATAACTTTTGAAGAAAGAAAAACAAGAAAAACTCTGAATATTTACGATTTTATGTTTGTTTGATGTTAGCATTATTTTCCAGTTGAAGACAAGTATCTCAGTAATTATTGTGTTTAGGATACTAATTATGTTAATAAGAATTGATAATTTGTTAAAATTACTATAACTTTGTAATACAAAACTTTTTTGTAATTAGAATATTTCACGAATTACAAGGAAAATTCTGAAGATACACATTTTCATGTTTGTTTGATGTTAGCATTATTTTCCAATTGAGGGCTAGTATCTCACTAATTATTGACTTTAGGATACTAATTATGTTAATAAGAATTGATGAATACTAAAATAACTATAACTTTTGAAGAAAGAAAAACTCTGAATATTTACGATTTTATGTTTGTTTGATGTTAGCATTATTTTCCAGTTGAAGACTAGTATCTCAGTAATTATTGATTTTAGGATACTAATTATGTTAATAAGAATTGATAATTGTTAAAATTACTATAACTTTGTAATACAAAACTTTTTTGTAATTTGAATATTTCACGAGTTACAAGAAAAACTCTGAAGATTTGCAATTTCATGTTTGTTTGATGTTAGCATTATTTTCCAGTTGATCTCCAGTATCTCACTAATTATTGACTTTAGGATACTAATTATGTTAATAAGAATTGATGAATACTAAAATAACTATAACTTTTGAAGAAAGAAAAACAAGAAAAACTCTGAATATTTACGATTTTATGTTTGTTTGATGTTAGCATTATTTTCCAGTTGAAGACTAGTATCTCACTAATTATTGATTTTAGGATACTAATTATGTTAATAAGAATTGATAATTGTTAAAATTACTATAACTTTGTAATACAAAACTTTTTTGTAATTTGAATATTTCACGAGTTACAAGAAAAACTCTGAAGATTTGCAATTTCATGTTTGTTTGATGTTAGCATTATTTTCCAGTTGATCTCCAGTATCTCACTAATTATTGACTTTGGGATACTAATTATGTTAATAAGAATTGATGAATACTAAAATAACTATAACTTTTGAAGAAAGAAAAACAAGAAAAACTCTGAATATTTACGATTTCATGTTTGTTTGAAGTTAGCATTATTTTCCAGTTGAAGACTAGTATCTCAGTAATTATTGATTTTAGGGTACTAATTATGTTAATAAGAATTGATATTTGTTAAAATTACTATAACTTTGTAACACAAAACTTTTTTGTAAATTGAATATTTCACGAGTTACAAAAAAACTCTGAAGATTTGCGATTTCATGTTTGTTTGATGTTAGCATTATTTTCCAGTTGATCTCCAGTATCTCACTAATTATTGACTTTAGGACTAATTATGTTAATAAGAATTGATGCATACTAAAATTACTATAACTTTTGAAGAAAGAAAAACAAGAAAAACTCTGAATATTTAGGATTTCATGTTTGTTTGAAGTTAGCATTATTTTCCAGTTGAAGACTAGTATCTCAGTAATTATTGATTTTAGGATCAATTCTTATGTCAATAAGAATTGAAAATTGTTAATATCGGTTTATATTATTATCGGTTTTCCTTATTTGGAATTTCGTGAAATTTTATGTTTTGACTTTTTACAAAAATTGATACTTTGAAACCAACCTACCGGAAGTAGAATTATAATTATTTTAATTCGCCAAATTTTTTTAAATTTTTGCTCTTTGTTATTGCAATATAAAGTCAAGGGTTAGAAAATTTAATTCCGCTGGTAGAAGTAAACAAGAAGCAAGAGGGCGTTAAATTAAAAATAAAAGTTATAATTATAATTTTTTTGTACAATTCCTTCCATTTCCACCCTAACCACATACGTAAAACGTAGGTACTACGAGTAGGTACAACATTTAAAATTCATAAAGTTGAAAATGTAAGGAATTTTCCAGGATTAAAAGTATAAAACAAGAAAATTATTGCGCACTTAAAATATTAAAAAAATTATTTAATTTTTGAAACTTTAATTAAATTTTTATTCAATTATTTACAATCAGTTCAATTTGAGGTTTTTTTCATGTTTTTAATTTGTAAAACCATTGTGTTCATTTGCTTTTGTTGTTTATTATGGAAAATTACACACAATGGGCTGCTCTCTTCTTTTCTATAAAAAAGGCTTAAGTTTTTCAATAAAAATTTCATTTTGTAACGTATATTACAAGAAAATGATTTACTTCTACAGAGTTACAAAAATTTGGAAAAGCTTACAGTGATGTGACTTATTCACGGTGTCAAGTAGGCGTCAGCTTAACATTTAAATTTCTCTAAATGCTAATGCTCGGAATTGAATTGGATTTTTCACCGTTTTAAAGACGTAGTTAAATTAATTTTTTTCTCATAGTTTTAGCTGTACATTTATTAGTTTTTGCTGGAAATTCTCTTTGAAGTTTCGTAACTTAACTTGCGTCATTTGCTGCCGGAGGTCACAGTAATGAAATCTCTAGAATTTAAATATATACAGAGGGTTCAGTTGTAAAGTGGACTGCTTTCACATTTAATTATAGATGCTATTTTAAATCTTTGCAAACTAAATTGTATTGCAAATATACATTAACGACATTAACATTTGGTTTTGAGAAAAAAATTTAATTAAAAATTCAAATTTTTTTAATTATCCGAGAGGGTTGAATTTTTAAATTTATTCTTTTATACCAAAATTTAGTTAACATTTTTATCTTAACGTTATGTTATGAAGTTAAAAAGCTGACCTCAATATTTAGTGTAAGTAATGTGATTGGTGGATTTTAGTGCCGCGGACGACAGTCGCTGACCTTTGAATCAGCGTTATGCGTTAATGTACCAACTACCGAACATCGTACATAAAATTACACAAGAACTGGAGACCAAACATTAATGAACACACTGTACTTTCAAAATAAACAAAAGGGCGTGATTTAGTAGGTATATGTTATCGCAGTCGCACTCACTGCTTAGATGGACAACACTTGCTAATTCTCAATTTCTCAAAAACCAAAATTTAAATTAAATGCTGATTTGTGCATCAAATAGTTGTCGTTGAAATCTCGGGGATGAGAAATTTTAAATGATTTTTGTAGAGAAATAAAGTGGCAATTAATACAAATAACTTTTCATTTTTGTACAGCATTTTACAGTTATTTATTTTTATATAAATACTTCACATTTTTACGAGACTTTAACGGCAACGATTTGATAAACAAATCAGCGTTTCATTTAAACGGTTGGTTTTTGAGAAATTGACAACGCAAAATTAGCAAGTGTTGTCTATCTAAGCAGTGAGTGCGACTGAGATAGCATATGCTTACTAAATCACGCCTTAGTTTGATACAGTTTAAGATACAAAAGTACTCCTAAAGGCTTCAACCTTGTAGAATTTATCGTTAACAAAATTCAAAAAGGAGATTTATAAACGCGCAAAAAGCCCTCAAAGAAAGGAAAACTGCTTCGTACAAAATTAATACTTTTGATGTGAAAATATATTAATGTTTAATTACACTCTTTTAGGGGCAAAAAAAGTCTTTCATAAAGTGAATTGACCCAAAATAAGAAAGGCAAATAAAAATGTGAGCAGATTTTATTTGCTTATATGATTTTACGTAGGATGACATATAAAATTAATTTCAACTATGGCAAATATTATGAATAAAGTATTAAGTTTGAAAAGAAAATCGAATGAGATTTTTGTGCTATTTTCTAGCATTTTTAACCACAAAAATTCTTTGGTATTTCGTTTTTCAGTTCAGGTATTTTTAGAATTTTCTCTTAAACAGTCTGATAGCCAAAAAAAATTGTAAACCTACGCCCTTCTTATTAGATTAGTTTGAATAACATACTAAAAGTCTTGTGCGTTAGTCCTCATTTTTGAACTTTCAGAAGCTTTATGTTTAAGGGTGGCATTTTTTCTATTAAAATTAAATGGTGCGCAGATAGAGCAAAAATATTTTATAGTGAGGTACGTTCGCGCAGGTTTGGCCACGCCCCTTTAATAATTTAAATACGTTGACTACTGCGTTGGTGGGGATAAATACCAATTTAGATATCTGCGCATGTTCACAACTCCTCATTATAAAATATTTTTGCTGTACATTTTTATTCCCTACGACAGCGATTCTCAACCTGTTGGGCGCCAAATATCAAAGGGGGGCGCGAGCGAAATGGAAATTGAAGAAAAAAGTATTTGTTGAAGAAGACAGAATCTGATTTCACTTCACAGAGGTAAGATGTTCTGTCACAAAAGCCAATTTCAGTGCAGAAAGTTCATCACCAACCCAACTTGTTTGGGCACCATATTTTGCACTGTCCATATAGCACCGCACACCGCACCAAAAAAATAAATAAAGAATTATGTTATGCGACATTATCCACACTGAAGCACGGACCCTCTCCTCCACACACTCTCGTATAAAACCAGTGACGGCGCCAGAGGAAGGCCTGGTTGGGCGCGTGCCCACCCTGTTAATTGAAGTGCTCACGCTAGTGCTCACCCACAGATTTTAGAGAGCACCTTGTGAAAAAATTTCTAAACGGGTACGATATAAAAAATACTCGTAAGTTTGTGGGAGTTTTTTCCAAAAAATTATTATTTCGTCTAGCATTTCCTTTCTTTCGGATCCATTATCGGATGTTTGCACAAATTAACACCTACCATAACTTAAAAAGGGAATAAACCAAAAATTAAAGTTATAGTACAGAAAATTCTAAGAACAAATTTTCAAACTGCACATCGCTGTGATAGACCGTTCAGACAGTGGTGTAACTTGACTCCAGGGACCCGTGTGCCAAGTTAATGGTGGGCGCCAATATTTATTAATAGTTTTTTATTCATATCTTTTGTAAATTCGATCTTTAAAAACAGTGGCTCTAGGGATTTTTTTAGGTGCCTTGAGCTAAAAGTTACTCGGTGCCTCTGAATGTACTGTGGTTTACTCTCCAAAGCGTCATAAGCAAAAATTTTTATGATTTCAAGGTTCAGGCGTTTTAACGTTGTAAATTTCTGGCACCTCTTAGATTTTGGCATCTTAAGCTTTAGTCAATTTAGCCCATTGGGTAAAACATCAGCCAAAATTAATTTAAAAAAAAACTAAATTTGGGAAAAGGCGACAACGGTCGTGGTCCTCTCTAGGATGGGGGCCTGTGTGCCTTGCTACCACCGCACCCCGGTGGTTACGCCACTGGTTCAGAAGATATAAGACTTTTAATTAAAAATTCGTGACGTCATACATACAACGGTCGCAATCGGCTCAATCGCAATTTATAAATTGCTAATTGCTATAAAACTAAATCGCTAAGCAACGAAAGCAAATCATGAAGCTCTTGTCAGTGTGACGTCATAATTTTCGAACTCAAGAGTTCGGTTAATATTCGTGCTAAAAATTATACTCAGAAAGGTTACAACCAATTGACCCACTATTAGTTACCACGTCAAAATGATGGCTAAATTCTAACTGGTTTAATATTTGACAGAGAGTTTTGGGGCTTTTGGTATGTTACTTAAAAGACTACATACTTGTACTATCAAAACTTTCAGCAGACTATCAATTGTTTAGAGCTTTACAAGGAAAAAGCTAAAATATCTAAACTAAATTGGTTTTAGTGAAGAAGTCCGGTTAGGAACACACTCAGGAAGGTTCTCGGAAGTCTTACCTTTTTCCTGAAACATGAACTAAAAAACATTGACTATCTTTTATCAAACAAAACTTCACATTTAACAATTTTCTACAAGTTTAAAATCAAATTTTTTAGATTAATCTTTTCTTTTTATTCTAAAAAAAAAACCAAAAGTAGTGTTTTAGAAAGATTTTCTTTAAATCCATTCTTGCAAAATACTGCTGAAAAAGGGGTTGGAATTCAAATGTTATTTTAAAGCAAAAAGGAAATCTTTTTGAACTAAAAATTTCTCGAAATGTAAAAAATAAAAGAACTTATACGAAATTTACATGCGATTCGCCTTTGTTTCAAATTTAAAATCCGATCACCGCGACAACTCACTTTTCGATTTTTCCATTGCATCCGACGCACTTTTCACCTACATTTTCGCATTTTTCACCTACATTTTCGCATTTTTCGCTCATTACAAAATTTAAAGATTTATTTAACATTTCAAACAATTTAATCTCGTTTATAACAAGCTGATGACGTTAAAAGTAATTCGATTAATTTTAAATTTGTCGACGATTAAATTAATCGAAAAGAGACAAATTGGATTATGTTTAGAATCGTAAATCTTAAAGTTAAAGAGAAAATTTTATTAAAATAATTTTCTTTTACTATAAGAAAAAGTTAAGAAACTCTAAATATTTATAGTAAAGTTTTGTTACAGTTGAAGTTAATACTTTTAATTTGTTTGTAATGCGCGTTAGAGGAAAAACTTTTAATTTTGAAATTAATTTTTAAAAACTTTTCTCAAAAAGAAAATTACGCAATTAAGTGATGTTTATTTTGCTTAAAAATTATAAAAAATGGTTTGATTCAGTATTTAAACGTACGTTATCTAACCGAGCTCAATTCAATAAAAACTTCAATTAAAAGCTCTTTAAGTTTCGTAAAATAGAAACGTTAGGTGAGTAATTGAATTTTCTTTTATTTTAAAAACAAAAATTACTTTTTAACGTGCCCATTTTTCCGCAGTAATTTTATAAAGGCTCACGTTAAATTATAAAACAATCTCATCTTAAGAGTTGAGAAGCGCTTCACCAGAGGATATGAGCATACAGTAGAAGAGTATACACATAAAACTTAATTAAACTTTTCAAAATGTATTTTTCGATATAATACGTGCTTTTAAAATAAAAGTTATACAAAAAAAGCAAAGTTTAAATAAACATTTAACTTACCCGATTTTTATCACCTGTTGGTTTATTGGTTTTTGGGGCTTTTAGTAACTTTGAATGCTCTATAATACTTTGGATATGAGGTCCACGGTAGAAGCTTCAAGATCTTTTATAGGGACGATAAGGCCCCGCTTGCGCCGCGACGCGTTCCGCCCCCTTAACAGGCAGCGCAGCCCTCATAAGCACACATTATGTTATCATTACTGATATCAAACATCAATTTATATGTAATTAATTAGTGTGTCTTTTTTATCAATATTGTTATACGTTCAAGTAACCGTTAAATAAACGCGAGTATCTAGATTTCCAATATTTGATAAATAAATAATTTACAACAGTCATAAATTATTTAATTATTAATTTCCTGAGCCTTTAGAGAATCAAAGAATTGAATTAATTCAAATATTACGTAAAGAAAACTCGATGTTGTATTTATAATCGAACTATAAATTCCATTTAAATACCTCTTTAGGCACTTACGTATTGCTCCTTTGCAATTCAATCTCACATCCTCAAAATAGGACTAAGGTAGATTATACAGTTATATCTTCATATACAAACACTCAAGTTAACCAAATATCTATCTGATACAAGACGAACTTTTCATAATGACGCAATCCTCAAAATTCTATAGATGTCAAGTAATTCCTGGTTAAATCGTAATAATAAGCTCACCTACGCTATGAACCAAACTTTTTTTGAATAGCATCGAAATGAACCTTTTTGTAAAAAAAATTGTTTTTTTACATAAAAAAATGAATGAATGTTTAAGACTTAAATTTTTTTGATTTGATATCTTATTTGAGCGTTTGACTTGTCTCATTTATTTTTCAAATTCTTCTCAACAAAAATGAAATTTCGACGAATTTATTACAATAGGTACAGGCGAAAATGTCAGTTTCATTCAGTGGAAAGTTTAAGAAAGTTACAGCTGATATTAATAATTAAAGAGTTTGCAGATGAAGAAGGTATCATTGGTCATGGCATAGAATTTACATTAAGTACGTGGGGTGCTACTTGATGATCCAAGGCAATGAGCACATTCAGCAGACAGAACAGTATGGGAACCCTCCTATCGATTTTATTCTTATTGTGGTAAATATGCTAAAATAGACAGAGATAGAGCGATCACTCAGCTATAAGGAACTGTTCTGCCTGCTGATTGAAGCACTTTTACTCTACTTCTCCCACTATCTTACATGCACTTAAATTGAATGGTGTTATGCAACAAGGAACTAACCCTCATTTTTACCAAACCGAGATAATCACGTTTTAAAAGTTCTGTATTCCTTATAGTGTAGATTGGTTTCGTATTATTATTTTTCCGTATTCTAAATTGTTCCAAAGTATCTGCAGTAGGTGGTCCTACATGTCACAGACACGAAATACATTATATCTCAATTATTTTGATTTTGAGGATTGGTTCCTTCTTGCATAACACAATTCCATATTCAATTCCATATTAAAATAGTTTGGCCAAACTTTATTAACTTTATTAGTATAACTATATACCTATATTAGTTTAACTATAAACTATTCCAATTAAATAATTATTGAGAGAAAAATATTCTTCAAAATCATAATTTTGAAAATAAAATATTTAGATGAGATATTAAAATCGTCCTTAATGGTGGGATTTATTTAGACTAAACATTCGCAATTTAATTAAAAAGATAATTTATGTAAAAGTTGTAGGTAATTAAAAACTTAATAACTTTTGTTAATTAATTTTTTCAATATTTTTAAATCATTGAGAGCTTTAAAAAAGATGGGAATTGTAGGAGGCAAAAATATGCCTAAAACAGAAAGTGAAGAAGAAGAGTTTTTCATTTCTCATTTTGCCATATCAAAATAATGTGATCAAAGGTATTTTGATTTATTTACATTAACTAGATCATGAAAGAGCGCTACCTTTGCTCTGCCTGTATAGTGTATAAGCCTCTTCTATGTATGAATATCATCTGTCAGTATTATCTGTTTGTCTCATATTATGTCATATTGTCTCATCTGCAAATCTCATCTATTAATTAATCTCATCTGTCAATCTCATTTGTCAGTCTCATAAATAATATTATGTCATATCGCCTTATTGTAAATCTCATCTGTCATCTCACTGAAATTAAATTACCCCCACTCCCCATCTCTTTAAATCAATCTCTGAAATGATATATGCGATGGCATATGGGATGACAAATGGGTTGACAGATGGAATGATAGGTAACTCCACCTGATATATGAAATGACAGATAAAATTGACATATGGTGACAGATGACTTTGACATTGACATATGTATGGTGACAATGAATCCCCATCTGACATTGACATACGGTGTCAGATAACGACATTGACTTATGGTAATTATAGTGACATATTGACATTTGACTCATGGTAACTATGGTGACAAACCACGCCCCTTTTCTCTAAACCAATCCCTATTTGACTTCCCTTCCCCTTTTCTCTAATCTACTTCTTGTCGTCTCTACGTCTTTTTCGGACTTTACTGCGCATTTCCGATGATCCACGTGTTTTTTATTCTTTGACTAATTACCATCTTACAACTTCATATGAAATCGACATAGTTTTAAAGTTTAACAATAATAAAAATTGCTTGAAAATTCCGATTTTGGCATATGGGCATATGAACTTTTATGATGAAAATTAGCCAAGGAATCACCTCTTAAAGTTTTGGACACTATTTTTTAACAGCTTGTATACAAGCACACAGACAGACATACGTAAACACCCACAACAGCTTGTGAAAATTGTATTTTTATTTACGGGAAGTGAAGATCATATACAGACGTTAAACTTTCGCGTTTTAAAAATATGGATTATCAAAGAGCATGTCACTCCTTTTAAGGAAATTCAATTCAATTCCAAGGAATTTCAAAAAAACAAAAACTTGAAAATTGGTAAATGTATCAATCTCATGCCACAGCAGTTTCGGTTAAGAAAACGCTTTCGATTAAACTGCCAATTACAAAGGTATAAAATTTTTTTAGGAACATCCTATGTATTTTTAAATATATTAAAAGCTCGTACAATTAGCTGTTACGTGATTGCAACCACTTTATATTTTAACTTTCGTTTTAACCGAAACAATTTTCTTCATTTAAATAGAACACCCTGCATATTTTTCAGAGGTATTAAAATTAGCTATTTGATGATACCTAACACTTTATATTTTACTTCCGGTTTAAACGGAAATGTGGCCAATTTTCGTATTTTAAATGTTTATTTAGAACTAGACAATTTTTTTATACTTTTGTCATATATTGTATCTCCAGCACATCCTTAAGAATAGAAGCACACTTTCGTTAAAAATTGAAATACCTAAAAAGTAATAAATCATAATTGCTTATTACGTTTATTCGCTATTTCAATATCACTCTTTACAACTTGTTAACAAAAAAAGTCATTTATTGGTCGCACAATTTCATTTTAAAATTTGTTACTTTAATGAACCATATAATAACATCCCTTGATTTCTTTGAAGCTATCGATGCATAAAAATTGGAAATTTGTTAAAAAAAACGACACAAAAAATTCTATTAAATTAGAAATTATCTCAAAAAAAATGCGATTAATTAACTTTGCGTTTAAAATTTAAAAGACTTTTCACAGCTTATAGGCGAAATCTAATTTTTGTTTTTGTTACGAATTTTTATCGAAAAGGAAAGTTAAAAGAAGAAGAAAGAAGAAAATTTTATTAATATTTTTAAACCACAAAATTACAATTTTTTAAAACACATCAAAGAGTAGGTATAGAAATTATTTTGTAAGTCGTTTAAGCGAGTATGCCAATGAAGGGGGTGGAAACATATTTAAATTAAACTTTTAGTTTTTCGAGTTTTGTAAACAACAAAATAGAGCAAGCACAGGGCTGTTTGTAATGACTTTTTTTCGAATTGTTTAAAATTTCATTTTGTATTAACTTAGAGCTTTCATAATGTAATTTTAAAGAGAGATAAAAGTTTTCTGGTTAATATTACCAAAAGCTACTTACTATAAGTTAATGAGGAAATTTTATTTAATTATTTGATAAATTAAGAGCTTTCTCGTGTAACAGAAGTGTGATAATTTTATTAAAAGACAACGCGGTTTTGTTATAACTCAAATTATTCTATTGGCCACTTCATTTTATATCGAAACTTATTAAATTAGACTCAATATTAGAATATTAAGTTTCATTTAAAAACAAATTAGTATTTTAAGCTATGCCTTTTTCACTTTTGGTAAAGTGAAGAGTGTTTGTCGTTGTGACGCTTTTTAAAGTGCAGCTTATAGGTTCACAGGACCACCATTTGAATAACTGACCAAACAATCATCACTTAAGTCCTTATAAAGGCTAATCTGGAATTCGAATGTTTATAAATATAATTTTTTTTAAATTCCACATATTAGGACAAATGAGAAGAGAGATAGCATTAAGAAGCTCGTTAAGAAACGTTTTCAAAAATTTAAACTGTACAGGTCGGTTCAGAACACTCAAATTTAATTAAAGAAGTTCCAGGCCACCTGTATAAAAATAAAAATTTTACGATTGTATTTAAAACCTAGTCCTCACGATGTTTTAATTACATCAAAACGAATAATCCATTTTGATTGACTTCGTCATTCACCCTGTATATAATAAGTAAAATATTGTGACTAATAGCACTAATAGGTAAATAGTCTACAGTGTAACTACATCAACTTTTATGTTCAAATACAGTCATTAAAAGTATCAATGAGAGTGACATGTTGCGCGAAAGTTTCTCTTGGTAACTTGAAAGAACTGAGAACGGAGACCGCCTGCCTATCTAGGTATCTTAATAGAATCTGGTGGTACTTATTATTATTGAGTATAATCACATAAAAAATGCTTTGTTGATGACGAAAAATAAGGTGCAGTTTTGGTGATCATTAAGACACAATTGAAAATCAACAACAATGATAAATCTGAAAGAAGTTTCATGTCTTGCTACACTCTTTTTAGATTGAACAGTGGATGAATATTTAATAAATGAAGGTATATAATCAAGCTTTTTAATTTAGTTTAATTTTTAAAACGTTCTTACCCACACAAGGCTCATATTACCTTCAACAGCTTCAAAGCAAGAAGTTTGAAAATATTTTATTAGTTATTTATTATCAATTAATTTTTAATTAAAAAGTATCCTAATTCTAAGCCTCTGCACAAAGTAATTCTTAAGCCGAATATTGTGAATTTCAATGAATCGATTCGTATCTTCAAAGGTATCGAATTTAGGTATACCGAAACACTATTTGAATCACAATTTAGTCTCTATCATTATACATAAAAATGTACAGGGTGGTTCGTTTAAGCAAATCAAATTGATCAAGTTGATCATTTAAAAAAACCACTCTGTACAATTAAGCCATCAACTTTTGTTAATGAAAATGCCTAGAGGGAGAGGGTAGTCATAACAACTATGTAGACGCCAAAATGTTTGTCTTAATTTGAAAATACAACCCTTCTCTGATTTTTTAAGCAATAATTTAACATTTTTTCCACAGTGTGTTTTTAGACACTGAGCTAGCCAAATTTCCACTCAATCGATTGCGACATTGGAGAGTAATCGTGGACACATACTCACAGCGACACAAACTAAATAAAAATGCTCTAAACGCTTTCCTGAAGGTGAAAATAATATCTCTACATTATTATCCTTTTATTACTGTCGCTGATACATGAAAAAATATTTTTGCTATATTTTTTAGACGTTTTATTTACATTATGAAAAAAATAGGTAAAAATATAAAATAAAGTAAAAGCAAATTACATAGGTTTAGGTACATGTGGGTACATGTACGTATGTATAACTGTACATGTGGACATATAAAAAGCGTCGCTGGCGCCTATGGCTAGCATAATAATTTCAGTGAAATTTTACATAATATACAATTAATTTAAGTAGGTCTCAAATGCCTTTTTAACTAAAATTTTAAAACATAAATAAATTTTATATTTAAAATGAACATTTTTTTAATAATGCCCAAAGAGAATATTTTTAGATAATAATTTTTTTACCTCTTCTATCATATTTTCCACTTTTTTCATTTTTTAAATTACAGGGTGGTCCGTTTTAATCTACACAAGCATAAAACTTTGTACCTTGTAATACAAAATGAGGATAAATAGGTAATCCCAATATCTTTTTAAACTAGTGATGATCTTCAAACATCTTGCCACAGTTACGTTAAAATTTGTAAACGAACTTGTACTTTTAAAACATAGGCTTGTAGTTGGCGTCGAAGCGTTTTTGCGGAGTTATATCTACTCTAAAGATGGGAGTTATAGATTGACTTCTGTAGATCACCTCCACTTTAAAAATAGATCAGCAAATTAAGCCTGAAACATTTTTTCTTATATTTTTCATTTTTCTTGTAATATCATGCCTTTGATTAAAATGAGTCACTTTGTAGAATCGGGCAAAAAATGTTAACCATTAGGACAATA
This sequence comes from Malthinus seriepunctatus, assembly GCA_963924605.1. Taxonomy (NCBI): domain Eukaryota; kingdom Metazoa; phylum Arthropoda; class Insecta; order Coleoptera; family Cantharidae; genus Malthinus; species Malthinus seriepunctatus. The sequence goes on from OZ004601.1 coordinate 53,474,649, forward strand.
TGGAGAATAATTTTGATGTTAAAAACAATAACTCTAGATAAAAACAACTTATGGGATTGAAATTTAGTCACTTTTTATAAAAGGTTGTTCAGCCGATAAAACAGTTCCAAAGAGCTCTCTATTTATGAGAGAGCTCTTGCGAGAGCTCTCATAAATAAGGTAGGCTAATAATAAGGTGGTGCTTATTTTTGTAAAATCCCAAGTGCACGTAAAATTAGTTTGAGTTTATAAATTGGTAGTCTAAAGTAAGAGGTAGAGTAAAGTCACTCGTGTTGAACCGGCTCCCAAACTGAACCACAGTTAATTTGAGTATTTATAACATGTATAACAAAATTGTTTAACAAAATTTATGGCAAATTATAACAAAATTAAGTCTAATTAAAGTGCTCTTTAAAAAACCGATGTGGAGATGGTGTTAATTTTCTTATAAACATTCAAATTAACTGTGGTTCAATTTGGGAGCCGGTTCAACATGGGTGACTTTACCTTATCTCTTAATACGAAATTTTTTCTGACCTCTAACTTAATTTTTTTAAATTTTTCAAGGACCTAGAAACACGATTTGATAACAATAACGTGTAAAATTAACTATTTAATTTTTCAATGCTCTTCAATAGCTATTACTTTTGATCAAACTTTTTAGCTTTGTTTTGTGTCATCGTCAATTTCTATTTTCTAAAAAAAAGTTAACTTTATTGATTTTAATGTATTTTTTTCAAACTCTTTAGAATTACATCTCAATTAATTAAATAAAATAAAAAGTTGGAACAAAAATATACTAAGCTAAGAATACATTAAATTCTCAGTTTGTCTCAATTATTTTATTCTCGTTTATACCGATGGGAATAAGAATTATTGGGATTTCTATATTTTGAAGAATTTTTACTTTTTGAGGTTCTTTGTGCTCAAAACAACTATTTTATGAAACTAGTTCGCTCAGTGGTATATAATAAAAACGCCTTCCTTACGATGATTTTTTTAAGTTTTTGAAGAAAAAGATATTTGACGGAGCTATCAGGGCATTTTAGGAACCCAAAATTAATATCTGATAATTGATAAACTTCCTTTACTTATGAAGGAACCCGACAATTAATTGTCGAAAAGCAGCAAGCTGTGAATAAGAATGCGGGCGCTTTTTCTTCAGTCTTAATATTTTGAATTGTATTTCTAGAGGCCTCTTCATTTATAGTATTAATAAGTAAAACTCCTTCAGAATTCCAAGAAAAACTGATAGCATGATATTTTTTTGCAGAAAATCCCGTTTTTGGCTTCTTTTGATAGTGGAAAACCGTTATGAACCCACTAAATAGATTCGACCTTATGTACTATGTAGTAGAAGGGTGCCAGTGATGTACCCAAGCTATACAGTAGCCATTCTTTCTTCGCATAAAGTCACATCTATTTAATAATAATTTGTTTCACATCTTCCTTTATTCTTTCGTATACACTTCACAGCAAAATTAACGCACTAACTGATACTTTTCAATGTTATTTGCAATTTTCACTTTCAATTCATGAAACTATAATCCGATCACTATTTATTTGCGCTATTGTTGGCCATGTTAGGGTGACAGATTCCACCCGGTATAAATTAGAAAAAATCAGTTAGGTTAAGTATTAATAGTTGTCTGTCATTTATGTTTGTTATGTTATTGTATTAGTTGACACTTAGTATGTATTGTCAAAAGCTTTCAGTCAACTTAATAGGGACTTTTTATTTTAGCAAACCAAAGAACAAAAAATCATGGTCAACTATAGCGCAAATAAATAGTGAATGAATTATATGTGTTGGTAATTTCGGATTTTTATTAAATGGTCTTATTTCACACGAATTAAATTTGATAGTTAGACATTTTTTAGCGATTCTCAATGGTTAATTTTTCCGTCGTTTCTTAGACTATTGTTTATTACTATTTATTATTTGTTAGTTTACCCTTTAAAGTCGTTTGTTAAGTAACTTGCTTAACTGGATAAAAAAAGTGTTTAGAGGAATCTTTTCAGTTTAATGTAAGTGGTGCATTAATTTTGCTGTGAAGTGTAAATAAGATAAACTAATAAAAGAGCTCATAAAGCGAATTTTAACACGTTTGTCCCTAAAATAATAGACAGACTTCAACTACTAAAATGCAAGGTGCAAAGGAGAATGTCACAAATAGCAGCTTTTAGGTTTTTTGAAAGAAAAGGTACAGGAGTTGCGTTTTGCTTTTGTCATATCGCATTTTCCCTCCAGACGTTTAATTTGGCCTTGTAGTAAAAGCACGCTTGAATTTGAACCTTTATACGGTCGAAGGAGTTAGAAAAGTGCACACAATTTGATTATTCTTTAGAGTTTAATACAGATCAATGTAAAAAATGATGAACATTGGTCTATAGTAGCGTATTATACACAACAACTAAACCAATTATTTCAATTTTCGAAAAAAAATCCAATTTACAGAAGTATTTGTATTTGTATTTGACAGAATTGTCATCAGCGCCACCACATTAAAATACATATAAATTTTGCGGATGAAATGCACACTATGCATTATTCTGCATTACTATGCACGCTTGAATTTAAACCTTAAATACAACACTATTGTGCAAATCAATATTTCTAATTAATCAACTAAAGGTATTATAATTAGGTGTTTCTAAAAAAAAGAAGGAACTAAAATTAAAACTAAAACAGTCTTATTAAACTAACTCAAAACTATTAGTTACTACGGGGTAACAATAGAAGCAAAATGTGGTATGTAATAGATTTTTGTATCAACAAAAAGTTCCAAATAAAAAAATATTTTTTTCCTATTATATAAATGTGAAGAGAAATACATAACTGAACGACCTTGAGATAAGCATCTCGATGACGTAACGAACAGTAGCAATCAGGCGTAGTCCAAAGTAGGTCAAGGACTTTGAGCTATTTATCATGCTCTTGATACTTACCCAAAATGCAATTTTTTTAACTCATTAATCGAAAGTAATAATTAAAAAAATATTTGCCCATCAAAATTAATTTGTATCAAGATTTAAAATCTTATTATACTTAAAAACTAAATTGGAAAAAGTAGCAAAATTAAATTTTCTAACTAGAAGCATTCGTAAGACCTTCTTGGTATACAGTGTGTCCAGTATAACGTGCACATGGGGATCTCAGACACCGTAAGAGATACGAAGTCGGTTAACTGGAGAAAATTGTGCATGATTTTATGGCCACTTCGATACTGCTTTTGTTTTTTAAAAAAATCTATTAGCACTCTAGATATTTAGGAAAAACTGAAAAATTGCATTTTCTTTAAAGTTTAAATGCTTATAACTTTTTTATTAATGGAGATAATTTCAATTTTCAAAAAAGAGATAATAGGCACTACTAAAATACAAATAATTAATTCATAAAATAATTTTTTTAGTGCACCGTTTTGGAGATATGATGCAAGCATATGTTTTTATTAGGGTTGGACCGAGACAAGAAATCTTGTCTTGCCGAGTAATTTCTTGTCTTGCTCTCGACTAGCAAGACAAGAAAAATTTTTTTTCTTGTCTTGCTAAATTTTTCAAGACAAGAATTCTTGTCTTGAAGCGAGAGTCTCGAAATTTCTTGCTCTTGCTACTCTCACTCGACGCCCTATCGATGCACAGAGGGAGAACCGAAAATGCTGCTTTTTAATTTAACTTTTTGTGCAATTGTTTATATTATTTTTTGTCTTCTGATCTACTTTGTTTCTCCTCAAATATATTAAGTCATATAATCATATTTAAAAAAATCAATATTGCACTGCTAATTAATCGTGTTAAAAAAAATAAATTCTCATAATGAAACTACTTGACGTTATAGAAAGAAATTTATAAACATGGGAACATGCCACTAAATGCTAAAAGTATTAAATGTAAAATAACATGTACGAAAATATCATTCTAATAATAAAAGAACAATTAACGAGTAGCAAATTATATTCGTCAGTTTTATTCTTTTTATGAATAAAATAAAAGACATTTTTTAAAGAGCCATTAACTTTTAAACTATTTGAACAAATGCTCAATTACTTTATTATCTATGATGACTATAATGTAATACAATACAAAATATGTATTTACTATGAGTTATTTACAAGAATAAAAAGAAACTCGGAAAGTCCGAAGTACTTAGGGGTAAAAACGTAAAAAGCACTTGGTTTGTTCAAAACTAACGGTAAGTATAGGAGAATTGAAATAACTTCCTTCTTAAATATTTCATCTTTTATGCTCTTTTCATTAACAGGATTACGGAGTTATTGTTACTATCTTACGGCGTCGTCCCGTACTGTACAAAATGCATTTCTTTCTATGTATGAGGTGCAGGTAATTTAAACGGTTCCTTCTTAACTTGCGATTTGAATATTGGGATTAAAAGTTCAATATTTTCTGGATTTTCTAACCCTCCTCTTATTTTAACTTTTTTTCTTTTATTTATTTTAATAAATAATGTTATTTCTTATACTATTTTTATTATTGCTTTCTATTCAAAAATATTAAGTTTTTTTAGTGATCCATTGTTTTATGAAAAAAGACCCAAGATGATAACAGATTTATTTTTATTTTACTCCAATTTTTAAAATTACTGTAATTGTTTAAACAAAGTGATTAACTTTCTATTAACTTTTGACGTCAAATTCGCTTTTAACCCCAAAAACCCGTATACTACTAGTACTTTCATCGCTTTATTTTAATTTTTTTTAATTCATAATTAATTTTAATTTAATTGTTAAAAAAATTGATAAATTTTTTGATAATTTTTGATCTCAATTTTTGATTCATTTTTAACGACCCCAAAAAAACCGTATATTACTATTTTAATTGTTTTATTTAAAAAAAATTTAAATTACTCAAATTACTTAAATTTATTTTTTAATTTTTAAAAATTTTAAAGTTTAATCAAATTAAAAAAGTAATGAAAAAAGTCAATAAAATTCTCCGTAATAAAAATAATATTTAAAAAAAATAAAAAGTAACAACATGTAGATATTTCGAGACAAGAATTCTTGAAATTTTTCTTGCTCTCGAAATTTCTTGCCTACTCTCGTCTTGCTCTTGTCTTGCTTTTTTCTTGCTTAGTCTTGTCTTGCTTTTTTCTTGAAAGCAAGACAAGACAAGACAAGAAATCTTGAAATTCGAGAGTCTCGGTCCAACCCTAGTTTTTATAAATGCCCATGCTGTGCATGTTATACTGGACACACTGTATTTCAATTTTCATTGCTGCAATAATGGACGACGCCTGTTTAAGATCTAATTTTTATTTAAAACTTCGTGTATTTACTAAATGAATTTAAAAAAGTTTTAGATGGGGAAAGCTTTATTTTAAAAAGTTGTGTGCGGACCTACAATATTTTTTCGAATACTTGAATTTTTTCATTTTTCAATTTCAGGAACTAAGTTGTATGTCGAGCCACTACTAATTTAAATTTAAAATCTATGTTTATTCATGTAAGTCGAACCACTACCGATTTAAAATTGACATCTATCTTTATTAATTTAGAAATGTTGCCAAATCTTTTTGACCGATATTAGAGTTCAACTTGGAGAATGTTAAATAATGTAGTTATTTTTTCATCCCTGAAAATGATCTGATACCAGTCTATTTATGAAGATTTAAATTATTTTTCTGTCAACACCCTTTATTCATAAAGTGTAAACTACGTTCGTTCATTAGTAACAAATTAACCCTTAAAATAGCCATTACTACTCTCCTAAATTCCATTAATTTGTTGATAAGAATTCAATGGAAATTGCGATTTGTTCAGATTTTTTATTATTTCCTACGAGACTGTCCGAGGGGTTCGAGATATGGCAGAGGGGTTGGCGGTTGTATTTTACGTGGTTCATATGCGATATAAACATTAGGTAGTAAGTATTGTTTGGTGTTCGACGTTATAAAATAAAATTAATAAATGAACAAAAATTAAGCCTTATGTACAAAAATGTCAAAAACCAAAATTGTTGTGTTGTAAATATGGCTTTTATAAATTCTTCATAAATAAAAGTTAAAAATAGTTTAAATTAGTGATTAACGCTTACAATAAATTCCAAAAATCGATTTTGTTATCAATTTTTGTAAAATTATATTAAAATTTCGACAGTGTAAGCGAACTTTTGATTATCACCATCGGCCATTATTGTAACTATTTTCTAGTTGTACGTGATTTGTTCATTACTTTTGTTTCGCACGGTGGCGTCGGTGTGTAATTATTATTTTCAAAAAATGTAGATAAAATGGCTTTAAAATAGTTAAAAAGTTTATGAAAATTAAGTTTTTATTATTGTGAGTGGCTGTGAAGACTTTTCCAAAGTGCGTTAATTTTTTTCAAATTAAAATTAAGTGTAAAAGAAAACAGCGACAACGGCCATTTTATCCACTTGTTGAATGACTTTCTAAAGCGAGGGTCGCGTCGCGTCGGGGAAATTTTAAATTGCAAAAAATATAACCAAAAGTGCTTAAAAGTCGTGCAAAAGTTTAGGAAAATTAAGTTTATCTTATTTGGAGTTCATATGAAGGTTTTCTGAAGGTGCCTCTTTGTTTTCCAAGGTAAAATTAGATGTAAAAGAAAAGTGGTAGGGTCGGCCATTTTAACCACCTGTTGATCAAGCTAAGGATAAGTCAAGGTTACCTAAACTTTTAGTTTTCAAAATTTCAGTGATTCTAATAACTTTATTGCTCATTTTTACCAATTTTCAATTAGAAATAGAAAAAATTGAAATTTTTTTGATTTTTCAAAATTTCCTGAAAAAGTTCTTGTTTTCGGTTCTACTTTATTTCGTTTCAAAATTTGTAATAATTCAATAAGGCCTTGTGAAATATGCAAAAAAACTTTTTTTCAATTTTAGTGTCCTAATGGCGCTCTCATTAGTACGCCCTCGTTGAAACTTCACCTGGTGACCATTTTCAAAGCCAGAACGATCATTTTGACTACCTGTTGAAACATGAAAATTTTTTACAATTTTTTAAAAACTTCCCTTAGTTGAATTTCGGCATTTACATGGTTTTTACGATTTTTGACTAATTATTATTCAATAAGGCATTAATACGTAAGTTTTAAAAAATTTTTTATCAAAAGTTTAATGCGCATGCATTGATGATTGCAATTCTAAATTATCAGTCCTCACCTACTTAGAAGCAAAACGGCATCGTGCTTTATGGCTTCGTTGTAATTAAAAATTTTCAATAAATTAAACTCAAGTGTATAAAATTATTAAAAAACATTTACAAGTTGGTTGAAGTTTAAAATAGTGTGTGTGAATAAACTTAGTGGATGGAGATGAATTTTGAAGAAGAAATTTAGCCTGAAAGGAGCTAAAAGGACCGGCCATTTTGAACACCTGTTAATTAGTCAGCATTAAAATTTTTCTAAACTCAACCCAGTTCAACTGCAATGGATGGTTTATTGGAAGAATTTTCCATGGATTTTTTTGAAAATACTTAGTGAAAATTTGGATTTTTTTGTGGTCCCAAGTTTTCACCAGTCAAGGACAAACGGCTTTCTCGTGTGGCTACAGTTTGAAAATCAAGTCTTTCGGTTTCATGCAAGCCATTTCAGGGTCTACAAGGTCAATGTTCTTCTAACTAAGGTAAGCTTTATCTTTCTTTTAATCAAAAATCAACTATTTTTTGGGGTAGTGCTTCTTGTACTTAATGGAAATAAAATTTGCTTTTAAATTAATTACATAATTATAATTATTTTAAAGTTTTTAAAATTGACATGAAGCAAATTTTAACCTTAAAGTTCAAGGACCCAGCTTAACAGGATCCAAATTTATTTTTTGAATCTGAAAATGTGCCTATAAGACCTAACACCTATTATGAAAACTAAAAAAAATCCAAGTTAATTTCCTCTATAGAGGAGAAATTACATAAATTATGTAGCAAATTCGACATTTTAGAATTTATTTTATTTGGTAAATTAAATATTTTAATTTCAAAAGCGATTCATTTAAATAAACGCATATGGTTTCATATGATAAGATATTTTTGAACATTTAAAATTTTCTAGAAATTATTTATCAGTACATTTTTGAACTTGTTGAAACAAGTTGATGTGATAGCATTTTTGTGCCTTTTCTGTTATCGAGTTGAAGTTTTAAAAATTCACAATTTGACTTGCTAAAGGTTAGTTTTTATTTTTGTATTACATCTTCAACATTTTTTCCTAATTTTGTTCTTGCTTTGGTTACTATAAAGTTTAGTGAGTCATCATTATTCATTGATGATGTAACTTTTTGTTCAAAATTTCATAAAAAAGAACGTTGATAACTTCATTTTAAAAATAAGATCTAATGTTTTTTCATATTAAGGGGGTTGAAAACGAGCAAAACTTTTTTGGAAAAAAAAAAATCTGAGAAACCAAAACTAATTTTTTTTTCATGTGGGTCAACTGCTACTACCTACATCAAACGGCTTACATTTTATAAATTTTAAAATTCCAAGCAATTAATTAATTATTTGTCTTTTACAGAAAAACTGACCTCCTCCTGGAGGAAGTTTAAGAGAGCCAAGTGTACAAAAACACCGCTTCAAATTCGACCTGGAGGAAGATAAAGAAATTCTAAATCTAACAACGAAGGAGAAACTTCATAGAGAATCATAGAGAGCCACCTTCAGATGAATTAAGCTAGGTAACGACCTGTGTCTTTATTTTCTATTTGCCTACTTTTAATTTTTTTTGAATATCGAAGCTTTATTTTCAAAATTTTAATAAATCCGGGTAATTTATAATTTTTTTTGTCTCATACAGAAGAACTCCAATCACCAAATATAGCGACGAGGGAATTCTAATTGATGGGAAATAAAGAATGTTAAAAGCTTACCTACTTCCATGAAGGAACCTGCTGTAAAGGGACCATCAACCACCTTCGAATGATTTAAGCTACGTAAAGACCACCATTTGCCAACTTATAATTTTTATTTGATGGGCTAAGAAGAAATGTCAAGACCGTCATTCCAGTATTCAAATCTATAGCATCTTTTATTTTTATTTTGGAAGATTGTAGAAGCGCACACAACATATCATGAGGCTAAAGGAAGTCCAGGTTATCACTATATTTTTGTCAATCTTTCGACTATTTCTAACTTTGCAAGTTAACTAAAATTATATTTCGAGTTTCAGTCGACTTATTCGATGGACCTATATGCAGCAGGAAGTGTTTTGTACGTCGCGCTCGGTCATCCTATAAGTATCGAGTTCGTTACTTAGAAAAGCCCATACAGCTTTTAATATCAATTCGGAATTTTGTAAAAAGTAGTGAAGGTGTTCATTAATAAATACACGGTTTCGCGATACGCGGAACAATTAAAACTAAGTGAAAGTAGTTGTGGACTGTTAGTGTTGACAAGCTTGGGATATGGAGCAGCCATCAAGGAGCGAACGAGCTTTAAAAGCGGCAGGATACGAGGATTAAAGGTATTTTGATCTCCTCAAAATTATTCTGAGTACTAACTAACTGTTTTTTTATCTCTTTTAGGTAAGGCCCGTAAGCAGATATGATGGAAGCCTGGTGAGTCCTTTTAACTTTTTTCAAAGTGTTTGTGCATTCAGTGAAAGTGAGGTACGTTAAGGTAATCAGGTGAGGTAAGAGGTAATTCGGTAAGAAAATTGTTTAAAGTCTGCCTGAGTTATGAAAATCAATTATTTAAGTTTTTCTAATTTTCAGATCAGCCAACTGGATGCAGCTTTATAGTAAATAATTTTCTCTTAATTTTTCCAATAATAATATTCAGTAAAGCAACTAATCCTACTTAGTGATTGTAAAGTCGGAGCGTCACGATCCTAAGAAGATCACATGTCGGGCCAAAAGAATAAGAAACAGCGGACGTTGTCAAGAATTTACCTAAAAACACATCACCAGTAACAACTTCAAAGGTGTAGTGAGACGTGAGGCGAATAGATGATCCAGCCACCTCCAGATGATTTAAATTAAGTAAGAATCATCGTCAGTTTTTAGTAATTGCACCCTATTAACTTTCCTCAATTGCCATAACATGCTTGGTGTATATTTCTAACCACTAGATCGTTAATTATTTATTTGTCTTTTACAGAAAAAGGAAAACTGAAGTCATCACATAAATTTAAAGACGACGACGAGCCAAAGTTAAAAAGAGCAAAGTTAACATCATCGAAAGTGTAGTGAGAGATTGATTCCAATAGAAGCTCCAGCTACCTCCAGAGGATTTAAACTAAGTAAGAATCAGCGTCAGTTTTTAGTAATTGCACCCTATTAACTTTTTTCAATTGCCATAACATGCTTGGTGTATATTTCTAACCACTAGATCGTTAATTATTTATTTGTCTTTTACAGAAAAAGGAAAACTGAAGTCATCACATAAATGTAAAGACGACGACGAGCCAAAGTTAAAAAGAGCAAAATTAACATCATCGAAAGTATAGTGAGACATTGATTCTAATAGAAGCTCCAGCTACCTCCAGAGGATTTAAATTAAGTAAGAATCACCGTCAGTTTTTAGTAATTGCACCCTATAAACTTTTTTCAATTGCCATAACATGCTTGGTGTATATTTCTAACCACTAGGTCGTTAATTATTTATTTGTCTGTTACAGAAAAAGGAAAACTGAAGTCATCCCATAAATTTAAAGGCGACCACGACGACGAGCCAAAGTTAAAAACAGCAAAATTAAAAGAGTCGAAAGTGTAGTGAGACATTGATTCCAATAGAAGCTCCAGCTACCTCCAGAGGATTTAAATTAAGTAAGAATCACCGTCAGTTTTTAGTAATTGCACCCTATAAACTTTTTTCAATTGCCATAACATGCTTGGTGTATATTTCTAACCACTAGGTCGTTAATTATTTATTTGTCTGTTACAGAAAAAGGAAAACTGAAGTCATCCCATAAATTTAAAGGCGACCACGACGACGAGCCAAAGTTAAAAACAGCAAAATTAAAAGAGTCGAAAGTGTAGTGAGACATTGATTCCAATAGAAGCTCCAGCTACCTCCAGAGGATTTAAATTAAGTAAGAATCACCGTCAGTTTTTAGTAATTGCACCCTATAAACTTTTTTCAATTGCCATAACATGCTTGGTGTATATTTCTAACCACTAGGTCGTTAATTATTTATTTGTCTGTTACAGAAAAAGGAAAACTGAAGTCATCCCATAAATTTAAAGACGACCACGACGACGAGCCAAAGTTAAAAAGAGCAAAATTAAAAGAGTCGAAAGTGTAGTGAGACATTGATTCCAATAGAAGCTCCAGCTACCTCCAGAGGATTTAAACTAAGTAAGAATTAGCGTCAGTTTTTAGTAATTGCACCCTATTAACTTTTTTCAATTGCCATAACATGCTTGGTGTATATTTCTAACCACTAGATCGTTAATTATTTATTTGTCTTTTACAGAAAAAGGAAAACTGAAGTCATCACATAAATTTAAAGACGACGACGAGCCAAAGTTAAAAAGAGCAAAATTAACATCATCGAAAGTGTAGTGAGACATTGATTCCAATAGAAGCTCCAGCTACCTCATAGGGAGTAACTATGACTCTCTTAAGCGAGGAAACGGAGGTGGGATTGGGGTGCCCCCGCCGAGGCTTGAACCACTATGTGGCCGGGCTTCGGAGGCCTCGCACTCTGGTTCCTCCTTTGGGGTCCCTCTTGCACCCTTGGCGACATGGCGGACTCGGCGGAAATGGGAACCAACGCTATGGTGTCCCGCTGCCGAGTGCTGCCTAGTTGACCGTTGGTGTGCCTGAGGTCCTCCCGGGTCTGATTCGCTTATTGGAGATGTAGTTGCTTCACTGGGCCAGCTGTGGAAACGTGCAGCAGCTTCAAAGAGATAACCAGCCACCTGCAGATGATTTAAACTAGGTAAGGACCCGTATCTTTATATCCCACTTTCAATTTTTATTTCAATGTCCGGGCTTGCTTTTCCAAATTTTAGTAAATCCAATTATTAAATTATTTATTTGCCTTTTATAGAAAAACTGAAGTGATCACATAAATCTAAAGACGAAGTTATCTAGAGGGAGTTAAAGAGAGCAAAATGCGCAAAAACTCCACATCGAATTCGACCTGGAGGAATGTAAAGAAGTTTTAAAGCCCACATCGAAGGACAAACCAGCAGCGACAAAGAGATAACCAGTCACCTTCAAATAAGTAAAGCTAGGTAAGGACCAATGTCTTTATTAGTCCCCTTTGATGGTGAGTTATTTGAATGTCAGTGCTTGCTTGTTTAAGTTTTAATAAATCCGGATAGTTATTTATTTTTTTGTCTTTTACAGATGAATTCCATTCATTTACATAATTAAAAGACTATTATATCTGATGGGAAATAAAGAATATTAAAAGCCTACTTCGATGGAGCAACCTGCAGCAGTTTCAAATACATACCTTCAGATAATTTTACCTAGGTAAGAAATCGTGTCATTATTTGCCGTTTTTAATTTTTATTTGAATGTCAGGGTTTGCTAGCCAAAGTTTTACTAAATCCAGGTAATTAATTATTTTTTGTCCTTTACAGATGAAAAACTCCATTCATCACATAATTACGAGACTATTTCACCTGATGGAAAATAAAGAATGTTAAAAGCCTACTTCATGAAGCTAAAGGAAGTTCATCACTTGATTTTTGTCATTCATTGATCTACTTCTGTGTTACTAAAATGACATTTCGAGCTTGAGTCGATCTATTCGAAGGACCAAGATGCAGCACGTTGTGTTACGTACGTCGCGATCGGTAATCCTGTATAGTGTCGAGTTCGTTACTTTGAAAGCCGATAGAGCTTTTAATACGGATTCGGAATTTTTGTGACAAGTAGTGAAGGTGTTCATTAATAAATACACGGTTTCGCGATACGAGAAACAATTAAAATTTAGTGAAAGTAGTTGTGGACTGTTAGTGTTGACAAGCTTGGGATATGGAGCAGCCATCAAGGAGCGAACGAGCTTTAAAAGCAAAAGGATGCGAGGATTAAAGGTATTTTGATCTCTCCTCACAATTATTCAATGAGTACTAACTGTTCTTTATCTTTTCTAGGTAGGGCCCGTAAGCAGATATGATGGAAGCCTGGTGAGTCATTTTAACGTTCTTCAAAATGTTTGTGTATTCAGTGAAAGTGAGGTACGTTAAGGTAATCAGGTGAGGTAAGAGGTAATTCGGTAAGAAAATTGTTTAAAGTCAGCCTGAGTTATGAAAACTAATTAATTACGTTTTTCTAATTTTCAGTTCAGCGAACCAGATGCACCTTCATAGTAAATAATTTTCTCTCCAATTTTCTAATAATAATTATTAATAAAAAACTAATCCTACTTGTGATTATAGGGTTCCGAGCGTCACGATTCTTAGAAAATCACATGTCGGGCCAAAAAAATAAGAAGCAGCAGACCTTGTCAAGAATTTACCTAAAAAGTAAAAACACATCACTTCTCCTAAGTGGAACAATAACAACATCAAAGGTGTGGTGAGACATGATTCCAATAGAAGCTCCAGCTACCTCCAGAGGATTTAAATTAAGTAAGAATCTTTTAATTTTTTAAATTGCCATGACATGCTTCTTGGTGTAAATTTCTAAACATTAGGATGTTAATTATTTATTTGTCTTTTACAGAAAGGCTAAAGTCATCATATAAATTAATCTAAAGACGACGCTACGTAGCCAAAGTTAAAGAGAGCAAAATTAACGTCATCGAAAGTGCAATGACACATGATTCTAACAGAAGTTCCAGTCACCTCCAGAGGGTTTAATTAGGGTAAGAAGCAGCGTCATTTTTTAATAATTCCACCCTTTTAATTTTATTCAATTGCCATAAAATTCTTGCTGTGAAGCTTTAACCACTAGGTCGTTAATTATATATTTGTGTTTTACAGAAAAACTGAAGGCATCACATAAATTTAAAGACGACACTACCTAAACCAAGTAAATAGGGCAAAATTGACATCATCGAAAGTGCATTGAGACATGGTTCCAAAAGAAGTTCCAGTCACCTCCAGAGGATTTAAATTAAGTAAGTATTAGTTTCATTTTTTAATATTTGCACCCTTTTAATTTTATTTTCATTTGCCATGACATGCTTGGTGTAAATTTCTAACGGTTGTTTCTAAAGGTTGTTCTAATTATTTATTTTTGCTTTACAGAAAAACTGAAGGGATCACAAAAATTTAATGACGATGCTACGTAGAGAGAGAACAACTAAAAGTGTGGAAAAAGTTCACATCAAATTCGATCTGAAGGAAGATAAAGAAGTTTTAATGCCCACATCGAGAGAGAAACCTGGAGCACCTTCGAAGAGATAAGCAGCTACCCGCAGATTTATTATGCTAAGTAAGGAACCGTATTTTTATTACTGGTGACGCAAGATATACTAATTCAAATAATCTTCATCTTTTACAGGGAGAAATGAAGAATCCTAAAGTAGAATTCAATTTTTAATTTGTCAACACCAGAAAAATAAGTTCAATGTATGGGAATTTCATGAAGAATTTAGAATAATGGAATGCAGTTTGGAAGGAGCGTACAGCAGTCACTTTTGCTTCATGTATTTTTGAAGAAATTTAAGATCACGCTTGTATTCTTGAATGTACTGAGGTTAAATGATCCAAAGTTTTTATGTTATATTTTAATTCAAATCACATTTCACGATTAACGAATTAGCGCTGTAGTAAAAATTAGTAAAATTGATTTGAGATGGTTGGTGGTTAGGGGGAGGCCTGAATAATATTTTAATAAAAATAATAATTTAATAATTGCCAAAGCTAAAAATTTATTAGAATACATAGATAATCTTCATACAATAATTGATTGTAAAATAGCAAAATATTATTCAGAGGGGTGAAGGGACGGCCTCTTCTTCTCAAATTAATTGTTTAACATTTTTGTATCATTTAAACTTTGCGAAACAAACGATCTTATATTTTCAACTAACAACTTCTTTAATGTGGTTGATGATGATGAATTTTTAAACTATAAATCGATAGAGAAAGCAATACTAGCTTCGAAAAGGATAATTTGTCATAATAAGGGAAAATTTTACCTGAAGGAAGGTAACGAATTTTAAAAACCTCTATCGGTTGAGAGCGTTGTGGCGGCGTTAAGATTACAACTAGCTACCTATAGATGATGGCTAGTATATAGTCAGTTTACTCGTAGGATTTGTTAAAAGGAAAACTTCGTACAATTAGCCTGTGATCTTGAAAGTATAAATGATTCAATTTTTTTCTCAATTCCTTAGTGATTAAGTTATATTTTTCAAATTATTAACACTTTTGTATCATTTAAGCTTTGATGAACAAATGCTATTAAATTTACAACTAAGAATGATTTGAACGGCTATAAACTAGCAGTTAAGCGCAGAAATAAGTCACTTTCAAGTTAGGCAATATTATTTAATGTAACCTGCTCTTAGGGGAGACTATCCATGACGCAAATTTCATGCTGGTCAAGTGTCCGTGAGGTGGTGTACGTTACGAACCAACGCTATGGCCAGTGGCGTGCACTGCTACCGGAATCAGTGGTAGCAGCTCCTCCTGGAGGGGAATTATTTATTACTTATAATGTCAACTGTCCGTGAGGTAGTGTACGTTACGAACCAACGCTAAGGCGAGTGACGTGCACTACTACCGGAATCAGTAGTAAAAACTCTTCCAAGTGTGTGTGAGTTATTCTTTAGATTTAATTTGTCTTAATTAAATTGTAACCTGCTCTGGGGGGACTATCCATGGCACAGATGAGCGTCTCGGCGACGTTTCATCTGGTCAAGTTTCCGTGAAGTGGTGTACGTTACAATCCAACGCTATGGTGAGTTTCGTGCACCACTACCGGAATTAGTGGTAGCAACTCCTGGGGGGAATTATCAATTACTTATAATGTCAATTGTCCGTGAGGTCGTGTACGTTACGAACCAACGCTATGGCCAGTGACGTGCGCTACTACCGGGATCAGTAGCAAACTTCTCTTGGGGAGGATTAGTTTTATTGTATTTATGTGTTAATGAATGTAAGCTAAAAATTGTAATTATTCAATATTATGTACGTCAATGAGATAACCAGCCACCCTCAGGTGATTTAAGCAAGGTAAGCACCTGTGTCTTTATTTTCTACTTGTCTACTTTTAATTGTTATTTGAATGCCAGGGCTTGCTTTTCTAAATGTTAATAAATCCAGGTAATTAATTATTTTTTTGTCTCATAAGGAAAAACTTCAGTCACCGCATATAATTACGAGAGGAGTCTAACTGATGGGAAAAAAATTTAAAAAGCCTACATCGAAGAAAAAACTTGCAGCAGCTTCAAAGAGATAACCAGCCACCTTCAGATGATTTAAGTTAGGTAAGGATCCGTATCTTCATTTCCTACTTGCCCATCTTCAATTTTTATTTGAATGCCAGGGCTTGCTTTTCTACATTTTAGTAAATCCAGGTAATTAATTATTTTTTTGTCTCATATAGAAGAACTTCAGTTACCACATACCGAGTGATTAGCACCAAACCTGGCCATAGGGCGACTTAACATTACGCATATTTCCAAAAATATATGAATTGCCATGAAATATATTTCTTTAAATCACACACTGACAGTCTAAAATTTTCAAACTATTTCCTATGATAAATGAAATCGCTATTGCCCGGTTTGGCGGGAGTAACTATGACTCTCTTAAGCGAGGAAACGGAGGTGGGATTGGGGTGCCCCCACCGAGGCTTGAACCACTATGTGGCCGGGCTTCGGAGGCCTCGCACTCTGGTTCCTCCTTTGGGGTCCCTCTTGCACCCTTGGCGACATGGCGGACTCGGCGGAAATGGGAACCAACGCTATGGTGTCCCGCTGCCGAGTGCTGCCTAGTTGACCGTTGGTGTGCCTGAGGTCCTCCCGGGTCTGATTCGCTTATTGGAGATGTAGTTGCTTCACTGGGCCAGCTGTGGAAACGTGCAGCAGCTTCAAAGAGATAACCAGCCACCTGCAGATGATTTAATCTAGGTAAAGACCCGTATCTTTATTTCCCACTTTCAATTTTTATTTCAATGTCAGGGCTTGCTTTTCCAAATTTTAATAAATCCAATTAGTAAATTATTTATTTGCCTTTTATAGAAAAACTGAAGTGATGACATAAATCTAAAGACGAAGTTATCTAGAGGGAGTTAAAGAGAGCAAAATGCGCAAAAACTCCACATCGAATTCGACCTGGAGGAATGTAAAGAAGTTTTAAAGCCCACATCGAAGGACAAACCAGCAGCGACAAAGAGATAACCAGTCACCTTCAAATAAGTAAAGCTAGGTAAGGACCAATGTCTTTATTAGTCCCCTTTGATGGTGAGTTATTTGAATGTCGGTGCTTGCTTGTTTAAGTTTTAATAAATCCGGATAGTTATTTATTTTTTTGTCTTTTACAGATGAACTCCATTCATTTGCATAATTAAAAGACTATTATATCTGATGGGAAATAAAGAATATTAAAAGCCTACTTCGATGGAGCAACCTGCAGCAGTTTCAAATACATACCTTCAGATATACCTTCAGATAATTTTACCTAGGTAAGAAATCGTGTCATTATTTGCCGTTTTTAATTTTTATTTGAATGTCAGGGTTTGCTAGCCAAAGTTTTACTAAATCCAGGTAATTAATTATTTTTTGTCCTTTACAGATGAAAAACTCCATTCATCACAAAATTACGAGACTATTTCACCTGGTGGAAAATAAAAAATGTTAAAAGCCTACTTCGATGGATGGATTGTAAGATGGCATACAAAATACATCATGAAGCTAAAGGAAGTTCATCACTTGATTTTTGTCATTCATTGATCCACTTCTCTGTTACTAAAATGACATTTCGAGCTTGAGTCGACCTATTCGAAGGACCAAGATGCAGCACGTTGTGTTACGTACGTCGCGATCGGTAATCCTGTATAGTGTCGAGTTCGTTACTTTGAAAGCCGATAGAGCTTTTAATACGGATTCGGAATTTTTGTGACAAGTAGTGAAGGTGTTCATTAATAAATACACGGTTTCGCGATACGAGAAACAATTAAAATTTAGTGAAAGTAGTTGTGGACTGTTAGTGTTGACAAGCTTGGGATATGGAGCAGCCATCATCAATGAGCGAACGAGCTTTAAAAGCAAAAGGATACGAGGATTAAAGGTATTTTTTGATCTCTTCTCACAATTATTCAATGAGTACTAACTGTTCTTTATCTTTTGTAGGTAGGGCCCGTAAGCAGATATGATGGAAGCCTGGTGAGTCATTTTAACATTCTTCAAAGTGTTTGTGTATTCAGTGAAAGTGAGGTAAGGTAAGGTAACGAGATGAGATAAGTGGTAAAGAGGTGAGGTAAGAGGTAATACGGTAAGAAAATTGTTTAAAGTCAGCTCGAGTTATGAAAACCAATTAATTAAGTTTTTCTAATTTTCAGATCAGCGAACGAGACCAGATGCAGTAAATAATTTTATCTTCTTTTTTACAAATTATAATATCGATAAAAAAACTAAATCTGCTTTCTTATAACAGGGTTGGACCGTCACGATCCTAAGACGATCACATGCCGTGTCAAAAGAATAAGAAACAGCGGACTGGTGAGGAACTTTAATTTCCTACCATAACCTTTTCTGTCGGTTCTTACCTGATGTGAAGTTCCCTCAGAATTGTCTCCTCTTACCTTTACTCCTTGGGATCAGGCTTACCTAATGTGAAGTCGGATCTTGCCCCTTTCATCCCGTCCATTCCTGGCAAGAGTTCTCTAAGACCTCCACGTGGTTCTTGCCGGATAATTTAATTTTTTCGTACTTTTATTTGTTTAGATTATTTAGTAGGCATGTACCAAAAAATTAAATTGACGAATTTAGAGATTTTCCAACTTTTGTCGACCTGCATTCCTAGAACATTATCCCGTTTGTGTGGTCAGTTTTTATGTTATACATAAAATTATATACATAAATTATACAGCTCTATACTGTAATAAATGTTCAATTTGTGGCGCAAATAACCAAGATGTTGACGCGCCCAAATTTCTACCATTCTATTCTATTCTGTTTTTATAGAAGACGTTTAATACAGTTGATACAGTATTGTCAAATTATTGACAATTGATAATATTTCTTTCCTCACAAATATTAAATTTAGAAGATCATAAAAACCCGCTTTGAATTACTCAATTAAAGTAATTGCTCACAATTTATAAAATAGTTTTTGTAGAAAAGGCTTTTCACTCAATTAACACGTATAAAAATACCCCTAACGATTTATTAATAGACAGAATGTACCTACGTTAAAAAGTTTCAAATCAATTGCGCTCTGTGGTAATTCGTAAATTTAACGGAAATTGAGATATACCTACGTGAACAGAATTTATCTATCAACATATTTCTAAACTTCATGTTTTGAAAATTCCAAAAAGATATTTATTTGTACTTGATTTATATACTTATTTTAAATTTATGAACCATACATTTATGAATTCGTATCGTGCGCTCTTTTACTTTACAAAATAAAACCCAATTCAAAAGTAGGTAAAAGATGTATTGGTAACTGAAAAAATCACTATGGGTAGTAATTTCAATTGAAACTTTGAAACTAGAAATAGCAACACGAATTGTTTGTTCTACAACTAACCCACATTAGTGTAGTTCCCAACGCACACTCTTCAATTTTATCCTTTCAGTACAGCGAATTTTCAGGTTGTATTCAGTTATCTTATTCACAAACCGAAATACAAAGTATTTCAGGACATACAAGTTGCTTCAATTATATTTTATCACTCGCATAGTTTCTCTTTCGATTTCTCAATAAGATTGCCACATTTCTAGTTTTTTTGTGCCATTTTGAATAAAATGAAATTAGATTTTTCAAGCAAATTCACTAAAAATAATATTTAAATTATTATAAAACTATTGTTAGTTATATTTTAGTAGTTATAAAGTTTGCATTTTAATAGCCTCATTATTATAACGAAATGTAGGAAAATTGAATACCGAACGCCATTTCAAACTTGCATTGAAATTTTCAAGATAAAGTAAAATTTAATTATTAGACGGAACGATACATGAGCTGCAGAATTTTTTTTGCACGTTTGGAATATAAATACGGAATGGAACCATGTGGTAACCACGACTCCAGGTCACAGAGATTTAGCATGTAAAATCATACTTTTATAATTTTCTGCTTCTCTAATTGTTTTTAAGCAAAGAAGCTTCAAATAAAAGTTTTAGGGCATAAAATTCTGCATATACAAAATGAATCTAAAGCTAAAGTATGTATCACTAGCTAACTATTGAAGCCGGCTTCGCCCGGAAATATACTAACTATAACTATGCAAATAAATTTTAGTATCTTCTCATAAATATGTCTTCATATTTGATGACATATAAAAAGACATATTTAAATTTTGACAGTTGAGATGACAGATCATATAACATATATGTCATCTCAAATAACCCACCTTAACAATCCCTCATAGTGACTTATATTGGTGACATGTAAAAAGATATATTTAAATTTTGACAGATGAGATGACAGTTCAAATGGCTTAAGTCATCTCAAATAATTCACCTTAAAGCAACGTTGACACGGGTAGTGAACCACGAACGTGAAATACAATCGTAAGTTTTATCCATTCATGGCGAAAACCAATTCGTGACTCACGTTCGTGGTTCACTACCCGTGTCAACATCGCTTAACACTCTCTAATATTGACTTATATTTGATGACATATAAAAAGACATATTTAAATTTTTTCAGATGATATGACAGATCAAATGACATTTGTCACCTCAAATAACCCGCACATTAACACCCTCTCATAGTGAATTATATTTGATGCATAATGATACGAAGTATAAACAATACAGAAAAAAGTGAGGGTTTTGTCACAAAACCAGGGTTTGAAAATTCTAAGAAACTGTTTTTCTAAGTTTTTTTAAAGATATCTTTAAAAAAATGTTGAATGTTCGATTACAAGCTCTAAAAGTCTCTGAGAGCATCCGCCATGGAATAATAAGACAACGAAAATTTTTCTTTACTTTTTACAAGACAATATTTAAACATTACTGAATTTCCTCTTAAAATAATAAATTTCCCTGTAGTTTTAAATATAACGATATCTCTTGACAATATTTTATAACTACCCTTACTTTACTTAGCAGAATTCTCACGTTTAATTTTTTCCCTCTTTATTTAAATAACACGTTTAGTATTATTCTTGTAATTTCACAAAGCTTATAATACGTGGGTTCTCTTTATTAGATTTTAAAAGAGCTAATTATTATATAATTAAATTAGCAAAATATATGAAAATTTGAGATTTCTCTTAAAGTGTTGTAATAAATGCAAAACAATGCAAATATATCTTTGGGTTTCCTTTTCCTTTATACATTTTAATTAATGTTTAAATTTTGTCATATCACATTTTAAATAATGTACCTATATTAATGGTGGTTCATCTAAATTTGTTACTGGTGAGGAACTAACAGTTAATATTACTTTCTTATTTGAAACATTTATTTAGTATAGTGTATGGCATATAGCCAGGGTGTCCAATAATTGTGAGGCTGACTGTACCTACTTTTAATATTTTTAATACGAAATACGAGTACGTAGACGTACGCTCCAGACGACATAGATACTTTTTGACACAAATTGCAGAAAATTAAATATGCTATAACAGGGGCGGGGTAGCCAGGTCTGGACTGGAGCCAGTGATGTGATAATGAAAAAAATACTTTGCAAAAATTCAGATAAATTGAAAAAATAAAAAATATAAACCTGTACCATCAGATTTCCCGGTACTAATTTTTTCCCAGTCCAGCCCTGGCCGAAGCCAGACTGTGTTATCAGGGAAGCCTCAAAAAATTTCAAGGGAGGATGAAAAGCTAAAATTAGAGTTTTCTTTTTTCTGGGTTTGTATACATCCGTTGATCATTGTAATCTCTTATGAGGATAGAAGTGTTTTGTTCAAAGTTTTCAAAAATTTGGCTTTCTCTAAATCTGTTTTCTTCTTCGACATCAGTTAGGAACTTATCGTTTTATTATTATTATTGCGAAATCCTTAGCAAACTCTGGCTAGAACAGGCTTAAAATTTTCCAGGGAAGGCTCAGTGTGCCCTGGCGTACACCTGGCCACCGCTGTGTGCACAGTAAAATCAATATTAAACTTGCTGAATAAATGATAAATAAGAGCCATTGCTTTTTCTATTTCTTGAACTTTAGGAGCATCGTTGTCATTAAAAATACGCTCCTATCATGATAATTATTATATTAATCCACCAAAAAATTTGGCATCCCTCCACAGTGGCTTACTCAGCGTTGAAGTTGGGCCGAAGTCAACATTTTCAGACCATACAACTCCCAAACAGTATTCGGGCTGCCTTTTGGCAAATCAACTATTTTTGACCTAACAATTAAGAATTTGCATTTGGCATCCCTCTCTGGTGGCTTACCCGCTCTCCTCACTAATTAAAAGTTGTGTGTGAAGAGTTGATATAATACCTAACAGTATTTGGGCTAAAATTTTAATAGTAACTCACTGGTAGTGTACAAGATCAAAATATGCAATTGGCTTCTGAATTCATTGGATGCTGCCCCAAGAAAGAATGTAAATTAAATTAAGCAAATCCAATAATTTTTATGTGTCATTTATCAATGTTTGTTTACCTATTTCCCAGTTTATCTTTATTTTTAATCTACGTGTAATAAAAGCTGATTATTTAATTTTTTCATAAACAAACTAATAGTCCTGTTTCGATGACAATTTCGAGAAAATCTCACATCTAGAACCAGGTTTTTAGGGAGTGGTAACAGATTTCATCGCCTAAAAATTATTTTTCTGTTTTCAAGAGTTTTTGTCGGGGCCATCCCTTATTGGGGTTGAATTTTTGGTTAGTTTGTCAATGGTTTTGAGGTATAAAAGTGCCTGTAGCTTTAGAGACGCTTTCCCATTGTGCTATTTTCTGATTAACGTTTTATCAAAAACATTAATTTTATATCCTGTTCAATTTAGCCATATTCTTATAACTGCATACGTCATCCAATTCCTTTTTGAATACTAAATGAGTTAATAAGGCGATTTCAATTAAAAATTAATTTAACAAATTTGTAGGTGGATATGCTGGAAATTTGATAATTATAATTTTGATATTATCAAAAGGATTAGTGGCATCTGTTAATGAGATTATGGTGTAGAAATTAACTAGAAATTAGTCAATTTTACGTAGGTACCTCTATTACAAAAATTAGTTTAATCATAAATACGTGTTGAATGATTTTCAAGTCTATAAAAATAAAGAATAAATTAAATTACAAGCATCTTAGCTCACATTCAAACTTGAAACTTTTTCACTTATGGGTGCACCGTGCACCAAATATTATAACAATTTAAAAAACTTTGAAAATAACTTTTATTTTTACAGTTTACAAATCATTAAGTGTATAACACGTTGGATAAACATTTAAAAAAATTATCAAAAATTATTTATAACTTATAAACATTGTATCATAGAAAACTTTTTAAAAATAAAACAAGATGCAAAAAAACGAACAAAACTAATTCCATAATGACTCAAAGTAACCTATGCAAGCACATCAATTTTCTTTTGATCAATCATGCATACACTTAATTATTCTAGGTTCAATAAATAATCGATGTTATTGGTGTGTGGAAATTGGGGATGCCACCAATCTAATATTTTCCAATGTGTTACAGGATCTAAAATAATTTTAGTCACGTTGCTGCCATCTAGTGTTTTATACGCATAACCCTTTAGCCCGGAACTAAACTCCAAAGTTAACTTATAATGAGTATATTGATTTGATAAATTCGACGAAGTTAACGTTAAACCTAATGCTAGAGGGATATGCAAAAAACATTGAGATGTCACTTCCAATAATTTACAATTTTCATCCGGATTAGCGGATATATCATCTAACATATCTAAACGATTATTGTAAGAGTTATTGTTGTTATTTCTATAATGTGGATGATTGTTGTTTGCGTTTTGTTTCAATTTAAAACTATAAATCCAACTTTTCCCATATTTTTTGGTCCACATTAAAACGCACTGCCTTCTCATCAAAGAATGTGGATCGTCGAATACTAAAGGTTTCAATTTCCTTACAAACGGGGGGTACATAATATGTAACGATTTAATAACTGACGTTTTTAAACCGTATAAACGCACTAAAGACCAGGGTTGTAAATGTTCAGGTAAATTCGGCACATTTTTATAATATCTCTTGTATAAATGAAACCAAAATTTAGCAGACTGTACCACCGCTAAAGTACTTCTGCATATTCCAGCAAAGTGAGCCACATCTTCGGGTTCGACGTGTTCCGATATTAAAAACCACACATCTAAAGGATAATTTGTATTTGCGTCACTAACTTCTGTGTTAAGTTTCAAAGCATTTTCACATAAAACGGCGAGATCTTCATTTTTGTTTTTTATATTATCAAAATCTGCGTCGATATCGTCTCTTTCGTACCAAGCTTTATCGCTTTCTTCTAAGTTTTTTATGACAGTCGTAACACTACTAACAGACTTTTTTGGACGATTTGAGCAAACAGCAGCATTGGCAAAATCATTTATAGTTACATCTGTAATTTTGAAAGATAAATTTGAGAAAAGGAGAATGTTTTTATTTTTACTAACCTCCAATTTGTTTTCCCCGACCCTTTTTACCGGATTTTTTGTTTTTTGACATTGTAATGAATTATTGTTTTCGTCAAAGTTGTTTTTTATTATCTAAAACTACAGTAAAATTATAAAAATTAATAAAAGTGGCAAGAACGCCACTACTGCTTAGAGCCATGTTTGACTGACGAAGCGATAGTTTGACAGCCGTCAAAGTCATTTTAAAGTTGCATACACAATAACAGAGAAGGTTCCTTTATTTCTTAATAAAATTTTGGATTAATTAAAGAAATATATTTAAACAAATTTTTGATTTTAAATGCAAATTTATAGTTTAGTTTATTTGGGAAAATTATTTTTAATTGTAATGTTTGAGGCGGTTGAGCCCACCTTTATAACGTTCTCTTGGGTACACTTGCTGTCATTTAAATGTCAGACTTTGAATTTTTCAAATTTTTCTATCTTATCTTTTCGTTTGTTTTTTTAAGTTTTTGAAAATAGGCTTTGACGAAACAAATGGATCTTTTAATGAATTTAAAAATGAAAATCGTAAGATTTTGTAAGTTAAAAATGTAATTTTGAGGGTATTGATTACTGAATTACCGACCGAAGATGGTGTAGGATTTGACATCTGTTTCAAAATGGCTGGAGAGCTATGGGTTTGTTGAGATAGGTTTGTGCGGGTTGGACTTCGTAGGTGTGTCACCGCGGTTAGCGGACTATAATGTTATTAACTGTAAATAGTATTAAATTAATAATGTGTTTCTATTATTGTTTAAGTCTTTACGAATGCCACCTTGGGCGATTTAGTTAATTGATAAACTGTGCGAGTTGAGAGGGTTAGAATTGATTTGGTTTGTATGTGTGTGAAGTAATATTCGGGGTTGTGAGTGATTTTATATCGTCGGCACCATGTGGAATATGATGTGTGACGTTATGCCGACGATTTCGGAGGACAGTATTAGTCAAAGAAGTTCGCAATTTTCTGGGGAAGATGCGAATTTCGAACAACTCATGGTGTCTATGCTGGACGAAAGGGATAAATTGATGGATAGTTTGAGAGAAACCCAAGAACGTTTATCAGATACGGAAGTAAAACTTTCCGATGTAGAAAAGGAACGAGATTCGCTCCAGAGACAAATCGCCGCCAATCTTCCTCAGGTAAGTTTAGAGTGACAACCGCCTACGCGCATCGAACGGTGGTGGTAGAGTAAAAGCTCCGCTCCACAAACGATTTGGTCGTTAGTTTATGTGATGTACCCGATTTGGAGCTTTATTGATTCCCCCTGGCAAACCTTCAACGCCATTTTCCACTAGGAAAATTCATTTTCAACTGTTTAACTCTTACCGTGATTAATTCGATCCTTTTAAATAACTTTCTCGTATCTTAGTAGATAAATGTCATCATCAATGGATCCGTCACTCCGCCCACTCTTACCTACCCTTTCCCTCACTCCATCCTCGTGTTTGTACAGTTGTAACCTAGATTTTACAAATTGTACCTGTCAAAAATTTACATTTACAAATCCTGTCGTCTACGGTTTTATCAGTTTCAACTACAAACATTTTTATTTATTTCGTATTTACGCTTTCATAAATTTCGCATATAAACACGTGATACGCACCAACCCTCCACAAAATTTCAAAAATTTCAACTCGTAAAGTAATGCCAATGATGGCGTAACGTACAATTTCGAGTTCCTCCCGTACCCCTTAATAACATCTATTAAAACCATTCATGTAAATTTACATTAATCTGCAATAGAAGACAGTGAAAATGAGATACTTTTTTACCAATTCAAATGTGGTTTGTAACCAACCCTCCTCAAAGTTTATCTTGGAACCAGAAACATTTTAGACACTTTTATAGAATGCATTTAAATATAAAAATAGCTCGAGAAAACCCTCATGTTTTAACGAAATATGGAAGATCCATCAGAAACTTGGATAAAATAAATGTTAAATTATATTAATTATTGATGAAGACCGATCATTAAAAGCTTCTAGAGAGAATTTGCCATATGAATTCATTCCACAGGAACCTTACTCGTAACTCACCTACCAACCTAATTTCTAAATGGAACAACACTTTTGGGCATTTTGGGGATGTATTACAATATCTTCATTTTAAGAATTCGTTTTGTTTTAAAATTTATTAGATGTGAGATTTAATGAAAAGTTATTAAATTCAACTGTCGAATTAATTAAAATTCCGTTTATCGGTCTGAAAATTTGAAATGAAAGTTAATTAACTAAAACTTTTAAAACTGTTGGCGAAGAAAAAAAATATAAAACTTGTAACTTGTAAGGGCGATTTAATTAAATCAACAGATGTAAATAAGGGTTTATAATCCTCTCGAAACTAATTGAATGCAGAATCCTTAATATAGCTTTACAATAACCTAACAGATAACATCAAAAACAAGGACGTTGTTAAAATGGACTGTCCGAAATTTCATCTCTATAAACCATGCAGGCGTGTTTATCTTGTTAACGATGTTACCATGTTTTGTTACAACAATTTTACGTGGGGGCGTTGAAAATTTCGTGTTAATTTTTATGGGACAAACAAAATGTAATTGGGTGGTTAATTTGTAAAAGGCCTTAAGTACGCCTACAGAACTTTATAAAGTGTCCATTGAAGTTAAAAACAAAATTAGCCCCCCATCAAAAGAAACGTTTATCGAGAAGGCTTATGGGATGTAATAGATATCTAAAAAAGAGTATGATACTTTTGTTTGTTAAAACGTTTTCACATTGGTCACTCGAAAATAGAATGACGGGTCGGAGCGATTTTTGAAAAAATGAAGCTAAATGAAGAAAACACCCTTGTTTAGTTTTCGATGAGCCGCTCTGTATAATAGACTGCAAGCATTGAATAATGAAGTACCCCCTATTCTACCAGGAAAGAGCCATTTAGCTAACAATATGGATCGCAATGGACAAGTAAATATAGCGATTTCCGGTCAATTTCTCCAATAGAAATGGTTGCTTATACTCCCACTTATAAGGAAAGTTCATGACAGCCAATGATCATGTAAACTCGACGGAATGAATGAGTCATCCATGGACTTCTCAAATGTCATTTCCGTCGCATTTTTTCTTATAGGCAACGGTTTCTAACCCTCCTTCCGGATGTTTTATGTTCTAATCTAATACTCTATGCATTCGTTTGACAACAGAAAAATTGAAAGCCAGAAACAGAGTTATCGCTTCACGATTAGATATCTTTTTCATAAATGTCGAAAAACCGGTTTCAAACAATGTATCGGTCGATCATAAGGTTATGAAAACAGGGCTGGACTGGGAAAAAATTAGTACCGGGAAACTTGATAGTCCAGGTTTATATATTTTTTGTACTCACTGCTTCGAAAGTGACGTTTGACGCACTCCGTGGTCGACCGGGAAACACTGCTTCCCGGACTACAGAATGGGTTTATTTCTAAGCAGTGAGTACAAAAAATGTTGTACAATCCTCATGCGTGAACAATTTACCCGCGTTCACGGAATAAAGAAAGCACTCGCTCTTACGTCACTCATGCTTCAAAACCGCGTTCACGCGGGAAAATTGCCTTCCCGCACTCGGGTCGTAAATAACTATGATTTTTTTCAATTTGTCTAAATTTTTGCAATATATTTTTTCTTTGTCACACCACGGGCCACTGGGAAATTCCCGATAGCCCGCCGGGCCAGTCCAGGCATGTATGAAAGCCTTAAAAAGGTACCGGAAACTGAGCATACAACTTACTTTCCATTGTAATATTCGGTTACTTGCGTGGTGGGGGAAGGTTAGTGGGTATTTTAAGTAAATAAAGGGACCTCGGAAGCTTGATTCACTTTATCACTTTCCTGCTGGCACAATGTACTTTCCCATACGGTTTACACTGGGTTAGTAGCTGTCTTGATGTAACCTATTTTCCATTTACTAATCTAGTTGTATGATTTATTCCGGCATTCTTAACAAACTGATGTGCAGGACATCACAAATTCAAATCACATCATTGATTATTACTTTTTTCCCCTAAAAACGTCCTTAATCTTTTATCTATTTTTAATTAAAGCTTGAGCCTTATATTAAATTGATGTTTAATCTTAGGCTGTTTTAAGGTCTTTTAAATTTTTACGTCTTATAGAAAGTCACCTTAAATATATTTCCTTCGTTTATTCATGTCGGAGAAAATTTTAAGCTCGATAATAATTAAATTTTAATTTTTTTCCAAGCTCCCTAATTACTTCACTTAAGTGAAATTACTCTGCTAATCTTATTGCGGATTAATCTCTCCTTTTTTTATTATTTTAAATCCTACAAATTTTCGTTTAACATGCATTTCGAGATTTTTCTTTTCGAATTTTTCCAAATGAACTATTTCAATGTTACAACTAGAATTTTCATTTGAGTTGATGATTTTTCTCATTTTACATGTTTCTTTTTTTGGATTGTAGTAAATTAAAAGAAAGCTCAAGCAATTTATGTGTATCATATATTTTTTGTTTTGCTTTATTACGTGCAAAAATTGCTTAAAAATGCACGCGATGGAATTTCTTTATAATAACTCTTGGTTTAAACTACGTGGTCCATATTATTTTTGAAAAAGGGGCTTTCAATTTCTTGTATTTGTTACTCAATTGTAAACTGTGATTTTCTCGGATTTTACCAACTGTCTGTAACTTTTGAAAATCATTGTTTACAAGTTTGACTTTCAAATAAAAAAAAAAACAATTTAGGACAATTTTTGACACAACACAACAAATAAAGTATTATACATTACACTCCAGGTACAGGTCAGCAAATGAGAACTTTCAGTTGACCTTGAGATACGCAGTAGTAAAAGTGTGTTATCACTACGTAAACTACGTAAATTTTACATTTGAACCTATGCATATCTCTGTTACTCCTGTCGTCTCTCTTCCCGTTATACGCATTTCAACTGAAAGTTCTCGTTTGTCAGCCTGTAACTGTTTTTACAGGCTCGAAGAGCTGAGAGGCTCGGCTGCGGCTCGCCAGTAATAATCCTCTTAGCGCCATTAATAACAGTTTTACCTTGCTTGTAATGTTAAATACTATTTCACATTTCTTCACTCGTTCTTCTGTTATGCACTTTTGCACCTTTTTTTAGCAAACATTTTATCGTACGCGCAATTTTGAATTTAATTTCAAATCATTTTGCACACGATTCCATTGTGTTGCATTTTAAACATTTACGTAATGACTTTTCTCAACACTTGCATTTAGTATTTTGGTATTTCTGTATGAGATTAAATCCTGGGGATTTCAAATATGTTCTCTCGGTATTTAGCAATGTTATATCACTAAAACTACCCTCACTTAAACATTCCTCGTTGTAATAGCATTTGCAGCCACTTATTTTTATTATTACAAACTATTAAAAAAACATTTTTCCACTTTTATAACAATTTATAATAAGAAAATTAGTTTTGTAATGATTTTTTGTTTATTTTGTGGTGAATTTTTTATATGTTTTTCGTTCGTGAAATTCAATTTTATCATCTTTTGTTGTAAAAGATTGACGTATAATTGAACATGTTATAGAATAGATTCGGACATTTTTCTTCCTCATACCTACTCTAGTAGCTATTACTTTCATATCACGTCAACCAAATATTATTATTCGTTTTTAAAATATCGGCAATTTCAAGATTAAATAAAAGAATTCAGTCCGTTTGTATTTATTAATAAAAAATATTTTATTGTAGCGATTGCTTCAATTTATAAAAGTACGTACTTCTTTTCTGCACATCAGTGCACATTTAGTTTAAACCGAAAACATGATGTTGGTTGGTTTATTTGGTTTATTTGTTGGTTTACATGTACTTTGATAGTCATCTCTTAAAGAGGACCTTTTTTTGTAGCTTATTAACGAGCTAATTTAGAGATGATTTTTAAATAACTTCTTTATCTCATATTTAACTGTCGAATGTTATTTTTATCGTATGTAGGACAGTGGTGGAGTCACAAATCTCAGAGAAAATGAATTTTTGGACGAAATTTGATACTTTAATGATTTCACATTAATTTATCAATTTTAATTAATGCTGTCAACTTATTACTATTGATTACAATTGCCACAATTTTCAATATTTATTCAATCATTTAAGTCTAGATGACTCGTCTAAGCATCATCGAGCATGTTATGAAAGTGTAAAAGAATTAGTGACTGTACGAGTTGTGTCTACATTGTAAATTTTATTGAAAATATTCACTTTGTTGAGATAAAATTATCAATCTAACTTTCACCATAGTGGATGATTGCCAACCCTCATGCCGTTTTATAAACTTGTTAAATCTGCGCCAGTATGAATGACAATTATTATTTTCTTGAAATACATACTTTCTACTCCCGTAAAAAGAAGATATTTTTCCTGTTTTTTAATATCAAATTACAGTAGAACCTCGTTATAACGTACCATCAGGGGCCGAAAAATTTGGTACGTTATAACCGTAATAAAACAAAATAAATGGACAAAATATAGAAAAAAGATTTAAGTCCGTTATATCCAGAGAAACGTAATAAAGAAGTACTTTATAACGAGGTTCTACTGTATTTATTAATGTATTAGATATAGATGCGTTTATTAATTTTCGGGTCTTGTATAAAACATCTTCAGAATACAATTATTGCTTACGCTAAGAGGCATTTAAGTACAGTCAGTCTCACAATTATTGGCCACCCTGACGATACACCAGGGTGTTTATTAACCAACAACGACAAAAGGACAGAAGGGGAGGTTGTTGATTTACTACTTGTTGGCAAAATAAAGTTACCCCTCAATTTAAGTAAGGGGTTGCATCCACAATTCGTGCTAGAATTATAGCAGGCTGACCAACAATTGTGAGGCTGACTGTACAATCCCAGGTTAATACGGACTCTCGTTGTCGTTAGTGAGATCTTTACTGAGATTATCGAGTTCTTTGTTTCGGTCTGATTACAAATCAAATACATATTTGTAATTACATTTATGAAATACGCCTTCGTTAAGTGCAGAGGTTCAAGATTCGAGGGTTTAATTACTTTCCGTATGAATAAGAATATGGGTTAGTCCTTGCTTTATTATTTGCCTGTTGTAATTAACAAAATGTTCAAAATATAAGCACACAATTTTTTGTGCGGCCTCGCCACTTTACTGTTAAAGCGCCTAAAAAACGCAAGGGATTATAATTATCAAAGAAAATTCTGTTAACATCCGCCGTTTCATATAAGATAGACTTTGTGTAATCCTCTTTTCCTGTACATATTAGATTTAATAGTAAACCGCTTTTGTTCTTTTTCTTTCACTAACTAATTCTACTGTTTCAAAATTTATAAATCTGAAGTGTACGATCTTATATTAAAATTGCATTACGTGGTTTACAAGGTGTCTAAAGTAATAGGATGAGATTCTGCATGAGAGCATTCTTCTAAACCTGCTCAATGTTGTAAATGGACACAAAGTCATAGGGCTTCTGCTGTAGCGTAACTACGCACACAAAAGTTAGTCTCTGATGACTTCTAAATAAGGCGGAGACGCATAAATGTTTTTACATCGGCTTTACCTGTGCACTGTCATGGTTGAGAATTTTTTGACTCGCTCTTGTTAAAAATACCATATTGTGAGGTTCTCTCGTCCTTACGGGGCCCGGATGGAACCCCTGGGAACATCACTGGACTTCTGATTAATGACAATGTCTGAAGGCATAATAATAATGGTGATCTAATTTTGAGAGTGAACCTACAACTAACGATTAGCTACTGAAGCCATTAATCTTATTACTATTATATTATTACTGAGTGTGAAGCAAAGGCTCTCGCAAAGGCCTTAAATTAGTGTAAGGGGTAACCTAGTGAGAAAGAGCCTGCTAGATATTCAAATTTCTTTTACTCCCATATTTTCATTTTAAAAAGAAATTAATAATTTTATAGGGAACATAAAGTTTCTATTGGTTTCGTTCAGTACTAAAGAATACCTTAGCCTAGGTCTTCAGGGGGTGATGCACAGTTAAAAGTGAGGTTTAACCATTTTGTGGCAAATTATTCGAATAAAAGTAATTTTTATACAGGTTGAATAGTTTGAGTTAGCACATAGCAATTTAATGAGTGAAAACAAGTAAGAAATATTTTTAAATGATTACGAGAGAGAAAGAGTTATTTTAAGATAAAAGGAAGGCGTCAATTATTAACTTCAAATTTGAATTAAACGCCTGCAATTTTTGATAAGTGATACGTATTTACTTTTACAATTTATTTTAATTTTATTATTGGTGTTTTATTTTAAAAATGGTTCTTGATTTAAACGAAAATATTTAGATTATAAACTATGAACGCCTATTTTCTATCGAAAAATAACACTTTCTCTCTCGTTATCACTTAAAAATATTTCGTATTTACTTCAACACATTATAAATCCTATGTGCTAACTCGAACTATTCAATCTGTATGTATAAAGTTTAATCTTTAACACACAGGCTTAAGTTTCGGTTTGGCATGTGAAGGTCGACCTGCACAGGCCAAACCGGAATCTGGGGGCCAATTCTTGAGATCTTTTGACTCGTCGCGAAGGGTGATGCGCATGTGCATATTGACGACATTGCAAATTCTTTTGTAAACGCCACTTGAATGACGTCAATAACGAAGGAACTTATATACGCGAAACGGTATTCTCGACAAATTCGTTTCGGATTCGTTTTCAAAGCCGCTCGTTGCAAAACGAGAGAATTTTGCAAATGACAAACCGAGATACTAAACGTAGGAAAAATAAACATAGCACACTTTTCGCTCATTCACTGTGAAGTAACTATCTCGGTCACAGCAGGGTGCTTGGTTGTAGGTATAGTGGGACCTGGGCTTTTTCAATTTGACTTTATAATCCTTATACAAAAGGGGTTAAGTTTTTAAATATTCAACAACAGAAAACACACTAACAATAGTAAAAGAAATTGAACCTACCTGACCGAACCCCCGTGGCGTGAAACAGGAGTGCATTTTCTCTCTAGTATGAAGACTTAAAATAGCAAATTCAGGTAAATTTTGTTAACGTTGATGCATACTTAATATTTACTTACTAGAAAAAAAATACGACCCTGCTTCAAGAACTAGCATTTTTACAGATAAATTAAAAATCATTTTACACCTTTGGTAATTTGTTTCCTTTTGTGACATATTTTTCTTTTGTGAAGGTTACAAAGGGATTATAAAGTCAAAATCGGTAGATAGAAGTTGGAACTATACTCATTGTTTTCCTCATTTGTTACCTGTGCACTAGGTCATAAGTCACCCTAAATAGACAATTAGCTTAAAGATAATTTATAGTATGGTGGTAATATACATACAATATCCATGGTGGATATTAACACCACGGTTTATAGAGAAAGTATTAAAAAATAGGAATTATTAACGTAAATAGTGTAAAAAAATTGACAAATAAATAGCATTTTTAAAACGTTGCCAAACCTTCTTTTTGACAAATTTCGGTAATGGTCCGGCATACAACCATTCGTTTCGTCTGGTTTTATCTCACTTTCGTGACGAAAGTGAATGATCCAGAATTAGGGCCCTGAACGATGTCCAAACGCTCCGGTGTGGTCTGTACAGGCCGCCTGAACGGTGCCCAGACGCTCCGGTTTCGCCTGTACAGGCCGGAACCGGAGAAACCTGAAGGCAAACTTGTGTGTGTGTAGCGCAGGCAGCCCAGGAAACACATTTCCTCAGATTACTGCTCAAAAGTTTCTATATTAAAATTAATAAACTTTTACTGTTTCGCGTTGTTTCGAATTCGAGAAGTCGAGAACTGATGCGAAGTTTCTTTATTCAAAGATCCTCTAAATCTAAATTATGTTTTAATTTAATAGTAGGCAGGTATATGAGTTGTTTAGTACAGGTGGCTTGCTCCTGAGGTGTATTTTATAATCAAAAAACCACAATTATTGCTTTAAGGCGAGCTTTAGAGTTTTCATTCACGTTCTTTCTCACTTTCCTGGAAATTTTGAATAAAAGCTTCCTGTATTTACGGATTTTAACTAATCTCTCAACAAGATAAAACACTAGGCGTAAATTATCCTTTCCATTAAATTCACGTGCTTTCAAACTGTCTAATCTTTCACTTAATAAAATTTTATTACTTCTCTTTTTATACACTTTCGGGGCAGACACACATATTCTTAATCATTAATTGGCTAAATGGCTAATTTTAGACAAATTCTAACCGGTAGTAAAGCAACCGTTGAACCTTATTTAAATGACTAATATAATATAATAATAAAATTCCAACTGTCTAGATTTATATTTCAATTTTGTGAATGAAATGCAAAAAACAAAATAGAAAAAGAAGTGTAAGGCCAACTATTAATTATTTTTAGTCCATCAAAATTTAAATTGGAAATTATTTTTCAAACGTCTGCACCCTTGAAGGTTAATTTTTCAACACTAATAAATTATCAAATAATTTTCAAAAGGAAAACTTTTTCTTCAATTAATTATTTTGGTAATCAAAAAAAAAACCTCTAGGTGCTTCTGGAAGGTAATTTATTTCGTAACTAATTATTTCGGGGCGAATTAAAAAAATAAAGAATTTGCGATTGTAAACTTTAATAGTATTCAAAATTTTTGAGGGTATAGTTATGTACTATCGATGTGACATGCAAAATTGTTAGTTTAAATTTATATGACAGTGAGATGAAACCTTTAGAATTGATGCGTGAATGTGTTTGGGAAAGTTAGGAAACAAATTAAATTTTTGTGTGTTCTCCTTATGTTGTTTTATAAAGTCAAGTTTTATTAGTGTCGTTTTCTTTATGATAAATTGACGTTTTTTTAAAACTTTTCTTTCCCTTTATTTTTCTCATGCTCATGGAAGTAGTTTTCTCGAGTTATTTCGGCTTAAAACGACTCTTATTTATTTTCTTTTTACTTACACTTGAAGGAGTTTGTTGAGACAATATTTTGTGGTAATTGATAATAGCGAGAAACTCTTTTACATGTTTATTCAAAAATTGTTAAGCTTTACTCAAAGAATCTCTCATGTTCTGAAAAAACAGTATAAAATCTGAAACGTCAATGGCTCCCTTGCTTGCCAATGCCAAGAGAGATTATGTTCAAATCGTCTAATGAATGGGCGCAGCATTTCTACGCACGACTTTAGTGTCGGCGCCGCCTCCACCATATGTCACGGCTGATCACGTGATTCTTGAGGGATTCACAGGTTGTACCCGAATATCGGGGGTTTATAAATGTACGCCAAGAGTTCTATCAAAATACATGTTTATATGTTTATTATACTAATAAATTCTTACTCAATCTGCTGTTGTATACTTTACTTAACTACAGGGTGTATTTTAATTCTTGGTATTATGTAACAGAAAAAAGTACCTTCCACCCCTTTTTTCGGACGAGGTTACGTAACATATGATCGAAATAACAAAAATACAGTTAACCGATTTTATCGACCTGTTTGTACCGACTTTGTTATTGTGATTTAAGCATGACTCGTATGATTTTTAAGTTTGTTTTGAATTGTAGGTTTATAAGAAAGAAAGAATTTGACAGAAAAAAGTAAAAATTAAAGAAAAGCTGTGATTTATTGGTTTCATTCATTTACAGTGTCCGCAAAAAAGTCTGCACCATATGGGATTTTTTTTTATTATGCGTGTTTTTCGAAAATAGTTTTCGGCATCTATCTCTGCATAAAATAAAACCAAAAATGCGTAAAAAAAATTAGTTATGTCATTTACGCAACACCGCCAAAACGTCTTTTGAAAGTTTCGATTGCCTAAAAATGCCTTTATTTTTCAAAACAGACAAAATCATCATAAGGGAAAATTGTTTTTATTCACCTGAAGATACTAGATACGAAGTTTAAGAAAAAAATATTAACATTTTCATTTTTTTGTTTTTTTGAAAATTCTCACTTATTTATAATTCTTCGGAGTTCTTTTCTTTACATTTAAATTCTAGAGATCCACTTTGATCCAACAAGATCAAAATATTACGTTTTGTTCTTAATTTAGTCTAATTTTGGAACATAAAAATATTTTCATTGAAAATGATAGGACCATCTTGGACTATTTTCCCATCCATGAATTTATCTTGGGAAATATTTTAACCGCAGTGGTCACTTATTTTAGAAAAATATCGGCGAATTTTAATTAAAATAAAAACTGACAGATAGAGGTCCCAAATGATGTCCAAATTTACCCGAAATGTCCTGACACTAAACTAATATGAAATTTATTTAATTTTCCTATCAACAATGCTTACTAAGACAGACAAAATTGAAATTGATCTAATTCATGGCGAGAACAGAACAAACAGGGATACAGCTAATAGTTTTAACCACTGCGGTTAAAATATTTCCCAAGGGGAATTCAGAGATGGGAAAATAGTCCAAGATGGTCCTATCATTTTCAATGAAAATATTTTTATATTCCAAAATTAGACTAAATTAAGAACAAAACCTAATATTTTGATCTCCCTGGATCAAAGTGGATCTCTAGAATTAAAATTTAAACAAAAGAACTCCGAAGAATTATAAACAAGTGAGAATTTTCAAAAAAACAAAAAAATGAAAATGTTAATATTTTTTTCTTAAACTTCGTATCTAGAATTTTGAGGTAAACAGAAACAATTTTCTCTTATGACGATTTTGTCTGTTTTGAAAAATAAAGGCATTTTTAGGCAATCGAAACTTTCAAAAGACGTTTTGGCGGTGTTGCGTAAATGACATAACTAATTTTTTTTACGCATTTTTGGTTTTATTTTATGCAGAGATAGATGCCGAAAACTATTTTCGAAAAACACGCATAATAAAAAAAAATCCCATATGGTGCAGACTTTTTTGCGGACACTGTATATAGGTTAGAATTTAGTTCAGTTCAGCATTTCAGTTAGACGGCAAATAAACTTTTGGTTGATTACATAATCCCAAGAATTTCCGTACACCCTGTAGTTGAGCTCCATGAGGTATTAATACGCGTGCTGCACATACTTTTGCTCTTTGGGTGTTGCGACATTTATGCTGTACCTCGCTGTTAACAGTGTGAACTGTTGTTAGTGAACGTAGTTTCGAATGTAGTAACGTAGAGATGTCTCATTATTGTAGTTATTATATGGGAACTAAAAGAGTGTGGCCTGACGAACCACGTCATGGTATTGGTTCGGAAAATTTATTTTCTTTTTTAAGTTTTTTTTTAGTTTGAAATTGTAGGATTATACTAAAGTGCTACTAGTAAGTGGCCGGTTGGGACCAGATTTTTTCATCCTACGGTGGCGCTCAACTGGTTAAGTACGAGTTAAATCCGCGCTTCCATTACGATCAGTTTTTAACTAGGGTTCCTCACCCTCTCAATCTCAACTGATCGTCTAACTGTCACTTTGGTCACGTGGTGTACTCGTCATTTTGTTGGGACTACTCTTCTAATTTCTTGGCTTCGCTGTGCCTCATGGCTCATACCATGAATTGGAGAAATTTGATGTTTTTCATCACTTCTCCCAGCAACTCTTTGTATATCTGTTCAAGAATATGTACATCGAGTATGACACCGAGTATGACACTATTCATCCAACTTATTCGAAGGATCCGGCGATAAACTTAGATCTCTAGAGCTTCTGTTTTTTTCCCTAATACCCATAGAACAATTAATACTGTAAAAGCGAATCGTTCAACCCGAGGTTCAACCTTACGCATTTTCTTTCGACTCAATAGTTAGAACGGTATTTGACAGTTGATGAGTATAACATGTGAAGCATTTGATGCAATTTTTTCAAATTTGATTTAATTTTGCCACTTAAACTTTCGTATTAGGCAAAAAAAAAGCTTTTAGAACCATCTGACACTAATTTACGGAACCCAGAATTGAATCATTAAATCAATAACAATTAAAAAGCACGTTGAAATACTCGCACAAATTTTTGTACATTTATTTTTTATATCCAAAAAATTATTTAATGGATGTCGAAAATGATTTTAACCTACACACGTACATTATGAAAATTCATTTTTAATTTATGCAAATTACACGATATGAGAGTAAATTTTAGTAACAAATTCGTTAAAGTAGGTATATGCATATATTATGGCTTTGTTTTATTTCTATATTCTTTAATAAGCTTAAAATTGTAAGTGGTGTGCCTTTAGTCTTCCTTTTATACGTATAGTAACTTAGATATGAAAGTGTGTCGGCGTCACTTTTGCAATCGTAAACTAAGATACTGTCAGTTGCAATAGTGTCGAGTTCTCTTCTACGATGATAACTAAAACGAATTTGGAATGGAGGAGAAATGTAATTTAATTGAATCAATTAGTCCTTCGTGTAAATTTAATTGATGTACGATGCATTTAAATTTAAACAAGCTATAAATTAATTTTACTTTTTCTATTTTTAACCACCTAACACTGGTGCTTTGGTGATGTAAAAAGATTTAAATTTTATATAGAAGCTTTTCGTTGCGGCAGTTTCTGTAGATGGGTAAATTATAAATGTATTGATTCGTTTGCTTTGGAGCTTATAGAGGTCTCCTTTACACGTGAGATTCGAACAGGTAGGCCGTTTAAATCGTAATCTACATCAATTAAAATACGCATTCGAACGATTAACTTTTGATTGGATAAGTATATGGAACTCGTTATGTTTTGATCGATTAATAAATATCCAATTTATGTTGGAAAATCATTTTGACCTAAAACATTAGACCGAATGTTCAATTTCTTTCGCGATATCTTCCATGAATAACTTAACATAAATTGTGTTATTTGTTAGTATGGTGAAGTAGCAGTAAATGTCATGTTGAACAAAATCAATTTTTGCATTACGTACCCTAACGCCACGTTATTAATGGTGATGCCGTTTCTCGAAAAAAAATATTTTTCCAATAATGACCGAATTTGATGATACATAAATTGTAATTACCTAGGACGTCCGGATTAATAGCACGAAAGTTGGTTTTGTATTTCAACGACCTTTGAAATGCGATTAAAATTACACAAACCACCAAATGAGAACGTATCTATACTTAAATGTTTTGTTTGGGGTTTTCTTTGAAACCGACTTGTAAACTCATTTTCGTCACAAGTATAAACCACATTAATAATGTCTAAAAAGTCTTTTGGGGATTAAACAAACGCTTTAAAATATTTCACGCCATTATGATTTTAACGAAGTATGAACTTGATTTTAGTTAAGCTTTCCGAATTTCACATAAATCAAATTTTGTTTTGATTGCGAATGTAAATTGGCTTCTTTAATAGTCTTTTTGTTTGTTTTCGGTATAGAGCTAAGCAAATGAGCTTACATTGTAACAACCCGACAAAAGCTAAATTCAATAGATAGAGTTTAATTTAATTAATGTCTTCTTTCTCTCTAATGTACCTAGTAGTTAATTTTTTGGGTTTGAAAACTACCATTTGAACTAAAGAGCACCGAAGCTCTGAGAATTTATTACCGAATCTTGAAACTAATTCTAAACTAACCTCTTTAAAGTCGATGAACCTAAACTTTTCGGATTCAAAACCCCTAATCTTGAGAAACTTTTAAGCGATTCTTTAATGTCTAAACGTGCCCCGAGTGGACTTAAGAATTTTTACCCTTCTTTCAGACGGCTTTGCCTCATGTCTGCTCCAAAGTGGGTGCTATTTTAAACTAAATGACTGATATAAAGCAAATAGCATTAGGTAAGGTATTTAATTTTGGGTGCTGGTGTGAACTACGCCGAATAAGCGTAAAAAGCCGTCCAAACTAATCGCGTATATCGTATCACTACCAGATATCGGTCTGGGCATGAACTAGGACCGTAGCCAGATTGTGTTACCAGGGTAGGCTCAAAAATTTACAAGGGAGGCTGAGAGCTAAAATTAGGGTTTTCTCTCTTCTGGGTTTCTATAAATCCGTTTTCCGCACTGTAATATCTTCTGAGGATGGAAGTTTTTGCCCAAAGTGTGCAACAAAATTTGATTTTCTCAAAATCAACGTTTTCTTCTTCAGCACCAATTAGGAACTTATCGTTTCATTATTATTGCGAAATCCTTACGAAGCTCTGGCTAGAACAGGCTTAAAATTTGATGCTACGGCTCTGGCATAAACGGTGCTCCGTTACATCTATCTCTACCAAAATTGCATACAGTGATACCGACTTGATTGCTCACCTCTCACAGTCTTTCGTCTTTGACATCATGCCAAATGAAGAATATACAGCGTCTCTTGTGCTTCGGAGGGCACGTTAAGCCGTCGGTCCCGGTTGCTAAGTATCGACTTTGCAATCGTAGAAATGATCTTGTGATGTTGTTTTTTAGACTTTTCTCCCCAACTCATGGCACATCGCGTGGATTTACCCGATTATTGATCGGGTTCTGTTTTGGATCATTTCGATCAAGCTGAAAGATAACATATTGTTTCCAAGAATAAGTTTATGTCCTAGAGCCGAGCAATACCAGATTAATACTTGAAATATGTTTCGTTTGCATTAAAAACTAATTGACAGAAACGAAAGCGCGTTGAGAGGGTGTTCCGAATGTAGAGTAGATACAAAAGTCTTTAAGGGGGGGGATATAGCAAATTTTCAAAGGTATAAAGAATTTGCGAGAGAATTAAAAAAACTAAGTTAATCTTAGTGAGAGTCGGTTTGCCTCTTACTGAATCCACCATCAGTGGCTTAAATGACGTGATCTATGTTATTTTAAATTGTAGATATCCCATGGATGTTTAATATACAGAGTGGTCCTGAAATAATTGGACAAAATCAGGCATACACATTTCTCCTTCTATAGCAGTTTGAACTCATTTAAAATTATTTATAGTTTTAACCCGTCTTAATTTTATTTCCATGTAGTCTTTTTCCATGTCAGCCTCACAATTATTGGTCACCTTGGCTATACGCCAGGGTGTTTATTAGCCAACAACGACAAAAGAACAGAAGGGGAGGTTGTTGATTTACTACTTGTTGGCAAAATAAAGTTACCCCTCAATTTAAGTAGGGGGTGTTATGATGGTGTCATCCATAATTCGTGCTACGCTTATAGCTAGGGTGGCCATTAATTGTGAGGCTGACTGTACACAAAAGTTAGTAAAAATGCCCAACGCCCAACCAATTGTTAGTAATACCATAATTACTCCACC
The DNA here is from genome assembly GCA_963924605.1 of Malthinus seriepunctatus. Taxonomy (NCBI): domain Eukaryota; kingdom Metazoa; phylum Arthropoda; class Insecta; order Coleoptera; family Cantharidae; genus Malthinus; species Malthinus seriepunctatus. Next base: position 53,516,316 of record OZ004601.1, read on the forward strand.
ATTTTAAACAGATGTTGTTACTTAAACAAACAGTCTTTTGGTACTCGCACAGGTGCTTGATTCTAGAAGAGGGTTGCAATCAGAGGAACACGGAGGTCATGAAATTAGTCCACCTCGACGACTTCCACCGATCAGGATATCTTGCAGTTATTTATAAGTATTCGTTCTGAACTACGCGGGCGCTTCATGAGCTCAGAGCTCCGAACTGCGAAGGGATGGATTTTTTGGCTAGAAAATATAGAAACTTTTTGCATCCTTCTGACGAGCTTAACCGCGACTCCTTGATTGTGACTATTTCTGGACCACCCTGTACAATTTTGCTTACAAACTCAAGAAACGTGCATTTTAAGAGAGTGCTGATGGTGGTTTGAGTATAACTGTTGGTTGTGTTGACAATATATCAAGACGAAAACAAGAAAATGTGCGATAAAACCGAAATCGTCAATCTGTTTCTGACATGTGTAGACGAAGGAACAAACAAATATTTTCAATTTTAATACTAATCCGAATTCCTAAAACGTTCAAATTACATTAGAAATATCAAAGAACGGGAAATAAAGAGGGTACAACTTTAAGGCGAAAAATATAAAAAATTTTATAGAGGAAGCCGAAGGCCTGTAGCGATTAATGTGTGCACCAATAGTTATTATTGTCGTAACTGCTTTACTGATAAATTTTCCACAAAGGGTGGGCTCTTATTTAAATTTTGACAATCAGATGAGGGATGGAAAAGAAGTTGGAAAATTTGAAAAATGGCACCATGTGTCACCGCTCGCTCACCAATCGTTTAAAACGGGTTCTCAATTTCCGAATGAACTGTTCTTCGATGTTTTGTGGTGTAATCTGAAAATCACATCCTATCCCTTTTATTTTGTTATTTTTTTCTCATTGTTAATCACCAAGTAAACATCTCTGCAAACCTTTCGATATCGTCAATAAGTATAAATTCTGTAATTTTTTACCCTTTCTCTATAAATTAGGCGACTTTTTTTAAACGTTAAGGTATATATTACGATAAAACTAAGACCGAAAAGAAATTTCAGTTTTCATTGAGCTTGTGAGCGCCCCAGAGTACATAATAAGAAATCTTTAGGAAACCCCCACCAACAATGCAAATTAGCGATCCGGTTATCTGTTACATAATTTATGAAACGTAGGCGGATACTTTGGACAAATTTTTAAAATTATTCTTTTTATTCCTACTTATAAAGAAAGAATTTATACGGCGTCCTTGCAAGGCCGACTAGAAAATGCTCGAAACCTGTACATCAACATTCTTTTCATCCACGCGAATTTGGTTTAGCCTCAAAAGAAAATTTTATTTTCTTAAATAATTCTTATATGTAAAGCTCATCTTTTTTATAAATAAATGGTAAAAAATAAATTATCTCGTTAGAAAAGAAAAAGAGTGAAAAATATAAAAGAAAGAGGAAAATTAGACGTATCGTATAATTTAAAATGAGCAAACTCTCGATCTGAAATTTGAAATATCGCTTTTATTTTAGACGAACAAATTTTATAAATAAATCGCAAACAGGAGTAAAACGTCCTGCTTTAAATTATGTATTCAAAAATATTTATTTTTTAAAAATCGCTGGTCATTTTTCATTACTGATATTCGATCAATATAACTACTTGTCGAAGTAATGGTGAAGAGAGATCAGAATGCGAGAGTGCAAGATTAAAATTGAGCATAGAATGGTGGGTAGTCTGAATATAAATAAGTATCAAGTTTCCTACGCTAGGAAAAAGATGGCGAAAATGGAAAATAGTTTTCTTATAGGTATTAGAAAACAAATTATTTTGATTCCTCTTAGTTACAAGGGGTTATTGAAATTTGAGCGACGTTAAACTATTTGTTTTATAAAGACAAAATCGTCTTTTACTCAAAAGTTGGTATAATACTTGAAAAAGTTAAATACTTGAGGTAAACAATTTTAACGTAAAGTATGTAAAATGATGAGGAAATGAATTTTCGTTCGAGCAAAAGCTTTTTATTTCTTTTATTCACAAAATTTTCACGTTTAATTCGATTTTAATATCGATTCTCACAGTTTCCTGTTGCTTTATTAAATAATTACTACCCTATAATACTTCAGGGAGAAACGAGCTTTTGTAGAAATTTTTGTTGTTAGCTTTTGATAGAATTGGTACGGGGTCAGCGTTTTTTCCTCCTCTCTATATTGACATATATCGACCCACGTTAACTGTTTGTTTCTCGTGTCTTTGCCCTACATTTAAATTTTTGATTAATGAAGTGTGCGCTTTTAAATTGCCAATAAATTATTTAAATAATTGAACTAGAATAATATAATTGAGTTTATTGTTATAATAATTAGATAAATTAAGATTTCCTTTTTGTTGTTTGAAGGGGTGCAAGGAGTGGGATGAAAAGCGATGATTAAATTTTCAATGTCAGAGGTATCTAATACCTATGTCCGCCTATATCACTGCCATCCATATTACGAGAAACTGATGAGGATTTAAAGGACCGTGGGATTGAAATCGTTACCTTTTTGTTAATGTATTTTGTATTCGTTTTAATCCAATTCGAAATCGAATTCGACCTTTTATTTTCTTTTCGCACAAATTATTTTTATCATTTTAAAATCTCTAGGTCTAGGTGTAAGTAAGTAATAAGCCAATTTAAATTATTTTTATGGCTTGAATGCTTTAATAGTACAAAACGTGCCTAATCTACTATGAAAAACCCTTTTGTATTCCTCCCCATTATTTGAGTTCTTTTCATAAACGTGTAGGTAAACAATTGTACAATTTGATCTTGTAATTTTGTATAAATTTAAATCGAAAGACTACGAGGATTAAAGGATTGTAGTTGAAATCTTCTGGTGCCTTAAATGTTGGCTTAGAGGTTGTAACGGATGCACCCTTAGTGATTGGCTAAGGAAATAGAGAGAAGATCCACGTTGAAACGGATGTTTAAGTTTAGGTTTAAGACATCGCCTGTGTTTTATAACATCAATCTTTGTCTTGACAACATTAGACGTAAAAGATGCATTTGTCTTAACATGATAGTTTAACGCGCCTTTTTAGACCTTAATATGTTTATTTCGTGACAGTTGGAAAATTGCTATGTTAAAAAACAAATTTTTGTAATTTAAAAATATAAAAAAGAAGAAAAAACGAAGCACAAAAGTTTAGAAATATTTATATAAAGCGCGGAGACGTTATTTATTTCGAGGTTGGAAGAAGTAAATTTTAAAGAATACCGACGATTTTATTTCTAAATTTATGAACGAATAAAGAATTTAGTCAAAAGCAAGCTCGCTCATCTTTTTGATCTGAAAGCTTTTACAAAGAGAACAAAGATTTTCATTGTACGATTGTATTTTATTTGTATTCTATACATAAAAGCAATACCTAATTTAAATTAATTTTTGTTTATCAACCGTTAATTTAAACTTTTTTTCAACTAAGTAAATCCTGGCGGCATCTTGGCGTTTTGTCGGGATTATAAGTAGAGGTTCGTAACTCTGCTGAATATCGTGACCGTATTTTAGTACGTCGTGAAATTGGTAGATACCGCAGAAATCTCGCGCAACGATTAATTTTCACACGAGTTAACTTCATAAAGTTTTCTATTGAAAATTTAAAATTTTTATTTTATTATAAATTATTGGCGAAATTTCAAAAAAAGTTAAATTAACGGTATTATGCTAAAAGAGGAAGATCAAAAGTAGATCTAATTCGTGATTTTAAGAAGATTTTTTAGAACGAAATTTAAGACAATCTTAACCCTGTTTTACACGATGACAGAGAAACGCGATGGTTACTGTCACGAGAGCAACGATTTGAGATTAGCTACTGTTGCAAGCGACACTGAAATTCACCAATCACATTGCGTTATTACCGAGTACTATAAAACCTTTGGATTAGCTTAGTTCAAGAATTAACCACAACGTGGAACTTTTTATTTGTACTTCCAGATAATAATAAATGCTATTTTGTCAAGAAAGGTGTGGATGGGTCAAATCAACTGTAATTCGATATTAAAGTGTTACAGTACCGGCTGTGACAGCCTGAAGAACGAATATAAATATAAAGTTCCACGTTAAGAGGGCGTTTCTAACGAATGAGCGGGAAAGTTGATATTTGGACATTCCGCTCTTAACCGTTAGAGACTTTAATATCCTGTTGATATCACTAATAGTCATAATTCGTGATAGAATAATGTTCAAAGAAGGCAATAACATATTTGTATATATTGAACTTGCTGTAATTAAAGAAAACAAAGGATGTTGGATAAAAACAACAAAGGATATTGGGTAAAAACAATATCCTCTGTTTTTATAAATTACACTACGTTCAATTGGACTTTTCTCTCTAATTAGGCTCTTATTTCCTATAACAAATATGTCATTGCCTTCTTTGAACCTTAACAGATCAAGAATTAAGACTATTAGTGATATCAACCGGATATTAAGGTCGCTAACGGTTACGAGCGAAATGTCTAAATATCAACTATCTAGCTCATTCGTTAGAGTCGCCCTCTTAGGTTAATTGTCGAACTAAGCTAATCAAATCTTTAGACTTAGAGCAATATTATTGGTTGACTTAAAGGTCGAGCGCGACATTCGCTGAAGTCTGGGCGATCTTTAAGCAGTGTGATAGTAACTAACGGAATGTTTACTATCACAACAAGCAACTATCACACTTTACCATTAACGTGTGAAGCAGGCTTTAGTCACTTCCTTGGAGATACTAAATTTATTTAAAAAACGGGGTCAAGTATATCTTGAAAAAAGTCGTATGAATATAGTCGAGTATCTAAATAAGAAGGGATAAGCGGTGTCGGTTTAAGGCGGTTTAAGGACTTCTCGGACCCTTGGGCGTTGAGCAATTATGTGCTCTTAACTGCTCCATCTTAAACTATCCAACATCCACGACTAAACACGACCTTTTTTTTTCCCATTTTTGTATTGTTTTAGCAGTGTTGCATTATTTTAAATAAAGTAACCTTACGCCTTTGATTATTAAGGACAAATAAAGTTATTCTCGAAAATAAAATTTATATTTTTTAGACACGGTAACCTTACAATGTCAAAGTTTGGCGTTTGAATTTGAATATAAATATTAAAATTTGAGGTTAAGTTCTTTTTGTGTTGAATTGTGAATACAGTTTGTTAAACTTTTGACATTTATATTTATTTATTAATTTATTGTATGACGTTGCTAAGGATTATAAATCTAATTCTCGGATTAAAATATAATTTGCCTTTATGCAACCGAGCGTTACACTTACTATTTAAGGTGTAGGGGTTGCTCTGAATTAAGAAGGTTCCAGACGAGCTTGCGCTATTAAAAACCCTTAGCTGTAAAGTAAAAGCATAACAGGACCTAAGATCCTAAATATGCATAAATATGTCGCTCTGAATTATCATGTCTTTCAGCTACTGAGCTACTTAACATTAATTTGTCATATTACATCGGCCATTTTGAATTTTACAATTTAGTTCAAAGTTCGTAATTATCAAACTTTAATCTAACAAAGTCTAACGAAAAGTAAAATTTTCCATATTTAACACCCTGTGGAGGTAAAACCAATATTTGGAGGGTCGCGTCAATGACAACTTTTGATTACAACCCATAAACAACGTAATCCGAAAAATTCAGCAAAAATCGACTGGAAGCCATTTTCTATAAAAAGTTCACGGGGTGTCCTCTTGAGAATTTTAGTGTTTTCTGTCGTTAAATTTTTTTCATTTCGCAAAGCAAAAAAATTCGTCTCGCCTTTCTTATCTAAAAAAAGTTTCCCAATAAAACTAACCTTTCAAGAGACTTTTAAGAAGTTAAAGCATCACAAGAAAATTTTCCTGCTCAAACTTATTTAGTAAACTTAATTTGTAAAATTACATGCGCAATCTTTGCTATTTATTTGTAGTTGCACAACTTGGAATTGATGTGACGCGACTTTGCTCCCGTTTAAAATTTATAACTTCAACTTTATACATACGAGTTTAAGGAGAGGTTGTACTTTATTATACGTTTGATCTTAGCTTTAAAATCAAATCTCATGCGGAGGTTTTTTTTCAAAAAAAAACAAAAATCTTTGTACCAGTGTATGCAAATCCAACTCGTTATTTAGTCAAATCAAGAAGCGCTTGTTACTCCAAGTACTCCGCTAACTTACTGCACTAATTAAATTGCGACGACGAATAAATTCAATGCGCAAAATTTATTTATCTACTACCAATTATAATTATTTTGAACACTATTTCTTTTTGTTCCAGGTACGTAATTGAATTTTGCATCACTACTACGTTAAGGGCATATCTCTGGACGTTAAGGTCAGTTTAAATCGAAGTGGTAATAAAAACGTAAAGTTTGTGTGGGATAAAGTTTAAATGCCGTTGTTGTTTAGGGAGTAAGAGGGGTATTTTTCGCTTTGTTTTAGAATTTTGTGTATTCTAGACAATCATTTATTTGAGCTTTCGGGCGAAAATTTTACGTCAAAAACTACACCCCATTTCTCATCTAAATGTAGATGTCTAGTTGATATCACAAAATATTCGGAAAACGCCATTTGCATGTTATATAAAAGAAGAAAATGTTTTGTTACTCACCTGTCAGTCAAAATGTCGCAAATTTTCTACATTATACCTACTGTTTTATAGTTTTATGCAAAATTTAATTTTGTCCCTCGGAAAATTGTAATAAATTTCAACTTATTAATTACTAACTTTCATAATCTCAAAGTTTCTATTTAAGCCTTTGAATGCAGAAAAGCATTATAAAAAGTGTTTTTAATTGGGATTTTAATTACAAATTATTGCCGCAAAAATCGATTTTTTAAAGCTTTTAATTTTTGTGGTATTAACTAACGTCCTATTTTTTTAATTTTACGAGCTTCTTCCTTTTTGTGTTTTTCCCCGTTCGTTCGTTTATTAAAAGTTTAAACTTTTTCGTGCCACTAACCACCATTTCTATAGCAACTTTGAAAAAATATTCCTTAAGGGGTCTAAGAATAATCTCGGGGGTTTTAAGTGCTATAAAAAGTTACCGAAATTGGATCGGATCTATTCGTTGATTTTTACAAACTACAATAAACCACAATATGGCATTTTTTACATTTAGATCGAAAATTTTCAATGCTGTTGCCTTTCTCGACTACCCTTTTGTAAATTTAGCACATAATCGAACTTTTTATTAGAAATTAATCGGGTAATTTATAAATAAAAAGTTTTTTTCTACAAAAGATTTTCATCAATAATAAATTTGAAATTACCTATGTGTGTGAAATATTTTTATTTTTAGAACGAACAACGTCCAATTTAACAAAACATTTAATTCCCCGACTTAATTTATTTTGATTAATTTAGTTTAGCAAATTTATGCTAAAAAACTCTAATTATGTTTTTTTGGGGCCGTCATAAAAATAATAGCCTCTATTAAGAGAATATGGGGTGTAAGTTGACAGTATCGTCGGGCATAATAAAATGTCAACGCCCTTAGTACTCGTGCCCAACTCATCCGAGACTGTGTGGTAGCCATTTAACCATCTATGATGTAAAGAGAAATTACATTTTGTCTCTACTACATACATAAAAGTTTTTAAATCACACGAAAAAGAAAACAATTGACAATTCAACTTGTGTTGCGTTTAATCGAATTTATTCCCCCTTTTCAATTCGTCGCTTGTTGGGTAGTTTCTTTTATTTAACTTTTAAAAAGGATTAAGAGCTCGTCCGCGTAGTTTTTAATTTTTTTCCAACGAGACTAACTCTGTAATCACATTTTCTTGAAAGTACAGTCAGCCTCACAATTATTGGACACCCTGTCTATACGCCAGGGTGGTTATTAGCCAACAACGACAAAAGGACAGAAGGGGAGGTTGTTGATTAACTACTTGATAGCAAAATAAAGTTACCTCTCAATTTAAGTGTGGTTGTATCCACAATTCGTGCTAAACGTATAGCCAGGGTGGCCAATAATTGTGGGGCTGACTGTACATGAACACTGGATTTTAATGGCTCGACCGAAAGGTCAAAAATGTAGAATTTAAATTTTCTTGTTGAATGAGGAATTATTTTTACTGAAAGATGATTATTTGTGACAAATAGTTGGCTTCGAAAACGACGCGTTTCCATTGTTTTAATGACGTGATAATGAGTGTTTCACCTATGAGGGAGTTCTAGAAAGCTCTTTGTTTGAAATGTGTGTTAGAAATTGAGTGTCATCTGTGTGAGTCAATATGTTTTTGCTTTATTTAATATCTCTGTTTATTATACAGTTCAATCGATTCAACAGGAAGAAATACAGACACAATGCCTCAACAGTTAGTCTGTCCCCATTATAGGGATACTGCTAAATACAGGGTGATTTTTTTAAGTGGTACGTTGGTATCTCGGAAACCGTAAGAGTAACGATTAGCAAAAAGTTAAATTAGCAAAGAGTTGCAATTTTAAGAACCCGTTTAGGAAATTATTTAAAATTCGAAATATTTTCAGAGATAACGCAGAAAAACTGAAAATTGGTAATTTGTTTTTCGACGGTAGTTTCCAAATGACTTACTTTAGAAAAAAAATTCTCGAGAAAAATTTTCAGGAGGTCAAAAAAGCTATCTAACGATACCAAACTCGACTTTTTATCACATCGACGCTAGGCGTCGCGACGTCCAACTTTTTATTTTCTCAAGGAGACCTATCATTTTTTGTTTCAAAAATTACTCAATACGCTTCTCTAAATTCAGATACCAAACGAGAACTGTCTTTCTTGTACTTTTCTTAATTTACACAACTTTTCAGGTTACGTTATGTTAATATGTTAGTTTGTGTTATTTTTTACGATGAAAAATAACTACTCTAAGTATTAGTATAATCAAGTTTTATAAAAGTAAGTTAATCAGGAAATAAAATGACCGTGCGAAGATTAATAATAATTTGATTTATTTTTATTTCCTGATCAATTTACGTTTCTAAAACTCTAAAAACTAAGTTTTAGTCGTCAATTTTCATCGTAAAAAATCACATAAAGTAACGTTACTTAACGTAACATAACATAACCTGAAAAGTTGTGTAAATTAAGAAAAGTACAAGATAAAAAGTTATCGTTTGGTATCAGAATTTAGACAAGCCTACTGAGTAATTTTTACAAAAAAATGATAGGTCTCTCTAACAAAATGAAAAGTTGAACGTCGCGACGCCTAGCGTCGATGTGATAAAAAGTCGAGTTTGGTATTGTTTGATAGCTTTTTTGACCTCCTGATAGGTCATTTTGCAACTACAGTCAAAGAACGAAAATGCCAATTTTCAGTTTTACTGCATTATCTCGGAAACTATTTTGAATTTTTTTGGCTTCTTTAGCCATGTTGGGGAATTGTTTGAAGTATCTCAGCAAATTAGAAGTGATAAACGGGAGCCATAGAGCCTTGTAAGTCACTTTCACTATGCACGGTATTTCAAATCACTTTGGTGTACCTAGATAGGTACTTTCAATTTTCCTTTCTACATCAATGAAAATGCTTCTTACTTAATATTGAACATTTTTATCTTTATTTGTATAGTTTTTAGTGATAAATTTCTCGTAATAAAATGGGAGATTTCAGAAAAGAGCTTTTTGAAGTCCAACATCATGATAATTTTCCACAAAAATTCATTAAAAAAAATGTCAAACGAAAATTGTTTACTCTCGAGTTAGAAGGGAAAGGTTTGGGAATTTTGTGGTTTCAATATTATTAGCGACCAAGTAAAATATGGCAGTAAATATTTGATGAGTTGACAAAATGGAAGAATGTTTTGAGAGCGAAAAATCGTTGGAAAATTTTGTAAAAAAATATTTTTAAGATAATTGTTTTAAGTTTTAACCACAACCCTAGAGTTTTTTTAGACGTGCTAAGAAAAATCAAACTGTGATGTAGCTCGACACGCATGATGGATTAAAATCGTACTTTTCAATCTACATACATCTTCATATATGGACTCACTCTTCCAACGTTTACTAATAAATGATCGGAAGTTAAACTTTTATTTATTATTGTAGTAATTGCTCAAGCTGTTTTTTGGTAGAGACGGAAATGTAAGAGAAACCCTAAATTGTTTAATTGACGTGAGTCCTATATACATTCCTTAGGGAGGCGACGTTTTGCTGCTAATGTCAATGAAATATAACCGAAATGTTCGCCGGTGCGATATCAACCATAATTTGGTTTCTATTTAATTAATTTTTGGCCTTTCACGTTTTTTAATATATTATTTTTAGTTTCTCGTTTGCTTTTAATAGGATTTATTTTCTGTCTTTTTATTTTTATACCAACAAAAGTGTCGTCTTTCCGCCTTAATTCTAAACTTTTGAAAAGAACCTCGAAACGTAAATAAAAGGTAGTTTATGTCATGTCACAGACTTGAAAGTACAGGAAGATTAGTAACATTTTACTTTTTTTGACTCGCGAGTCTTCATATTAAAATTTCGCCTTTCCTCCTCGCATTATGTGAAAATTCATATTTCTAAATAAATCTTACACCTTGCTTCGACTCGACAACATTTTCGATTCGTAATACTCCATCTTAATTTTGACAAAAGACTAAACTGAGTCTGCCTGCGGCTTTCTAGGATAACATTTCTCATTTACATATGTTACAAATTGACTATAAATATCACTAGCGAGTTGTGAGACTAAAATCTGTCTCGAGAGAGCTTCGAGGTAACTTTGAAACCGTAACAAATATTTCTACTTACCGTTGGTCAAATAAAATTAACGACTTTTAAGTTAACACAAATCACAAAATTTACACTTTTAGGACTTTAAATAACGTACCCCCTTTTTAATTTAAATTCTTAATTAACGAAAATTAATTGGAATTGATCGGGAGATGAAACGATGTTGATTCACCTAATTTTCTATCGAGTCTTGATGATATTTACCGATAAAGGGGGACGCTTTTTCTTCATTATTCAATTTAGGGATGTAGCAAATAATTTATTTGTAGTAAAAATATTGTTGATTTATTGTCTTATAACTTTTAGTTTTCACAAAATTTGATACCAGAAGAATAATAGCGTTTGAACATGTTGAGGTAGAGTTTTCACTTATTTTCTTTATGACTTGACGATTTTCTTTTATTTTTAAGGCCTGTGTAACAACACCCTTTCACAAATTTTGATATACATTCTATCCTGATTCTTAATAATTAGTCGCGCTCCTAACTGGCAGGGCTGGACTAGCCCGAAACAATGAAAAAAGTATATTGGAAATATTTAGATATATATGTATTAAAAAAATGAAAAATATGCCTGGTCATGGTGCTCTATGGCAGGGGTGACCAACTTCACTAAATATATGATCAACTATTTTTCTTTAAAATGTGGCGCGATCTACCTACTACAGTAATGATGTCAGCTATGATACAGGCAGCTGCACAGATTATAGATTTATATATTTAGAAATAGATGGCTGAGTCCCCACTCTAAATGGTAACCATGTTTTAGTTCTTACCATTATCGTTGTTGGCGCTGACAACAAATTTGGTGCTTGGGGTGCTTGTAATAATAATAATTATTTTTGCTAAATTTAACTCGTTATTTTTCGTAAGTGATCGTATTATGACCACCTCTTCATTTTTTGAACTTCCTGTGAAAATTAATATAAAATAACTGTTCATTTTATTGTAATATATTTATTAACTAGTTGCTACAAAAATTAACGTAACAACTTGGTTTAACATTATTTACTACATTTCTACAAATTGGTCATTGCTCAACTTTGTTTTAAATTGGGTGTTTCCACAATCAACTAAGTATCAACTTAAACTTGCCTTCAATTAGGTTTTCATCCGATTTCTCTACGATGCCAATGTATTAACGAAGTTTAACCGTTTTGAAAATAGTAACTCTTCTTTTACACTCCTCGTCGAACACATCATTTATCATGCACTAAAATTCGCTCTTTTAACTTCATGATTTGAACACCGTTTTTTATTCAAACTTTAAACTGTTCTGTTCAATTTAGATGCCATATCAATACATGGTTTCTGCTTTGGGGATCACTACTCAAACATTCACACAAATGACAAATTATTTTTTGCACAATCGTGTTCTATTCTGTACTTACCAACAATGTTTATACTAACAGAAAGTTGATTTTACCAAACCATTGTATGTGTCCATAGAAACAATAAAATAATGATTTCGAAATATTTAACCAAAAGCACAAGGGTGGTAAGTGAAACAGATGTTTGAGCTATTTGTTACTTTTATTCTTGTTACTGGGACAACATTGTTCTCCAGCGGTTACTATTTTGAATAAACTTTAAAATTATAAAAATTATTTACAACTGTTAACTAGTGTCAGTTTAAAAAATGAATTTATTATTAGTTATTTTTCACGATTGTGCAAAAAATAGTATGCAATACTCGGATCGTTAAGTGCTTTTCTTAACAAATCTCGAAAATTAGAAAAACTCGACCCTACGGGTCTCGTTTTGCTAACATTTTCTGGATTTGTTAACTATGCACTTACCGACCATGTATTGTATTGCAATGTACTATTAAAATAAACTTCAATTTTTACATTATATCACATTCCTACTTGATCCCTATGTATTAAATACGCGGATCTCGATGCTGCCAGCGCCATACCGTGATGGTGGTAAGAACTACCTACCCCCCTACCGATGATGGTAACCTACGTCTCACCCTAGCTCCCGCATCTATTGTAGAATATATCTCAGTTATCTGTGGGCAGCTGTCTCTTCAGCCATTTTGGTTCAATTGTCAAAGTGAAGTTTAATGTAATTTGCACTATTTCGATTTTGCGAGCAGCAAAATTAGAGTTAACATAATGTTGTCTAATATTTTAAGATATGGATCTGTTCTTATCAAAAAATTTAAGAATATGGCTTAACCTCATCTAAAATAATCGAGTTTGTTATAAATAGCGGAAATTGGGCTATAATTTGCTTCCCGCGTGTCTTATAGTTGAAGTGGTCCTGTGTTTGATATTTCATGTTCTTTACGAATCCTCACGCGGGCACTGGGAGATTCCGCATGCTGGTTTGAAGACCATGGTAACCGCATTAGACAAGCTCGTCTGCTCGTCGCCTGCTTTTTTGTTAGTCATATTATTTTTGGATTAAGATCCTAAAAAGTTTGGTCTTGCTTTATTCTCCAAATCACTACGAAAAATATTTTAGAGGAAGCATTTATGACGAATTTTCCTCACTTTCATGCTCCAACCGTATTTAAAATCTGGGGTCATGATGCGAGAGAGTAAAGGTATAATTACTCTAGCGAGATAACCTTAAAAAAGCAAGCAACGTAACGACAAATTACGTCCCTTAAGAGTAAAGCTTTTAAAAAAATTAACAAAAATTCTCACTTTTAAAACGTATCAAAAGTTTCCATCGTAATTTATTTCCGAAGCTTTAATTGCTTAAAACAAGAAGCATTAAATGTAGTTCTCAGCATCGCACACAGGTCATTTAAGTGTCTCGAAATATAATTCAAAGAACATTATAGCACTTTGATTAAATGTGTATGTAGCAAGCGGCGCAATTTACCCCATTTAGACGGTTTCGCTCCGTCAACTATCTCGCTCTGAAACTCAAAATCGTCCCGAGCTCCCTTTTTTTTCGAATAAACCTAATCTTTTAATTCGCACCAGTAATCTTTAAAAAAAATTGCACTTCGCTTAATAAATGTGTAATTGACGTTCATTTTTTTCAAAAGATACAAACGGTCTTTTTGTTTGTTTAGGCTTTTGTTCTTTATTGTGGTAGCAAACTTTCGACGAGTTTTGATAAAGTATAATTTAAGCGAAAATCGCCTTTTTGTGCGCGGTGGGAAAATCTAATAATAATTAGAGGTTTAATCGAATCAAAGTAGATTTTGGATTTGCCTCCTTGAATTCATTATCGTTATTGCGCGCACGAGGGTGAATTAAAGAGATATCGTTTCTTGTTAAGATTGTTGTGTCATTTACGCAGTTAGGGGTGGGTTTTAGTTGCAACAGCTTCGTGTAAACCACAATTTAATATTTGTTAATATTAAATTAACATTTACTCCTGTCTAGACCTCGTAATTATTATTAAAATTTGTGCCTTGTAACGGCTCAACTTTTATTATTAACGATCTTCCAACTAACGCGCGTTTTATTAAATTATTAACTTTTGTTTTTAATAAAATTTTAATCTTTTGATTTAGGATCTTTGTTTTACAAAGGGTTTTGATTTGAGTGTCGGAAAAACTATCAAAAGAAAAAGTTCAAAAGGGAACTTATGCGATGTGATTTTTCATCGAAATTCGATTTTTCAGAAAAACTCCATTTCTTTGATTTATCTCAGATATGGAAAAAATTTCTTAGCTCGAACGGAGATTTAATTGTTTTTTTTTGTTTGGCGTAAATTGTAAAGGTTAATTATGTGTTTGCAAGAGCAATTAGGCTCGAAATAATAAATTAATGGACAATAATTCAGGTGACATTTAAAGTTGGATTTGTAAAGTTCTAATTAGGTTGACGCTAACATTAAGTTACCAGACTGAAACATTAGAGCCATTGTTGAGTATAGATAATCTTTGCTTTAGCTCTCGGGAAACTTGAATTTAATTGTGGTACTACTAAGTACTATTAGTTAATGAAGACTAATAGCTTTGTACTAGGTGTAATACTTTAAAAGGAAAACTTTAATCTTCCTTAACAATTAATGATGCCCTTTCTTCATCTCTTAATTCATTTGCATAAGCACTCCGTTCAATGTACCATTATTTATCGCTCAAGTAGCTAAATTCCTTACGTGGCCACTTGAATTATTTCTCCAAGTCGTTTCGGCTGATTGAAAGTATATGACTCGGATTTATTTTATCGAATTGCAGTCTCATTAATTGTACGAAATGTGCTGTGCACACCTTAATAAGTAGTATAAGTATGCTAATAGATCATACTCATAAGTGCTAATAGCTCGATGAATTAATCATTGTCTTTTTTTTGAAAATTAATAATTCATATCCCGATTTTCCCTTCTTTTATTTTAAAAATAAAACACAGGAGACTTTTTCAGACCATGATTGATGAAATTAACGTGCAAAACTTTTGAATTCACTTTTCTATTTTGATTGATTAGTTTGATGAATTTAATTATTGACTTAATCAATCAAAAGAATTCATTACCAACCAGAAGTTCTAAATCTTTTTTTTTAATTAAAGATACTTTATCTAATTACCAGTTTTTAAGAGCCTAAACGCAGGTTTATGATATCTTTCTCTATCAAATCTATTTAAATTACTGAAGAGTCGTTCGATGGTTGAAAAAATTAAAAAATCGCCATGGAAGGAAGCACTTCGTATGAGGCATGAGATCTTACTACGTCACTTGTTTCTATGTTTTTTATGCTTTAAAAGACTTAAATCGAGCCACCTTTTGTAAAGTTTAACATGTTAATTATTATGAGTTGCTTTTAAAGGCATTCCTTTACACAGTAGCTGCAAAGTAGCTTAAATAGTTTTTAGAACGCGTTTAGATTGTTAAGTAACACAAAATCTTTTAGTTTGAGTGGTTGTTTGAGGTTGTCGAGTGAATCCGAGTTGGTCTCCAGATTTACAATATAAGGCTCCCACTCCATTTTAATAAAGAACTCCTCGTTTCGCCATCGTGGTGAGCGGGAGCGCGTTCCATGTCAATTTTCTCCCTCCGTAATTTTGCTCCGTGGTTAATTAATTAATTTTATTTTCAATCCTTTTCATTTTTATTTTTCCCCGTGTTAAATTAATTAATTATTTTAATTGGCTATTAGTGACTATTCCTTTGCCTTTAGCAAACCCGTATGTACTGTTTCTTTCAGGTCTAGTGGTCTGTCTTTAAAGGTCTGAATAGGTTTTGAGGGCAGGTCTAATGGTCTGGTGGCAGAAATTACCCGTGTGCCCGTGTCTTCCTGGTCAGATGGTATCTCCCTAAAGATCTATTAGGTCTTGAGAACAGGTCTGGTGGTCTGGGGATACGCTCGTTTCTCTCGTGTCTTCTAAGTCAGGTGGTCTCGTGGCTACGGCCCCTGTCTCCAACTGAGCGACGCTTAAAGGAGATTTAATGCAACACCCGGTTTCCGGTATTACTGTTGATTTACAGTTGTGGTGACCACTGCCTGTCCATTTATGGCCTTTGGGCATAATAATTTTTGGGACCTCTTTAAGTATGTATAATAAATTGTTGATACAATACACCCTGAACCCGACTATCAGAAAAATGAACGAGTAACACCGTCTCTGGGTACCGGTTGTAGAATAGGCCCAGGGAATCTCCTGCCAGTCGTTAGAGGCGACTATCTGGAGTAAATCTCGTAACAATTCTTTATCTACATCGTTACTTCCTACCTATCGTCATATTTATACTAATCTTCACCTGTTAATGAGCGATCAAAATTAGATTGCTTCGAGAAGCCTATAAATTTTGTAAATCACTCATGTTTGCTAAACTTTCAATATAGACATCCCTTCTAAGATGCAATTTCATTTTGACGACACCGTAATATACCAAACGTGTGTTCCCTATTGCACTATTGTGTGCAATCCGGATAATCAAAGGTAATAGCAGTCCGGAAAATCGAGTTTCATTATTATTTTAAAGCGCAGTTGGTCGATAAACTTCATAAAAGTGTTTTCTTTTGCCATTTTTTAAAGAATTTTTCAATTTAATAACCATTTTAAGTATTTCCAAGACGCAAACTTGATAATTTCAATTCTCAAAACGTCAATTTAAAGTAAAAATGAATTGGTCTTGTTGAGAACTTCTGGTAAATGGAAGTTTGCTTTTGCTTTTTATTTGCTTTTCTACTAGTGTTGTAAATTGATAAGATTGTGTACATTACCTATTTAATTTTTTTTATACTTTTTAATATACCCAGCTACTCTATTGCGGATTATCAAGTTTAATTTTATAAAATAAACGTTTTCTTTAGAATATGGAAATTTTAAACCTTTTTTTCTTGTTTTTCTCAGCACGAAAAATTTAATTGTCTGCGAGAAATTCCCCAGACAATCTTATAGACATTTCATTTGTTAACTTCCACTTGATAAGTTCGATTGATCGAATAGAAGGACCATGTCAAGTGGTCATCTAAATCCTGCCCTTCCTCCCCCTTTTAAAGATTCTATCTCTAACTACAATTTTTTCAAACAACTATCTAAACTTCAGTTGAGATTTTTTTTATTTTATAAGTTGAAAAATGATCTCTCAAAAGATGAACTATCACATTTTTTTTCTTTTGCCTCACAAGAGTGGCATTAAGGATCTTAAATAAGCTGCGAATCGAATATATACAGCACTTTGCATTTTGAATAAGTTGAAAATAAGTTTTGACAGTGTCAACCAACGTGATATTTTAACTCGCTGCTTTTAGAATTCATTATCACTTTATTTTATTACGTCAGCTTGAGTGGAGAAAACTTATTTTTAAGTTTTAATAATTTTCGTTTAATGGGGTTAATTTTGTTGTAGGGAGAATTTTTAATTGTATGAATATTTTATGTTTAATTTCAGGTTAATAATTAAATTAGGGCAGTCGGAGTTCAAAAACTTGGGCTTGCAATGGATGGACAATGGCGAGATCAAAAAACTTAGCTTAGTTCCTAAATAATTGGTTGTAAAATTTTAATATTGGAAAAGCTTTTAGAATGACACTTTTAGTACCTTTATCAGCTAGTTCATTAAGTTTACTTTAACTTTACAACTATCGGCTCTTTAATAAATAGGCAACACTCTATACTTCTCTGGTGACCGATTTAAATTTTATAGGTAAATCGTCATAGTTTGTTTGTGATGCTCAAGGTGGATTTCCATTACTGCATCGTGCGGTGCGCAATTTTATTGGTCAGTTTTAAATATTTGGCATCGAATATTTAAAATCGACCAATAGAATCTCGCTTTACAGTGGCCGCAGCACCGCAAGACGCAGTAATGGAATTAAAAACAGCGTGTGTTGTTGGTTGCCTACTTTTAGGAAATTAGAAGTAAATAATTCAAGCTTAAGGCGCCTACTTTTGAACCTAAAAAATTAATAAATAGCAAAAAATAACATGTTTGGGCCGCGAGTTGGACGTGCTTGTGTTAGACCAACTGTAGTGAGGAAAGAATGTTACATGTTCTTAGAACTTATCAAATGACCCTCGTAATTTTGGTTTCAATTTAATCATTTAATGATTTTGGTTGTTAAATTTCAAATTTAACATCTGCCTACTAGACGTTGTTTTTAGTTGAGCGCTTCTGACTTGAATAAGTCAATCTAGCAGTCTTTCTAGCAGTTTTTCGGACTCATACTCGGCTTCGCCTCTTGCAGCAACTTCACATATTCGTCCGATAAATTCAACTTTTCGTCCTTATATCATAAATAACTATTTTGAAAACTTTTCGTACATGTGATATTCGATTTTTATATACCCAATATTCATCCAATATTTAAACAACAAAGTGTATTTTTTTCAATTTTCTCACCTTATAATCCGAATTGTGTCACTCAAGTACTTTTGTAGGTTATTTACTATGCAAATGCTTTGATTTTTAATGCAAATCTTGAAAAAATGTGAACTCGAGAAGAATATTAAAATATAAGGAAATTGAATATTGTTTAATAATATTTAATATCGGCCATTTTCTTTTATTTTTACACAGACACATCAGCTGGGATTTGACAAATTTTTGCATTCATAAATAATATTTTAACAGTGGTAAATTCGCTAAAATTTGTTTACATCACTTTTTTGACGACACACATAATTTTTTTTAGTCAACGTACATTTTAATTTTGGCGTCATCCCTTAAAAAAAACACTTTAGCTTTGCACAACGAGTAATACCTTTGAGATGAATAGTCCGATCCTTGAATCGAAAGTAATATTTGGTGGTGATATTAAAATTTCATAAAGAAACCCTTGGGAAATGAAATAATTTTTAAAAAGTAATCATCGAACCCTTACACGTGTAGTCGAATCGAACTACATAGTTGCATTGACTTGTGGTTTAAAAGGGTAGTTTTGTCGTACTAATCTCTGGTAATTATCTTGTAAAATTAGTGTAAAGAAGTAAACTTGTGTATTGAGGGTGAGAGAGGGATTTTTGTTGGTGGGGAGGCGTCACGACGCTTTCAGTCCGCCACTGTAATCGGTGCGTGCCGGAACGATGCCTAACAGATCTATATCCATGTGGACGATTTAGTGTTTTGTTTTAACTATCTCCCCCCGAGTAGAAAGTTTGGAAATAAATTTTTTTAGTTAAAGGGTACGTTTTTACTCGGAATTTTTTTACGTAATTAATTACCCTAAAGCAATTATTTTGGCATGTTTGGTTAGGTAACTTAATTATTTAATCTTCTCCGCTGATGGAATATTTAATTTTTTTGTCTAAAATTTAAGTTAGGATGGTACAACTTGAAGTGAAATTAAGAGGGTTAAACGAATTAACTTTTAAAAATTTTTGCAAAATTTAAATAAAAGTTTTTAATTCTTGATAATTTGTTAAAAAATTAAATTTATTGCTTACGTATGTAAAACAACAAATTTAAAATTCAAATTTTTATAACTTTTTGTTAGGTGGAAAATCTTCTCTTAATTGCTCGTAGAGTTTTATTAAAAAAATTAATGAATCATAAACTTGTTAAATTTTGACGAATTTAGTTTAAATTAAAAATTTATTTCCAAAGTTTACTTTAAACGTAAAATTTATGGCATTTAATAAAAAAAAAAGCAACTAAACCATTATTTAATGATCATTAAGATCTCTTAATTAAAGGAGTGTCATAAATTCTTTTAATTATATCGGGCTTTCTTTGCAATAAATAATCGATAAAAACCCTCACACGTTAAGATTTTATTAAGTGTCTCCCAAAGTGATGGTTTGAACTTTGCTTATTGAATTTTTTTAACGAGCATAAAAAATGTTCACCCTTAACAATATTAACAATAACAACAACAACAATAACAATAACAACATCAACAATAATTTAAACGGAAATGGTTTGCGGCTTTCCGCTCAAGGCATGGAAACTCTCCAAGCTTTTCTTCGCGATCACGGCAATGAGTGCATTCGACAATTTGTTCAGGTAGTTGTAAAAAAATTCTGATTTTTTTCTTTCTTATTTCTAGGATAATAATATTTTGATCAGGTGCTTTTTTCGATCCGACAAACGTGATTCGAATACTGTTATTTTTTGGCTGAAAAATTAAGTCGAATTTTACAGACTCGCTTAATTATTTGGTTGCTATCGAGTCGTGCATTTTGGCATCAGTTCAATTTTCTCTGTGATAAGTTTTAATAATAATGTCGGCTTTTCTTTTTTTATTATTTATCATCAAGTATGAGAGAAATTGAGGAAAAATATTAAGACAATTTGAGTTGGAAACTAAACCTTTTTGACACTTCATATTCATTTTCGGTTAGTTTGTTGCTGTTATTATTTGCTTCGAGCACCGCTTTTATCCCATTTAGTAGAATTTCTGTTTCTATTTGTGTAATTAGTGCGTTTATCATTTTGATCAAAAGCTTTAGAAATGGTTAATTATTTGATATTACAATAACAGGTGAAGTAAACCAAAATAACACAGGAGGTTTGTTTAAATTAGATTTTAGAACAAGCGAGAGATGCAGGTTTATAGCTAATGCAGTTGAGCCAATCAATAAACAATTTAAAAGAGATTAATTAGCTGATATTTATTTATTCTTTGTAAGCGCTAATCCCTAATTTAATTTAGTATTTAATTTTATCAAATAAATATACGCGTATAATGTGTGAGGTTTTCATTATTATCATTATCATCCAAGAAGGCTTAGAACTCTGCTTTAATCTTCATATGTCATAGGGCTATAGCCTCGGCTATAGCATAATTAGAATAATATAATTTCTACTGCAGGATCAAATAGGGCACATATAGCGGGTGTCAACTTTCAAATCGGAACATAGGGAAAGGGTAAAAACCTAATAACATTTGAAATCACTTATTTACAGTTTGCTGCTCGTCAGATAAATCTATAAGGACGATATAGTGAAATCCTAATAATTTTGTTACGTATTGCTCTACCCAACAGTCAAATATTGTAACCTATTATAGCAACATGACTAAACGACAACTATAAATGCCATGGGCCATGAGTGTTCATATTTTTAAATTGTGAAAATATTTAAATTATACTTTTTAAAGTCAAGAAAGTCGTTTATAAAGAACCTACCTATTTGTTATCAACATTGGACGCCGAAAATAATTATTTTTCGATAGATTTCACTACCACCTTTATTGATTTATCTGGCTAGTGTAGTAAGCTGAAAACAAGTGATTTCCATTGTTATTTCACTATGTCTTACATTGCAAGTTGGCACTCGGTATGGTTTAATCCACTTTCATAGAGATACATTCATTTTTCTAACTGTAATTTTCTCGAGTGTTTGCAGCAAATGTAAAGATTTCACAATTTAAAAATATTTCAAAAAGTCTCATCCAAGTTAAGCCATTTTATATAGGTATTCAGTACTTCTTCTTAGTAAAAGATGGTAAATACAAAGAGATATTTTAACATTAGGTAATTTAGAAACAATTTTTACGACCTTCCTCTCAGTATATTTATAGGAATGTAGCGGTGGTTGTTATGTTCAAATTTCGCGCCTTTACACCACCGTGGTATTTCAACCCTTTATTGTCAGGGTGCATCAACACCATCGGCATCCGGCAGTTCATCATCGATCTTCACATGGTCTGCACGGGAAATCTTCATCGGTCGTGAAACTGCATACCGGCCTCCCTTGACGCCTCAGTCAGTTATGTTTGTTAAATTGTTTTTATCACGAATTAATTATATTGTTTATCAAGAATTAATTATAAACACTCATAAAGAATGAAGAAGATGAAGATCTCACATGCAAACCATGTGAAGATCGACTATGAACTGCCGGATGCCGATGGTGGCAAAAAAGGGTGGTGTAAAGGCGCGAAATTTGAACTTAACAACCAACCACTACTACAACGAAAAGTTGTCTTCCACCGGGAGTCATACCAGGTGCTAACAGTCAGCACCTATTATAATTTTCGCCTTTTTTGATATCCACAGTTTTCATTCAACGGTTTCCAAAGTTCTAAAATTTTGCGCCATCGGTTGTTTTTTTCGTGGCACACTATGAGCAAACTTCACCTTGGATTTTTTATTACGAACTGCGTTATTTTGTCAATTCTAATTTTCCTTTTTTCTTTAACGAAATATTTTGTCTGTAAAATGCAAAATATATAATTGAAGCTATACTTTACCTCGCAAAAAGCCGAGGGTTTAAAAGGATCCAACAACTCTAATTAGTAATTTAATTTAACAATATTATAATTGAATCATCAAAATAGTAACGCAGAGAGAATGTTTATTTAAATGTATGTTGTAGGTACGCATATGTGGTGGATATTCCTGTAGATAGCAAGAGAGGCAGCTTCGCAAATAACATTTTAAGCGGTAATTCCTTAAATATACCTTATTAGAACGATTAGAACCTTTGGTATGATGAAATGATCTAGAGAAAATTTACTCGAATGAGTTTACTCTAATGGAATTTTTGTCTAAAACGTGGTGCGGTTACTAACAATCTCCCTATTTCGATCTCAACAGTTTTCTTTTGCATTTTACCAAAAAAAAACTCTTATCTACGACTACGATTGTTTTTACGGTTCGTATAAAGGGAATAAAAAAGCACGCCTACCATTTAAAAAAATCTTAAGATGACGATGCTACGGTGTGCCATGAGGAAAAACAACTGACTAACGCTGAATTGTAAATTATTGGATATCATTAAGGTTTTTTGGAAAGTTTGTCTTTAGCAGGGTGGTTACAAAAGAACGTGTTGACTCGATACAGGGTGTGTCCTTTAAACAAAAATGCAGAAATATGCCACTCATGTGGTGCAATTATGACGGCTTTGGCAGCTTTCCAAGATAATAAGGAAATAAAAATAATATGATATTTAAATTGTTATAAAGCAGTCAAAAAAGTGAGGTCTTTACGTCCAGTGTGCGAGTAAACTTGGTTTGTTTTTATAGTAAATATAAAATCCGCAGTGGCGTAACTAAGAGTTTGGAAACCTTCCCGCAAAATCCAGAGTGGAGCCCCTAACCCATTCCCGTTAATAATCATTTTATTTAACCATATATCGATTTTATAACGAAATTTCATTCTAAACGATGTTTCCGGGACCCTCCCGCAACGGGGACCCTGCGGGCCTTTTATTTACACCACTCAAAATCCGTAATGTTCTGATCTAACCCATCGCAGATCTACTAGGTAACCCATACCTTATTTTGATAGTCATCGAAAGGGGAATCTAAGTGTGCAATAATCTACAGAGTGTCTCATTTATACAAATATTATTTTGATCTTGTAAATGGATCACCCTGTTCAAGTAGAAATATTTTTAAAGTTGCAGGCGTAGAATAACTATAACCACGCATTTAATGTTTTTGCAACTATATTAAAGGAACGGCCTTTCTTGCTCACACCTTTGGGACACCCGTTGTCATGGTTCTTCTCCAAAGGAGGCGTAGGAAAAATAACAAAAACAAAAGTGACACATATTTCATAGTCTCTTTTTTAAACAGTCCGGTCTCGATTGCTCTAGTTATAAGACTGGGGACTCTCTGAATTCTCTAAAGTGACACGATTTGATAAATTTCTATTTTATCTTCCAAATAACCGACAAATCATATTTCATTTTATTCAAATTTTTGTTTGGAACCATCAAAATTAAACTCTCGAAGTGACAGACACAACTTAATCTTCTTCAATGTGTTGGGAAAAAACGACAGTAAAATCCGATTTTACCCTTTTCATTATCAATTTTATGTGGCATTCAATTCTGATCGCAACTTTGCCACAAACCCCCTTTGCACCTTTTAGCTGTAAACCAATCTTTAAACTTTATTTATTCACTCTTTACGACAAACTATAAACGTTTATTCTTTGGAAGTACATCAAAATTGTCTTGAAGGTTATTTTGTTTCTCTCAGGACTTACTTTAAGCTAATAATAACAACGTGACTTGTATGAAACTGTCCAAGTCTATACTACATTTAATTAAATTCCTGCGTCCTTCATAAGGATTCTCTATGGTTATAATTTTGTATGCGTAAACATTGACAATTTGGTGGTGTTTTTAGCTACCTCTAATCTCCATGTTTTACTTTTCCACCAAAGTGTTTTAAATTTTCTCCGGATGATTAATTAAACATGAGGGTAACATCTGGAAAAATTCTTAAGATTTAAATGCCAATTAATTTTCTTAACGATTAACTATAACAATTCGTCATTTGGTTTTATCTTCATATTTCCCTAAGCAAAAAAAGGGATGGCAGTTTGAGATGGGTTGTAAGATGCATTTGGAATTTATGGTGAGAAACATTTATTTTACTTGACAGTTTAGTGCGAATGTGTACGTAAATTGGAAAGTTTCTTGTAGAAAATTTCTTCATGATTGCACCTATTGTATAAAACCGCTTTTCTATGCGACCTTATTCTAGTGGAAAATGAAAAATTTTCATAGCTTGCTTATCGTTGTCGTTTTGTAGTTAAATATACACCCAC
Organism: Malthinus seriepunctatus; assembly: GCA_963924605.1. Classification (NCBI taxonomy): domain Eukaryota; kingdom Metazoa; phylum Arthropoda; class Insecta; order Coleoptera; family Cantharidae; genus Malthinus; species Malthinus seriepunctatus. Next base: position 53,540,854 of record OZ004601.1, read on the forward strand.
ACACACCTCTCTAGTTATTAACAATCGTTTGGCGACAGCTTCCACCAAGTAAATTAAGTTCGAGAGAGTTAATAAAGTATAAGGCTGTTAATTTAAGTTAATCTGGGAAATTTATTTAAATTTTGGAATCTCATTTTGTATGTTAAACAGAAAAGAGATTTGCATTGCAGAAACACACCACGGTTGTTATGGAAGTTGTAAACGTTTTTTAGACTGTGGTTTGTGTGGCTTTTCAAATATTTGTTTTGGAAAGAACAGCCCTCTTTAGAATTACTTTTAGATTTTGCGTCTTGATTTAAGCTTGTTTGATTTTCTCGATTCGAATGGAAAATTGGATTAGGTGGAAACTTTTTTATTTATATTCTTTAGTTGCTTTTTGTAGAAAATTTAAATTTTCTCGCCTATTCTCTTTTTGGACTTTTCTAAAACAATCCAAGAAACGACGTTCATCAAGCAAGCATTTTACGAGTTTTTTATTTATTGGATATGATTGGCTCTTACTGTTTTTCATCAGAGTGCTCTCTTAATTAAAATTTAATTCGTAATTTTGTTATTTAATGGTGGTCATTTTAAGAGAAACTTTTATTAAATGAAATTTATCAAAATGGAAACATTTAATTAATCACTGTTATTTCTATCGTGTTTACGTCTACACCAATTATTTTTGTTTAAACCCAACTGTCTTATTTAGAAAATAGAAAAACGTCTTTTAGACGTAATTAAATGGCGTATACAGTATGTTTCAGAATTAATCTCAACGAGTTTTGAAACGAAAGAATTTGAGAACTGGGGCAACTGGTAATTGTTTTCCATAGCCTTAGCTTATCATGATTTACAAGTTTTAATCATCGTAATCTCCGTTCAGGGTTAACATGCAGTTAAGCCACGCCCAAAAAAAGGCCGCGTTATTCAAACAGAATTTTTCTATTGGTCGGTCGAATTTTGAAAATACCGTTTATAACACTCACACAAGAATTGACATGAGTCAACCTTATTTGACAGAAATTTGTGGGGAGTGCCTTAGCTGTTTCTGTTCCCTGAACAGAGTGTAGTATCGAAAAAGTTGCCTTCTTCTCTTTCTTATAACGCTTCTCCATTTTGGCCATTGATGTTAAATGATTACCATGACAAATTAATTCTTTTACACACTCAGCTAAAGGGCACAAGTACTTACACGGCGTGAGCTCAATAGTGTCGGTTCATCGATGTGACTGCTGAATATTTACGTCTGTAGTTTAAACCCTCAAAGTGAGAAGGGTATGTGTTGAGTTGTCCCAGTTCTTTTGTCGCATAGTTAGCAGTCTAATGGCCAGTTTCTGGTACATTTTTGCTTAGTTATGGTTCCATAACATTCCAAAACTTAACCAATTCTATTGTTTGAAACCGGTTTTTGAAACTTAGGGAATAGATAATTATCTATTCGTCAGTAGATAAGTATCGATAGAACAACTGGCCATATAAGTCTCTGTTACACTTGTCAGTGGTGTGTAGATGCCTTTTTTTGTCCGGTAAGAACGATTGTTAATGTCTTAAGAAAAGAGGTTAAGTAGTTACTCAGTTTTGTTTTCCATGATTTTGGAGATAAAAAGTTGCACCTGAACTCCAAGGTCCAAGATATAGATTTTTTTGTGAGTGAGAGGTGGGAATCTTCGACAGACACCACATCGCTCGGTACGATGTGGTAGTATGGGATGCTTAGCCACTAAAACCACTCCTCGAAAAATTAATAAGGGTTTGGGTAGCGAGAATACCCGATGACAGAGCTAGAGTTAGAATGGAGTTGAAACGTAGGTAGAGCTGATAAAGAAAATGAAAAGAAAAGCTGGGTGTAGAATTATTAAAATAGAGCCGAGCAGAATAACAGAGTATATGGAAAGTTATGGTGTAGATTCAGATTCAGTTTTCATTCAAGATGCTGCTTGAATTATCAAAGCCGAGATGTCACGTCTCGAAATCTAGCAAACGCCCGCGCACAGATTCTCCAGCGCTACCACCGCCTCCCAGTTGCCCTTATCCTGTGACCACAGCTGCCCTTCTCCGGCCTCACAAGAACGATACTGGTTCCTCAGATTTAGCGTCCGGGGACCACACAGAAGCAGGTGCTCGGACGTTTGCCACTGTCCACAGGGGCGCGCATCAATGGGGACCAGACCCATCCTGTTTAAATACGTCAGGAAAGGGCCATGGCCCGTGACGATGCCGAGTTATAAAGACCACTTCCTCGAGACCTTACCGCTCCCTGGCTGAAAAATCGACAAAGAAGCAATCCGCAGGGGGTGGCGCAGCCAGCTCCTCCGCAAAAACCTCCCGTTCAAGCTGGCATGCTAGGTGTCTGACGTAGGACGGCTGCAGGGCTGATGAGGCGAATGGCCTAGAAGACAGTATGGCCGACCTCGCCGTCGCCACCAGCACCTCTATCTAGTAATTGTCGCTACTTGAGTGTTAAATCGTGTTATTTTGACGCACCCTGTATATATTATAGAGAATATTTTCTATTTTGTGAGAAATGTCAAAATTAGGTACGCATTTTTATTTTTTTCATGTAACCACCTGACACATCTGGGACACACTGTGTAAAACAAAATTATATGTATTTTAGCACCGAGTTTTACTATTCAAAGTATTTTATTTTTTCCGATTTTTAAAGGTTTTGCATGTGCTCACACTACTCATGTATACTGATTCTGATTTATTTTCATCAGAAAATTGCATTGGATTTCTTTTTCTTTCTTTTTTAATTTTCCAATTCGACTCGGTGGATTGTTTTAGCAAAAAATTTGTGCTCATCAAAGAAATGTATTTTACAACAGTTTTCCTTCTCGGTCGTCGGTTCGGCTATATGCGCTTTTGTCAGAAACTTTTATTTATCTTATAATAAAGACTTTAAATTATGCTCGAAATGTATTATTCTCGGTATTATTAATGCATAGTGCCTTTACAACCTAAGTTCACTTTCTCTTTGTGGCTCATTTTGAAGTATTTGAGTTCTTTATCCGAAGAAAGGAAATTGAGTGTGTGTGTAGTAGGCCTACCGACTTTGTGCACTTTAGGGTTGATTTGAAACCATCGTATATACGATTGACTTTTCGTGCGGAAACTTGTGGCTCTCGATTTATTATTGATCAACTTTATTAGAAAGTGTAAACTTTGTTGTCTTTTTAAATTGAATTAAACTTTCTTTAAAAATTACAAGCGGAAATTTTCTTTACCACGCGACAAAGGAGACTGCGATTTTATTTTTTCTTACCCAATTGTACTCGTTGCCTTTTGTAAAGGAGGAAATTCCACCATTTATTTTTTTCGACTCGATTTTTGGGAAATTACGTTTTTTTAAAGTGTGATGAGAAAAGTTTAGGGTGTAAATTTATACAACAACAAAATATATTAGACAAATGTTACAGATACTCGATGGTTTAATTTAAAAGTTTTTTCTTTACTTAACGCTTCGACGAATTTTCCCTAGTATTTCTATTTTGTCGAAAAAATAACAGAAATTGGCTTAGTAAATCAAAGAACACGTAGACAAAAAAATCGTTTACATTTTGTCTTTGTGTTGAAATATATTTTTGGGATTGCCAATGATATCATTGTTAGGAAAACTGCAAGAGAAATCGCATTATAGGAGACGCGTTTTAGGTCGGTGGCTGATGTCTGCTCAAAATACTTAAAAGGTTTTCAATTGAAGTCGCACTTTTGAAATTTGATATTTCGAATCGAAATTTCGTAGACGCGAAAATTAAATAAAAATAAAGTTTCGTAAACTTATTTTATCAACATTTGTTGATTTATGTAACAGTTAAAGTAATTTCGTGAGTTGTGGGTACTTTTCGTTTGGATATACCGACGTACGTGAGGGTTCGATTTGCAATCTAAATTTTGCAGTAATTGTCTCTACAATTCCAATCTCGTATTTTGGAGACTTTAATAATTAGTTTAAGTTTTATCATTTACTTCTATTAAATTCCAACAAATCGATTTTGGGTTTGCTTCAATTTTTGGTTAAAAATTATGATTTCTTTTTGTTTTCGTTAGCTACAAAGAAAATGTTATCTTAAATTTATGGTAAACTTGGGATTTGAGTATAAATATTTTAAGGTGGCCGTGTGAAAATACTGTGAAAGTTTTATCTCATTTTTAGTGAATCGTAAGTCGCATTAGAAATTTTAAGATTACAAAGTGCACTAAAAGTTGAATATTTTATAGCCGCGTTCAAAATGTACGTTTTCTTCCGTAGTGACATGTCCCATTTGTATTTTGTTTCTTCTACAAACTCATTTCTAATCTGCCACCTAAATTATCAAATACGGCGTTTTACGGAGGGCTTGTAATTACACCAAGCACCTGCTTGCTTTCTTAAAGCTAATGAAGAGTACGAGGAAAATGGGGGATTAGATTTTACATCGCCCCCTCTAAGCTGATTTATAAACCAATGTCAAATCCGACGAGGAAGAAGGATAAGGGAAATCTTTAAGTATCTAAATTAATCCACAAGAAACTCAATTGTTTCTCACATCCTAACGCTTTCATTTCATTTCTATGTATAACGTAAATTGTATATTTATACTACGAAATTTAGAGCTTTACCTCTAAATCTATTTTAGGTTTTTTTGCTAAAGGCAAAACCGTCCGTGTTGTGGTTTTCAAACTTCGGGAATTTTAAGGGAAATAGTTTACCGGGAACTTTTTTTAATTTTAGGGGATGATTAATTGAGCGTTCTTAATTTGTCTTAAATTAAATATGTAAAGCTTCGGAAGCGGTGAAGGATATTCTATTTATTTATTTATTCGAGAATTAAATGATTATATGGATTATTTACTTGAAAGGGATTCAAATTTGGGGTTTCAAAGAGATTTTGTTTTATTTGGATTATTTTTAGTTGGGAACTTTATTACTTGATTTATATGCAAATATTGACTTTATGGCATTTTATCATTCGAGTTACTATGGTTTTGTTTATAGATTGTTATTTTATTATACGTGGGGTTGATAAATGTAAAAAAATTCTCAAAGCTGGGATCAAATTTTAATATTTTTCACCTTAATTTTATTGCACTTAAGTATTAGTCAATTCTATTCAGGATGGAAGTTGTAAACTACCCGGAAACTCTAGCAAACTCCTTGATGTTGGGTTGTTTCCGCTATGCTGTGTTTATATGCTTTTACATTATATCGAGGCTTTTTTTTCTTAATTGTATCGTGTAGTGGAAATGCCTGTTAAAAAGTTACAAACTTTCTTTCTCAAAGCTCACTACTTTTAAGTAGTTTTATAGCTGAAAATTTGTAAATTTATTAACGCCGTAAATATTATAAAGGTTGTATTTATAAAGGATCACTTACATCCGGACCTTCTTCAAATATAATAGTTAATTGAGGTGGAAATTCGTAAAACTATACAGAGTGTTCAAATAGGAACCTATATAATGCAGTGTTAGTGTTCGATAGATCCTTCAAAAAGAGATTGACTTTCAGAGTTATAAAAGAAATTATTTTCCTGACACGCTGGGAAATAAATTAAAAATGCTTGAAAAATTCCTGATTTATCTTCTCTTCTGTAGAACCTTATAGAAGACGTTCATTTGGACACCCCGTATAATCATTGATTTTACAAACAATAAATATGAGGGGGTGAGGCAAATTAAGTTGGGAATTTCCTACCGTATACTCCCAGCTTAACTTAAGATTCGGAAAAGCTTCCTTAATCTAAGGATTCTCATGTCAAAACTTCTCATATCTTAGGGAAGATATTTTTGCTTTTCTATTATCCTTAGGGAAACGGATTAATGTTTGTTTCCTACTTTAAACAGTAAGAAAACTATTTTAAGTGTGACAATACAATGAAACACGTTTAATGGATACTTTTAGTATGATTACTTTGAAAACTAATAATAATTTTTGTTTAATAGTCCCACATTATTTTAAATTAAAAGGTTTTGTAAGTTATTTTTAAAATAGAAAAATCGGGCATTAAAATGTAAAAAGAAAATTTTGAGTCTCAACTCCCAGACGAACGTGGACAACTTATATAACGAAAACTTTTCTTCGAGTTTATAAATTTTTATTTTTCCAATTTTACATTTTCCCAAACTTGTAATTAAATTGCCTTTTTGTTGCTATCATAACTTGGCAAATAAAATTTTGTAAAATGTTAATTTTAAATTTTTTTTAAATTCCTGAAACGTTTAAAATTTAGTTCCTCAAAATGAAATTGTTTGGAAAATTGTTAATTTACCAAAGTTCGAAATATGTTAATTTGTGTTCATATAGCAAGGGAGTTTGTTAATTATTTTCCTCAAAATTGGTATTCTATTAAGATATTTAGGAATTTTTATTAACCTTACCGAAGGCTAGCGAATTTGAACAGCATTTTGATGCTCTTAAGTTAAGAAATGTTAAACTAAAGGTAGGCGTAGAATTGATTATGTACACGATATGTGTAGAATTCATAAAATGCTCCTTTATTCGCTTCATTTTATTACTTTAAATATTTTTTCCGAGATCGTCTTAAAATTTTTCACAACTTTGAGTTTAGTTTCGGGTTTTGATCTCTAAAAATTGCTTTTAGTAATGTGATTATCCCTTTTGGAGTTCGAATTTGACGACAGTTTTGAAAACGAAGTTATAGACGAGTTGGTGGATTTATTAGAATTCTTTGATCGCTTTTAACCAGGTGCACTTTTATTAAGCTCTCGGCGCTGCAAAGAACTTCATATAAATGCCTATATGTAATAGGTACTTGCATTTCCCCAAGTCAAGAATGTAATAAAATAAAATTTATGCAATAGAGAATTTATCGACCTTTTATAATAATAATTTATTTAGAAAATATGTTACTTTAACTTCTTTTTTTTGCACATCTTGTTTTAAATTCTCTCTCGTTTTCGAGATGAATTTTGCAATATTTTAACACTAATGTACATTAGGGTTATAGAAGTAGGCACAATTTTAAATCTAACATATTTTATGATGTATTTTTGAGCTCGAGTGAGAAAATTATGTTCATCAGGTAAACGTGCTACACATATTTTTTTACACAAAATTGACTAAAAGTAAAAATTCGCAGTTTAATCGAGCTTTATAAAAATCCGTTTGTGGTGGAATGCGTGAGTGTGTTAGATACAAGAGAACATTTGTCGCACTTTAAAATTATTCTATTTTCGTATCGTGTCTTGCATATTTTCGTGCTTGTTTTACTTTTATCCCGTTGTGTATTGTCTAAAAGTGGCGCGTCGCTTACCAATGACACAAATATTTTTAATAATCTTAGAAAATACATTAAGGTTTTAAATTACCTACACAAAAGACACTTCCTCTTTTAGTTAATGTGTACAACCGCAACATACGATCTTTATTAAAAAGGATCGCATCGTGTTTATGCAATTTAAATGGAAGGTATTGCACAAATTCGTCGGTTTATATTTGGTTTACATTTTACATTTGGGTTTAAACACTAGAAACTAGAAGCTATAAATACCAAAATTCTGCTCTATTAACATTTGTTAAACAGAGACGCAAGAATAAATTTTTAATGTATCTGAATTTATAGTTTCTAAGACGTTTATCTATAGATTAAAGGTATTTTATGGAAAATAGAAAAAACTCATATCTAAAGGCTCGTCCACACGCACAGGCTTGCCTTATTCCGGTTTGGTCTGTGCAGGCCGCCTGCACAAAAACCGGAGCGTGTGGACACCGTTTTGGCAGTCTGCACAGGTCAAACTGGAGCGTCTGGACAACGTTCAGGCCGCCTGCACAGGCCAAACCGGAAGGTAAGGCCTGTGTGCGTGGACAGGACTTAAGACATCGTTTTAAAGGCCGCGCCATACACACGGGCTTACCTTCCGGTTCGGCCTGTGCAGGCCGACCTGGCGCTGTCTTTAAAACGATGTCTAAGGGATCGTCTTCACACACAGGCTTGCCTTCCGGTTTACCTCTGTGGGCCGCATGTACAGACCAAACCAGAGCGTGTGGACACAGTTTAGGCGGCCTGTACAGGCCAAACCGGAGCATGTAGACATAGCGTACAGGCAGCCTGAACAGGCCAAACCGGAAGGCTTGTAAAGCTTGTGTGTGAAGACGAGCCTTTAGGCCCGTTCATCGTTCAGGCAGCCTGAACAGGCCAAACCGGAGCGTCTGGTGATCATTCAGGCTCCGGTTTGGCCTGTGCAGGCTGCCTGAACGATGTACAGACGTTGCCTGCACAGGTCAAACCGAGGGTCAAACCGTAAGGCAAGTCGGTGTGTGTGGCGCAGGCTTAAGAAGAAAAATTTCCCTAATCATAAAGTTTTATCTTAGTGGGCTTTATTTGAGACAAATTTTGTTGTGAAATGCTAATACAAGGTTGACGTAAGTTTAAGTTAATTTTTGAGAAGACTGAAAAGGAGTTTATTTTTAAATTTTTCATTAGTGCGACAGCCATGTTAAGGCCTGTCCACACGTAAAGGGCCGTCCACACATAAAGACCTTTTGGTTTGGCCTGTTCAGGCGGCCTGAAGGCTGTCCAGACGCTCCGGTTTGGCCTGTGCAAGCCACCTAAACGATATCCACACGCTCTAGTTTGGCCTGTGCAGCCAGCCTGCCATTAGTTAGTGCAGTAGACCTGTGACCTGCCACTTCTTATGTCATCTTGTGCTCAACTTTGATTTTTAACGTAATTATCCATCGTAATCTATACTCCATCCATCAGTATCAGCTCTTCTGGTCTGTGAACACCCAACCGCTTTAAAACTTGCTTCATTGGGTTTGAGCATAAGAGTACGTTCACCTTTTCTCATTCATCCTGCTAAGGAAGAAGACACGTCCACGTTAGCCTTGTCTGAAAAATCATTTTTATTAAAATTTAATATTTGTAGCTCATAACTTATGGCAATAAAATAAACTTATTTTGCTGGCACTTGTAGTGGTTGGAATTTTTAAGCAATACTCAAATACATCCTCATTTAATATTTGTTCTACAATTGAAACTTTTATAAATCGAATTCTTTATTTAGCGAGTTTGATACGAAAGTTGGTAAAATTAAAAGTATTTCTTCTTAATTTTTGTTTTTGGATACATCTTTAGGGAGTAGTAGAGGTTAAAACCAACTTTTTTTTGTTCCTTTTGTTATAGCTCCTAAATTCAATTTTATCATTAGGCCATTTTCTGCAAAAACTTTTTACTTAAGTATTAAATATATAGAAAATTGTTCTTACTTCATGCTCCATATTTCACCCTTAAGTTTGGTAGTCGCGGTGGCAATATTCAGTCGGTTAGTTTTCGTCACTTTAAAAAGATTCTCTTAAAATAAAACTTTGGGTTTTTTACGACGCGTGCGTGCGTTTTCGAGTTAATCTTTTATTGATGTAAATAATATAAAATTATGCAAGTAAGTTTGAAAGTCTAGCGAATTTTAATTCAATCTTTTTCTCATCAAGTGGAATATATAAAGAGACACGAGATGGGGTTATATTCTGTTAAATTACTTTTATTATTATACCTCTACATACCTACCAACGACTTTTCCCTCTTCAACCAAACAGATAAAGTTAGTTTTAAAGGACGTCAACTGTAAATTAAAGTATACCATATAATAATAATAATAATAATAATAATAATATTTATTAAGTGTTAAGGCGCCAGTGGCGCTTACACGCGTCATACATAATAATACAAATAAAATTACACAATTACAATGATACTGCATCAATGCTATCATTTAGAAACTCATCTACGGTATAATAAGAATTTTCAATTAAAACTGATTTAACAAAGACCCTAAAAGAATCATAGCTCAAACACTTTATATGGTCAGGCAACTTATTATAAAACTTCGGTGCATAGTAGTTTATGCTGCTTCTGGCTTTATAGATTCTATTATTTATACCTACCTACGAAAGCCTTTAAAGGTAGATAATATTTTAATTAACGTGTGCGCTCGCTTAATTAATTGGAGATAACCATGCTAGATGATAAAATGTAAAGTAATATCTTTAAGTTAGTGTAATTTCGTCTTGGTTATTTTTGCAAATATTTACCAGAAGCCAATTTTTGATTTTATGGTCTTAATAAGAATGGAGTGACGTTTGATTTTATTTCATACACGATCGAGCGTATATTGCTTATTATTACTTTTTCTCCACATATCCAATTTCAGATTACTTTATATCCAAGGACTTGAATTGCATTGCATGAGCGATTGTTTTTACTCATGCCTTTGGCGTTGTTATTGATTTAAAATATAAAATTCTTGATTTGTTGTTTGGTTTCATTTATGACCGATTGTTATGGTGAAGTGCCATGATATGATTCGATAAACCGATTGGAAATTAAGGGTAGACTGGGAAATTAACTTAAAATTGCCAACGAATGAATCGAGGGTTTGAAAATTCACGTTCACTCTTTTATGAACCTCAAATGTAATAAATTTGTCATGGATTAGATTATATTTGCATGCAATTGAATATAAAAGGTCGTCAAGTAGGCAGACGTCACAGTTCAAAAATAGTTGTTTAATATAACCCCAAGGAATATAGGCAACACATCATACACGTTTAGTAGTAATGTTGTTTTTCACTGAAATTTTTGGTGCGCAAAGGTTTTAATTTTTTCTAAAAGAGTCTTTAGTGGTAATTAAACAATAAAATGCCTTTAATTACTTGGCACGTAGTTCTACATTCGCTTCTTAATTCGAATTACCTTGACGCATATCGTTTGAACTATTAATTGCATTATAGAAAAGATTCGTGTAATGCGAAATCCTCAAATTAATCCGAATTAAATGTTCCAGTGATTATATTGTGTAAGGCCTTTGTTTGCTACGTCATTAGGTCTAATTTTACGATAGGGTTAGTTTATAGTAAATGGAATTACTTTTTAAATAGAAATTCCATACATTACATTAATTAATTACACTCTTGAGACTCGATCAAACAAACATAACGTTATTGAACGCGAATTAATTTGTTATCTGTTTTACCGCAACGATTTCGAAAATTTAAATAATTAATTATATTTCGAAATAAGTCATCTACTTTCGGACGTAATTGTTTGACCGGTAAATAAATTCAAGTTTCCCGATACAAATTGGTTTTATTTTTCAATAAAAGTATAGCGATTTGAACTTCGGCTTAGTCTTTAGGGGTACAAAAATAGTACTCTCGAGTATCGTACCTTTTGCTTTTCTACCTCGAGAATTGAACTTTGGCGGACGCTCGAGTGTTTTCCATCCAAATATATTTCTACCTGATAAGAATATCGAGTTAAATTTCGTGTATAGGGTAAAAATATTTTTTAGATATTTCATCTAGAGGGCGAGGCTTGAGTAACAATGAAAAAACATATCAATAACATATCTCTATTTTTTTGTGCAATTTTATCTTTCGACGTTCGTGCTAAAAAGTGGGGTTTAAAAGTTTTGGAAATGCTAAATGTGTTGGCTATGTGCCTTTGGGGAATTTGTTGATAATTCAATATTTGAATATTTTTTTTAGAATTGTGAAAACATGCGATTTGCTTCATATGGCAAAAAATTTCAAGTTTTGATTAATTTTTTTTAATTCGCTCAGGTACAATTAAATTATTGACGTAAAGTTTGAATTAGGCTTTCTATTTACACCATTTAGCTTTAATTTTTGTTTAAAAAATTTACATTAGTAGATATAGTAGCTATATTCAACATGGAGTTTACATTAAAGCTTTGAATATTTAGGATAAACTTTAAAGCAGCTTTTTACGTGAAAGGGTAAATGATGTAGGACGTAACACATAATTACTCTCAATGTAAAAAAAGTTCTTTTTACTTTTACAAAACAATTTTTTTTTCTCTTACCTGGAAAAGTAATACCTTTTCGACGTGATTTCCGTCCAAAAACTCGTAGGTACTATGAAACTTTAATTGCAGTATTAATTAATTTGGCGTGATCGATCAATCAAAATTAATTATTAATTCAAAGGGCAAATTCAGAGTTTCCTGTTAAATTGAGTGCCGGCATTAGCTAATCGAGAGCTTTATAGTACCGACTATCACCGGATTGTAGAAAAAATATTATTTCTTTGAGTAAGAACAGTTGATTAAATTTAATTTCAATTTAATTCAATTAATTTCAAGTTAAATTGAATGCCGGCATTAGTTAATTGAGAGCTTTATAGTACCGACTGTGACCTGACTGGAGAAAAAATATTATTTATTTGAGTAAGAACAATTGATTAAATTTCGTGTCAATCGATGTACGATGTACCTTTTTCTTCATCTCTTTTATTAAATGCACAATACAGTAATGTCCGCTTATAACGAACTTCAAGGGACCAATAAAATCAGATCGTTATATCCAAGGTTCGTTATAAGTGATAAAATAATAAAAACGCAGTTGTAGTAAATTAGTTGCAGTTGTAGTAAAAAAAGTTCGTTATAACCAAGAGTTCGCTACAACCGGGTTCGTTATAGGCGGACATTACTGTATTTCGAATTCGATGGCTTTCTGTATATGGAATAGAAGTGCAATTTTTTGTCAATAACAAGAGACGTATATATTCTTTTATGAATTTTTTTCAAGACGTTCTACTTTTATGTTATTTTCAACATAACGCTTTTTTCATCTTATTCAGTGCATTCTTTATACAACGGAACGAATTGCTTTATATCTTGTCTTTTGCGTTAAACAACGATGTAATATACGAATAACAAGTCGTTGAGATTTTTCATATCCTGTTAAGGATAGGTATAGAATTTTTTTTAATTAAAGAGTTTGTGTATATTGAGCAATTATTGAATGTTTTCTAAAGAAAATTTTTCCTAGGGGAATAGTTGGGCGTTTTTAAAGTGTTTTATTTAAGGGTCGGATATTTGGCCTTAAATTAAAAGCACCGTGCCCTTTAATTAGATGATGGCTTGGAAATTAACAAAAAAAGTTTTTTCGTTTGTTAATTTAAACTCTGATGTGGCCATAACAGGACTTTTTCGTAGAAATATTAAGTGATGCACAGGGCGTATGCTTGTTCGAATACGATTCCAACTTTTATGAAGGTTCAAAAGTACTTGAAAACGACTACCGAGAATACGGTGAAGCAACGCATATAGGCTCAAAAGACCGCAGTATGTAGGGGCTAACATAATCCTCCTCCGAAGCAAATTAATCAGTCAATCAATCAATATTAAACCCACGTCGTCGAGCTTAGGTTATATCGCCGGTGGCATGGAGTTAATCAAGATAGCTTTTACTTATATGGTTGTTGATGAAATACAATCTTGTAACTTGTGGATTTTTTGATGCTCGCTCGCTTCATTCGTTTCTATATCCAGACACTAGTAGAAAATGTCAATTTTAAAGAAAAACCTCTTTCATTTTCTTAAGTGAATTTCAAGCAAGACATTTCCATTTCTATTACCTGTAACTACAACAGTGTAACGTCAAAATTGATTTGGTGCAATATGCACCTAGAATAATGGTGTACGCCATAATCTACGGCGATGGTTGAGTGTGTGCAAGTGATTACCGATTAAAATTAGCACACCTGCTCTAAAATTTAGTTTAGAATTTAGTGATGCATGTTATTAGAATGTGCGAATCTGCATTAATTGTAAAGTCTATTAGAAAGGCTTTCCTCTCCTATTCTACAATTCAAATTTACCCCGTAATACCACAACATTTAAGTTGACAATTTGATTAGCTTTAAATTAAAATAGTAAAGTCGAGCCTTTTTGATCTTTTATTTGAAGTCAAATGGGGGGCGAGAGAGAGCGGTCTGGCTTCGTTTTTTTCTAATTTTTTATTCGCTCGTGTAAGTTTGGAAGTTGCATTTAATTTTACGCCGGACGAATTTAAAAGATAATTGTTTAAAGAAATTTAGTTGCATTTCAGTCACGGAAAAAGGAGAAATGCGAAATTACTTAATGGATGGTTGTATAAGGGTGGAGATTTCATCTGGAAAAGTAGACTGCGTCGCGTATTTAAAATTGCATTTAGTCGAGAAAAATAAATTTCTATTTGACGTGTTAACTAAAATTTTAATACTTTAAAACAAGGGAAAAGAGGAAAAAGGGGTCTTTAGTAAAGATTATGTAAACTCGAAATTGTAAAATTAAATTCCGAGATAAGCGAGAAGACGTATTTGGTAAATTAATAAAACTTGAGGCTCTAAGAGATTTGGTTCGAGTCATTATAAAAGAATTTAATAATTTAATTGTTTGTTTTGTGGATTAGATTTTTTTTTCGTTTTTTTAAGTAAAGCCAAAGACGCAAAAATTAAGGATCATAATTTAAATTATGTTTGCCTTTTTATTCGGTTGAGAAATTTTCAGTAAACTTAACTCGTGGAAATAGTGTTTTGTGTTAACATAATCCCAGTTTACAAAAAGTTTGTATGTGCAGTCAAATAAAACAATTTTCACCTACGTCATTTGTGACGGCTTTATTTACTGATGAGGGATTTTCAAAAAAAGACTTGACATGGGTTTCATCAACAGTAATGGCATTCCAGTTGTTTTTATTTCTTAAAAAAATTCACTACTTAGAGGTATAAAAAATTTATAGAGTTTATCACAAGTTTATCATTAGAGAATTACGTCTTTTAGGCTTCGCATGTATGTCAACTTTTATAGGTAGGATTTTTTGTTTACAAGTGGATTCGAGAAAAATCAACAGATAATGAACATCAAAAATATCGACAGTTTTTGCTTAGTTTCTTCCATAAAATTAAATCTCGTTCTGGCTTGCTCCGTTTCAAGGTCCACAAACACAGGTGTGGCTCTTGCAGGCACGTAACTACCGGAGGGCCTGGGTGGACCCAGGCCCACTTAAAATTTTGCTGGCCTACCCTGATTAATAGACAATAATAAGTGAAAATTCAGATATACACAGTGTAATCTATTCCATCTTTAAAAACTTTTAAGGGCTACATATATTATGTATGTAGCTCACCCACTAAAATTTATGGTTGCTTATACTCCCACTTATAAGGAAAGATCATGACAGCCAATGATAATGTAAACTCAACGAAATGAATGAATCATCCAGAGATTTCCAAAATGTCGTTTCCGTCGCATTTTCGGTTGCTAACTTCCTTCCGAATTTTTATATTCTAAGATCCTGTCTGTCTTCTACATATAAAAAAAGGTCCCCAGACCAGAGAAAAAAATTTGAGAGATCTTGGAAGACTTAGTGCGTGACCACCTCGCACTATCCCTAGCACTGCACCGACGAAAAAAAATAAAAAAATAAAGTGTATGAAACTGGTCACATTGAAGCACCGATCTTCGCTAAGCCCACTCATATAAAAATCAATGCTTTATTTATTTTTTTGGCGCGGTGCTAGAGGCAGAGGTTCTCAATTTTGAAATCTACCAAAATCTTTAAACTACTTTCTTAAGAAACTTTATCTTTAAAGGTCTAATTTCATAAGGTCTTAAAATTCAAATATAAATTCAGATTGTATGAGAGTCAATTTTTCCAAAACTTAACTCAGCGTTTCTCTAAGTACCCCCAGCAATCGAGAAAGCTGCAGTGGAGCTGTTCTCAGACCAATAATCAAGATGGACACTCCACATATATGAATAGTATGGTACAAAGCTGTCGCCAACATACACAAGTGAGGGGCAGAAAGTAGGAGACGGAAAACAAACATCTTCTGTCTAAAGCATGGGCGTACGGTATATTATCTTTGGGAAATATGAAATATTAGTTTTAAAGTACCTATTTAAGCGGATGCCACTGATCTCATCAACAAATGCACCAAAAGATGTAACTTCACTTTTATCTTTTATGGAAAGATATTTCTTCTTTTTTCATCTAATCCAGGGGTTCTCAAACTTTTTTTCACGTACCACTCGTGTGTACTACGGACCGGTCGTGTACCACTAAACTATTAAAAATTTTATTGAGAAGTGATATAGCTAAGTTTCAGAATGAAAAAGTAGTAAAAAAAATCAATCGTTTGTGAACATGGTTGAAACAAGCCCCTTGTTCCGGGCTTGCGTACCATCTTGAGAATCTCCGAGTACCACTTATGGTTATCCGATCTTCGGATCCAGTTCTTTCTAAGAACTTTCCTTTCCTTCTTCCAAATCTTTACAATAACAAAAACAAAGGGTGTCGGGGACAAATATAAATGTAAATAACGATGTCCATCTAGTTTATTGGTCTGAGGCTGCCTAAGTGCCTAATTTGCAAAATTATGAACAGTACGTTCAAACGATCTGTATGTGACAAAAAGAGATATCAATTTTTTGACCTAGAGAAGCTTTATGTGTAAAAGTTGAAACCACGTGCTGTAATTGTAATTTCATGTAAAATTATGGTTTCCCCGATTGTCTCTTTTACGACTCTTATTATTATTACGGTATACCCTAACTTCCTTTCACGATGTTATAATTTATTTCCATATTCTTGCTAGGTATTATGCAGTTTCCATAATGTTATTCAACATTTGTATTCACACGACGTGTTTTGTAGCAGGTCTCGGTATTCATTGATCGTCTCCTTTAGTTTCAGAATATGCATTTCATTTATAATTATTACACTCCAAATCTCTTCTTTTTAAAATTGAAATTTTTCCCTATACAACTGTAATCAGATTTTATTTGTCTCGCTTTCCTGGAATTTTCTTTATATCCTTAATTAAGAGAAATATAAATTTGTCTGTATTTAGAATAAAGTTTATATAAGACCACCACAATTATTGTGTGTTGCTCTTATTTTATAAAAGTTAAAAGATTTGGCTCTCTAAAACATTTTCTGCACAATTTAATTAAATTGTGGGGTGCATACTGCATATCGTTAATTCCATTCGTGGTTTTTCTAGAAAAACTCACATCTTTTGTGTTAGTTACAGGAAATTATGCCTCTTTGATGCAGTAACTGTGACCTTTTTTACTATTTTTTTTCTAGACATTTATTAAGATTTTCTTTTATCACTTCTAGTTTGTTTATTTAAAAATAATTAATTAAAATTATGAAACTTGAGTTTTTTACCACAAAGAAACGAAACTATCTGATCGAATTGTGAAGAAGAGTACCGTGCGGTATCTATTTCTTCAACGAACTCGAAAGCTTTATAAGAACTTGATAACTACTTTACTACTTACCTATGTGGTTTAGATATTTTTAAACTAACTTCATGTGCACTAAATTTACAATTAATTTCGGTCAAGTTGATACAAAAATCAATGAGGAAATAGGAATATAACATTTTTATACAGGACGTTCTTTAAAGCAAAAATGCTTCTTCTAAGTGTAAACACTGAAATATCACTTGAAGTAGGAATTCTTGGAGGACGATTTTAGGAGA
This sequence comes from Malthinus seriepunctatus, assembly GCA_963924605.1. Taxonomy (NCBI): domain Eukaryota; kingdom Metazoa; phylum Arthropoda; class Insecta; order Coleoptera; family Cantharidae; genus Malthinus; species Malthinus seriepunctatus. The sequence goes on from OZ004601.1 coordinate 53,558,112, forward strand.
TAATTGCTTAAGCACTGAAATATTGTTTGAAGTGGATATTCTTGGAGGATCACGTTTGTAGAATATTAATGAAGTAGTGAAATATTGCTTGAGGTGCAAATTATTGGAGGAACATTTTTGTAGAAGAATTCTTAAGCACTGAAATATCACTTGACGCAGGAATTCTTGGAAGACAATTTTAGTAGAGGATTGCTTAAGCACTGAAATATTGCTCGACGTGGATATTCTTGGAGGATCACATTTGTAGAAGATCACTTAGCACTGAAAGCTTGACGTGCAAATTATTGGAGGATCACTTTTGGAGAAGATTGCTTAAGCACTGACATATTACTTGACGCAGGAATTTTTGAAAGACAATTTTAGTAGAGAATTGCATAAGCACTGAAATATTGCTTGACGTAGGAATTTTTTGAGGATCGCGTTTATAGAAGATTGTTTAAGCACTGATATATTACTTGACGCAGGAATTCTTGGAAGACAATTTTAGTAGAGGATTTCTTAAGCACTAAAATATTGCTCGACGTGGATATTCTTGGAGGATCACGTTTGTAGAAGATCACTTAAGCAGTGAAAGCTTGACGTGCAAATTATTGGAGGATCACTTTTGGGGAAGATTGCTTAAGCACTGACATATCACTTGACGCAGGAATTTTTGAAAGACAATTTTAGTAGAGAATTGCTTAAGCACTGAAATATTGTTTGAAGTGGATATTCTTGGAGGATCACGTTTGTAGAAGATCACTTAAGCACTGAAAGCTTGACGTGCAAATTATTGGAGGATCACTTTTGGAGAAGACTGCTTAAGCACTGACATATCACTTGACGCAGGAATTCTTGGAAGACAATTTTAGTAGAGAGTTGCTTAAGCACTGAAATATTGCTTGACGTGGATATTCTTGGAGTATCACTTTTGTAGAAGATTGCTTAAACTCTGAAATATTACTTAACGAAGGAATTCTTGAAAGACAATTTTAGTAGGGTATTGCTTAAGCACTGAAATATTGCTTGACGTAGATATTCTTGGAGGATCACGTTTGTAGAATATTAATTAAGTAGTGAAATATTGCTTAAGGTGCAAATTATTGGAGTAGAGTAGAGGAGTAGTAGAGGATTGCTTAAGCACTGAAATATTGCTCGACGTGGATATTCTTGGAGGATCACGTTTGTAGAAGATCACTTAAGCAGTGAAAGCTTGACGTGCAAATTATTGGAGGATCACTTTTGGAGAAGATTGCTTAAGCACTGACATATCACTTGACGCAGGAATTTGTGAAAGACAATTTTAGTAGAGAATAGCTTAAGCACTGAAATATTGTTTGAAGTGGATATTCTTGGAGGATCACGTTTGTAGAAGATCACTTAAGCACTGAAAGTTTGACGTGCAAATTATTGGAGGATCACTTTTGGAGAAGACTGCTTAAGCACTGACATATCACTTGACGCAGGAATTCTTGGAAGACAATTTTAGTAGAGAGTTGCTTAAGCACTGAAATATTGCTTGACGTGGATATTCTTGGAGTATCACTTTTGTAGAAGATTGCTTAAACTCTGAAATATTACTTAAGGAAGGAATTCTTGAAAGACAATTTTAGTAGAGTATTGCTTAAGCACTGAAATATTGCTTGACGTAGATATTCTTGGAGGATCACGTTTGTAGAATATTAATTATTAGTGAAATATTGCTTGAGGTGCAAATAATTGGAGTAGAGTAGAGGAGTAGTAGAGGATTGCTTAAGCACTGAAATATTGCTCGACGTGGATATTCTTGGAGGATCACGTTTGTAGAAGATCACTTAAGCACTGAAAGCTTGACGTGCAAATTATTGGAGGATCACTTTTGGAGAAGATTGCTTAAGCACTGACATATCACTTGACGCAGGAATTTGTGAAAGACAATTTTAGTAGAGAATTGCATAAGCACTGAAATATTGCTTGACGTGGGAATTTTTTGAGGATCGCGTTTGTAGAAGATTGTTTTAGCACTGATATATTACTTGACGCAGGAATTCTTGGAAGACAATTTTAGTAGATGATTGCTTAAGCACTGAAATATTGCTCGACGTGGATATTCTTGGAGGATCACGTTTGTAGAAGATCACTTAAGCACTGAAAGCTTGACGTGCAAATTATTGGAGGATCACTTTTGGAGAAGTATGCTTAAGCACTGACATATCACTTGACGCAGGAATTCTTGGAAGACAATTTTAGTAGAGAGTTGCTTAAGCACTGAAATGTTGCTTGACATGGATATTCTTGGAGTATCACTTTTGTAGAAGATTGCTTAAACTCTGAAATATTACTTGACGAAGGAATTCTTGAAAGACAATTTTAGTAGAGTATTGCTTAAGCACTGAAATGTTGCTTGACGTAGATATTCTTGGTGTATCACGTTTGTAGAAGATTCAATAAACTCAATTCAAATTCAATATTGCTTGGCGTGCAAATTATTAGAGGATCACTTGTAGAAGATTGCTTAAGCATTGAAATATCACTTTACGCAGTGACGCTTGTATCCGGCCACTAATTAAACTCTTCCCCCTTGTAAAATAAAAAATACAAAATCTTTAATGCCATAAATTCATTTTTTGGTCGTGTGTTCTATTCATTTTCGAAAAACTAAATCACATTGTAAAGCGTGTTGCAGCTCTTTTAGGCGACAATTTGTCAACAGTTTATAAATCTTGTTAATTTTCGCAACTTTTACTTACGAATCACTCTGTATATTTTCAAGTTTTTTAGATCAAAAGTAATTATCATGTCTTTGCACGAAAATTAGACACCGTAATCAAAGTAATGAGCACCGAGCACCCTATCACGTACCGGAAATTTATCTCTTCTTGCTCAGAGCAAAACTCGATCTTTAATTAGTGCCTTAAAGCGATTCTCGTGTAATTTTTTACACATTTCTCTCGATATGTGCGTTTTAAATAAATTTATTAAGCGCTAATAATTTTCTTGTGTAATTTGATCGCGAAAACGATCCTCTTCAAAGCCCATCTGTGCTGGAAGTTTCAAATAGAAACTTTTTAATTTATTCTCTTTCCTGTGCGTAACGCACTAAGCTTTTGGTTGGTATTGTTTCGTCCGTTTTTATCAAATTTTACCTTTGATGTCTTTTGGTTTTAAACTGTGAAATGGAAATTTCGAAAATTTATCAAAGTCAATATTAGCTCGCGTAAAACTTTTATTTTTATGTAAAAATTCAAGCTTGATTGATAAGGGAATAACCATCTGCTTATATGTACCTCATATTACAATATTTTTCTCCATAGAAAATGGAAGGAAAATTAAACTTGATGTTGTTGGGGGAAAAAGCTTTTTGCATTAAAATTTTTTGTTTGCCACCTGTGAGCTTTTTAGTTAATCAACCACCAATCAATAAACCCTCAATTGTTTTTTCTTTTCTTATTCTTCTATACGACTTCTAAATTATTTAACTTTTTTTATTGTTATTTAAATTAATACCGTATACCCTTCTCACAAAATAACTTAACCACCGGAACTCTTACGCCTTTTAAAGTAACGAGAGTTTAAAATTTACATATTTTATAATGAAAACACGAAGATAAATTTTCGGGGAGAAAGTTTATCATACATCAACCCTCAAAACGTATACTTGTTAGCAAATAATTGACATTTATTGTTTTTATTTCATTGCGGAAGTCAAATTGTTGAGGAAATTTTTAACCCTGGTAAAGTTTAAAGATAATGTAACCAATTTATAATATCTGCTTCAGACATTTTAATATAAGTCTACCCTAAAATTAAAATTAAAATAGAAATTGAAATGATCATTTACCAAGAGTAAAAGTGAAGTTTAGAATTTTGAAATAATTCAAAAATTTATCACGTTTGTTCGGCGTTTTTTTTCAATTTGAATATAAATTAGTTGAATATTTTGTATAATTGATAAAACGAATGACTTTAGGTCGAATCTGTATTTGACAACCCTTTTACCCATTTAATAATTTAATTTGGACGAAATAAATGGTCACGCCATTTGCTTAAAGAAAATTAGCTTAATAACTACGTCCTTCCAAATTTCCTTTATTATTATTACGTCATACTCGAGTTTATTTACTAACTTTTACCCTTTATTAGGTAATTAAATTTATACTAATTGTTTGTCGGAAAATTACAAGTGTTTTAATTAATTTTTTGATCACCTCTTAATTTACGATTATTTAATTGGCTATATATTTGTAATTGATAAGGAAATTTGAATTGCTTTAGGTTACTTCTACCATTAATTTTATTTTAGGGTAGTCGTTCGATTAATATATATTTGATTGTAGGGGTGTATCATATTTGAACATTTATTAATGGATTTATCAAGTGCATTTGTTGTTATCTGCCAATTACCAATTAACGTTTCTTTTGCTTTGAAAACTTTTCTAGGACTACCACTTTTCCTAGGACTTTTCCCTCGTGTGAAAATCATTCATTTTAAAGGTTTAGTTTTTTTTTAACAAATTCTCTGCTCTTTCAAAGGCAATTTCAATTCAAGAGAGCTGTTGCATGGGCCATTTTTCAAATATTCCACGATTTTGGGAAAACTATCCGTGCAATTGAAAATTGTTGTTAATAAAAGTTATAGCTATTGTCTTAATAAACAAATTATGTTAATAACATTTTATCTTTTGATTAACCCTTATGGACGTCTACCCCAAAATTTTAACTGAAATGTCATCAACGTTCTGTAGCTTGAAAAAATCCAAATCAACTTATTGTAACCTTACTGTAAACATCCAAAGTTTGAAACAAGTGTTGCTTCTCATATTTCAATATCTTAAAATAAGTTTTCCATTTGGAATACGATAAAGTTAATTTATTTTCTCTTCAATTATATGACGAGTCGTCGAATTGGTAGAGAATATGAGTCGATTTAATTATAATTGACTTATCAGAAATAGGGCAAAAGGGAGTTTGCTAGCACCTATTCATAAAACTATTGTCAAACTTTGTAATAATGCAACAGTTGCTAAATTTGAAGCTTGATAACGTACAATTAAACCAACCAGATGTGTCTGTGTTGTCCTCTCTTTAATCATAGTTTAAAAGTAATTACTAAACAAACTTCCTCGTCTCTTCTTTTTTAACTAAATTTAATTACAAAATAGTAAAACAATGATCGTTATACATGTGACATCCTATTTATTATTATTAAACCCTTATGCCTATGGATTTCGTACGTTTGCAACGTCGATGACAACTGCGAAGTTATTGTTTACATTGTTTGTCACACATGGAGGATTACACCACCATTTTGTGTTTAATTTGACTAATAATCGACGCTGATTAAAGCCACAAATAAAAAAAGATCCATCATCAATTTGATGTGTTTTCGAAATAATATTACATCGTTAATCTTATTACGAGAACGTATTTTTTTTATGTCGCTGTGGCTATCGGGATTATCTTTTGACTCTGCGAGAAACTGTTTGTTTGGCTCGGATATATCCAGCTATACAATTTTTAGGTGAGATAGATTGTAGTTTATGTGTATTAACAGTTGACAAGGTGTACTACGTGCTCTTTTATATGAAATCCATTTGTAGAAATGTTCATCTCTCATCCACACAAAGTGGCCGAATAAAAATAGATCGATCTTATAATTGACAGGATGCGGTTTGGAAGTTTATTTTGGGTTGGCCAAAAATTATTTGTAAAATTCAAATGTCGTAGTGTGGTTATAAATTGTCAAATTTGATGTAAAAATGTCTAATATGGCCGAAACTTTAGTAGTTGAAATAGAATTTTTGAAATATATGGTATCTAAATTGAATAATTTTGACAGGGTAATAATTTACATTTAATACACGATTAATAATTTTAATTAATTTTTCGTTTTTAATGACAATTAAGAAATAGTATGTTCCATGAAAATTAGTCTGGTTTTCTAAACCACAGTGAAAGTTGCTTATAAGGGAATCCACAAGAGTATTTTGTTTACTGAAAGAGCTTTGGATTATTAATATATAATATACTACTATTATTTATTATTATTGTAGTTCTGAGACTTGGATCCTTGCGTCGGGACCTCTCGGATATATTGTGTGCCTCGGATTTGGTTTTCCTTTATGGGAGTTCTGTGCTTTTGGATAAAGTCCAGAATATTCCCTATTGATAAGTTGGGCAGTTCTCTTTGGTGCATCTTCTCTTTCCCGAGAATGCTGTAACAATTTCTTTAAAAAGCTCCACAGTGTAGTAGAAGATGAATTGAAGCGTGCCACATACATAAGGTCCCTAATAAGTGCCAATACGTAAATTTGGCAGGAGGAACAAAAATATGTTTCAATAGAGTATTACAAAGTATACGTTTTGATATTTTTAAAGTCAATTTTCTGATACTTGGAGCAGCACCATCCTCCCAAAAATTTATTTACAAGTAGATGATGGCACATAGAACCCATTTTTTGCATAAAACCATTTCTCTGCACATCCTCTGCATAGTGGGTCTTCTTCTAGTCCCATCTCGAGTCCCATCGTATGCAGGTGCTTTTTAAGCTGGCAATGGCCCTTTATTATTACTGTTGCCAGTTGTAGTTCATCTCTGCTAATTCTGCGTAGAGAGCGAGTTCTTTTGTCAGAAGGTTTCTCCCCTTCTCCAGTAGGACTTTAGAATATCCCTGTCCAGTGTTTAATACGCAACTTCACCAGAAGTGCCTTTATTTATCTCTTTGCCATTTGATAAGGAATGCCTGGTTCTGGTCCAGTGGTCTTATTTTGCTGCTCTCTTTGGCCATGATGGTTGCTTAAGGGATTCCACAAGAGTATTTTGTTTACGCAAAGAACTTTAGATTATTAATTTATTAAAAACACTTTTCGAAAACCTAAAATCAAGAGGCGAGTATAGGGTGGAAGAATTAAACGTTTCCATTCCGATTATTATCTGTTATCTTTCTCACCTTAGAGTACAGCTTACCTTAGAAACTCTTCTTGGCTATTCTTCTTCTTCTTGTCATTAGGGTTGTATTCACGTCCTGTCTTAGCATCTACACAGGGTGCTATCAGTTGTAGAGCCAGCCAAACTCGTATAGTTTTTTAAAGAGCCGTTTTATCTGGAAGGACCGACAATTGGGATTTGTGATATTATCAGTGACTTTCTCGAAAAAAACACTAGAGAACAAGTGGTGGGATTCTTCACACTTCCAGGAGGTTTTTCGGGATTTTCAGGCTTTTCTAAAAAAATCTTTAGGGTATTATCTACCGGGTAGATAAAACCATCAGGGTAGATTCTGCCCTGATGTGTCAAATGGAATGATCCTAAGGTGCCCACATTCCTACAATAGCTTTCTTAACATGTTAACGTCGGGTGTATGAAGCAAAATTGTGGGTCCGTCCCACGGACCCTCTTATAAGGAAAGATTATGACAGCCAATGATAATGTAAATTCGACGGAATGGATGAGTCATCCATGGTTTTGAAAATGTCATTTCCGTCGTATTTTCTCTTGCAGGCTAACCCTGCTTCCTGATCTATTTATTCAATGTTCCCACATTCCCATCTTAAATCTTAAATTTTAGTTTTTTAATAAAATGCCGAAATTTTACTCGTCTTTTACAAAACTCCCCTCAAGCGGTTCTTTTCCTAAATTTGGACTCGTACGATAGCAAGGTGCCTTATGAAACTAGTTATTTAATATACCATTACGGCCGTCAAACTTCACATGTTATTATGCTAATCTTTTTATCAAAATGCGTGCCGAAAACCTCCATTTTAACTATTAGTTTTGGTTATTTCTTCGTATAAATATTAAAACACTTATTGGTCGCCTCTAGAAATTTTGAAATCCGTGTATAAAAGACTAGACCAGGCCGAGTTGTTATTCGGAAAATTTACAAAGAATTGAACTCTTTAAATTTTGACGAGATTGTAATGAAATTAAGATCTTGATAAAGGGAATACGCTTCTACTAGGATTCAAAGATCAAAGCTAATGCTATTAGGTGATATGTAATGCAAGATTAAATAGAAAGAAAAATGTAAAGAACGGGAAAAGTGGGTATACTAATAGAAAAGCTGACGAAAGTCAAAAGGGCGGTATTGTACGATACAGAGTCGGTTTAAGCGTTTAAAGTTAATTAGGCTCTGTATGTTTCGATTTTTAATATTCACAACGAAGTACAAATTCAAAATATGAAAAGGGTGAAGTAATAGTCTTGTGTAATTGATTCTAAATTTTTAGTTTTGTTAATTTGGAGGTGTGCCCACTTGAGAGAATGCACATTGGTAAATCTGTCTGTATGGTAAAATGAGTAATATTATGAAAGAGAAAACATAGACAGGAAAGGGTGTGGAGAAAACGCCGTGAAGAGTGAAGTTAGTGTAATAAAACAACGGGGGGGGGGACACATTCATGTATAGTAAAAATGTAGACAGTTAAAAAGAGATCCGGAGGCATGAAAGAGATTTTGATAAAATACGTGGAAACAATGGCGTATTGTATTACAATTTGACATTTTACGTATCGAATTGCAACGAGTGCACCCCATTTTAGTGTTAGGAACACCCTTCACCTCATATTGTATTTTAAATTATCGTAATTATCGATCACGAAATTGGTGATTCCGGTGACACATAATACTTTTTGTATAAAAAAATTAATATTCAGTGCAAGGAAATGAATTAAAATGACCCAAATACACATGCGGTGAAAATTTTAATCATTGCAGGTATTGAAAGTTTTAAACCCGCAGTAATGGAAATAGATGCGATTCTTTTTCGAAATTAATTTTTAATTAAATTTTATTATTAAAAAATTTCGATGGAATTTGAAACGAAATGATATACTTTTTTAATAAAAAAAGTTTTTCATATTGTAATATGACAAACAATGCTCTTTTCTCTTTCACGTTATAAATTACAGTCGTGCCGAAGAGTATAAGGTGGTGGAAAACTATAAGAGAAGTCTGGTTGTAAACTGAAAATTTACCGATAAAAGCATTTTCGAGTTTTCAGTAAAACGTGTAAAACGCGACTCAAAAAAATATTTTCCTCATTATGTTTTTTGCTTTCTTTTTCACTTTTATAATCCCGTGTAGGTCAATTAGCGCGAATTTTCTTGTTTAAAAAGTAAGTGCTAGCTACTTAGTACTAGTCGTTTTTCAAGTTGCGCTTTTTATTGTCATTCTTTCCTTTTTAGAAGTTAAATTTTATGAAGAAAAAGTAACATGGGGGGAAAAATTGTTAACGTTCTTGTGAGTCGTTAAATTTTAATAACGTTATTTAACAAAATGCTTTTAATTACTCATTATATTTTTAGCTTTTCTCAAAGCGAATTTTAATTCGAAAAAGAAAATATTTTCTTTTTGATGTACCCATATTTCATATTTTAATACTAATTCGAATTTACTTTACAGGAGTTTGCAACTTTAACTAAAGAACTTAATGGTGCGAGGGAGCAGCTTTTAGAACGAGAAGAAGAAATTTCTGAACTTAAGGCTGAACGAAATAATACTCGGGTATGTATCACTTAAGAAAATCTTAACTTCTTCGAATCCTAAAATCGGAAATCTCGAGGAAATTACATTTTTCGAGTTTTCCTTTTTATAAACTACTCGACACATCTCGAGAGGCCGCCTCGAAATATTTTATTTTAATAACCTTTACCAGTTTTAAAAGCTTAATCTCTTAATGTAATTTTAAATCGGTGCGTGTTTAAAACACGACAAAATTAAATTGTTCCAAATCAAATTTCTTTTATCGCCCTTTACCACACACAAGCGAATTATTTAAATTACATCGGCGGAGAATTTCGCACCTAACATAATTTGTTGGATTATGTTTCCATATCATCAGCATTAGTGCTAGGGTAATTCAGATCTCATTTTAGACTATGATTCAGTTGGTCGTGTTTTGGGGATTAAGTAAATGGTATGCAAGTACACAGTGGTGTATACACGATTAAACGGATAGTCGATGTAACCGGAAATTAATAATGCTGCACTCACGAGACTCCTAACGTTTGATGCATGACATTATTTATGGGTTATTGGAAGCAACTCGAGATCACTTTTAATTTTCTAATTACACAGTTATGTAATTTAGGTAGTTACGGGAATTGTCGTCTTATCGCTAGAGGACGAGAAGGACGAGAAGCCAAGAAAAATTACTAAATTAGGAGGAAATGACTTTTTTTAATTTTCTAAATTTATTAAAGGGATATTCTTGCTCACTTTTGCTTTCTAAGAGCTAATGAATGTAATTAAATTAACGGATTTTTTCACAAGGGGAGTGTGTCGTAAGAAGATGGCGAGAAGTGGTAGGTGAGTGTTGTATCCAAAAACTCACCTGTAACACCGATCTTACGATCGTGTGTAACATTATGCCTTCGACGTCGCTCAAGTCGAAGACACGGGGGTTCGCAGCGATGAACAAGCAACAACAAACGTTTTCAACCCAAATAAAAATATTTATTAAAAATAAAAATAACAGGTTACGTTATAAAAATAAATAAAAAAACGCCCACCTGGATGACAGTCGTTCTTTGGACACGGCAACGCACTGGCTACTCTCAGAGAACTGGATCCTGGAAAGCAAAGGGAGGCACGTGGTTAGCCCGAAGACCTGACCAGCGTTCTCCCAGATCGACAGTCGGCCAACAAGTCTAAGACTGTAATCCAAGTCCCAAACAATCGGCAAGAAAGTCCAAAGACCTTTGAGAAGTGCTTAGCCAACAGGCTAACAGATCAACAGTAGGCGATCAAGCCAAAGACTGTAATCGAGTACCAAACAATGACTCAAAATTCGTAACACTCTGATACGTGTAGAAAAACGCATCGTTACACATCATCCATCTATGTATTTGAAATGTTGAGTGGTATTAGCTTGAATGTTTTATTGATGTGGATGATTTAGATATTTTAGTAGCAGTAGCAGGTGATGGCTTGCCATTGTCAAATGGGGCTGTCTGAAAGCAATGGGGTTTAAACACTGACGATAATAGGTGCTTTCCATTTGTTGAAAAGTACAGCTCCGAACAGTTCCTACAGTACCTGCTGAATATTATGGTGTTCCATTTGAATTGGTACGACTAGTTATTTTTAACTGTTCCGAATTACATTCCCCTGCCCCCTATCGTACCTACTTATTTTTTGGTACGACTAGCTGTTCCAAAAGTACAGTATGGTACAGTTCAGAAAATCAAAAGGGAAGCACCTAATGACTAAGGAGCGTCAAAAGGTGCACTGTAATTTCACTAAAGCTACCCCCGGCTTTATGCATTTAGTCCTTCCGATATACCACTTGCCCGGCTCTATTCTGTCGGGTGGTTAAGGCGAAAGAGAACGTAGGGAACCCCAGGAGACATCGAATGACTGTAGTGTCGTTAATGGCCAAAAGCTGGTCACACAGGTACCCTACGGTTTTATTACTTGATTGAGTAGGTGCGGTGCATAAGAATTAAAGACTCAGCAATGATTAAATCTTCTCACCTTAGCTCTCAAGTGGCGTTTTTAGATGTTTTTTTGCTCAATCCTTAGCGCCCATAAAAGCATGATCACACTGGGACTCGTGTGACTCTATGTTTGCCAAACCTCGCCGAGATGAGTTGATTCTTCTACTTCACACCTTTTCGGTGGTTTCATTTGGTCAGTCCAACTTTTAAGACTCGATCAAGCTTGGTAGACTTTTGCAATGCGAGATTTAAAAAACTTAAGACCGGTATTTTCAACATCGGCTAAAATTCTGTTGAACAGTTCAACTAACCAGGTTACGCCACGGTAAGCATTTAGGCATTCCGCATATGTATTTGGCACCTAGGGAGTTCTTATTGGTCAAATTCAAAAGTCTATCCAATCAGCGATCGGGTGCGAAATGCGTGTATGGAATGGCTTTCGGTGCCAAATCCAGGTGCAGATTGTCCTATGCTATATTATAATGTTCAACTTATAATTTCATATAACTTAGTGCGAAACCCAGTTCTACATTGATTTATTTTTTTATCAAAAATAAAAAATAGGTCATGCTAATAGCCAGAAATCTTGTTTATTACGTAAAATAAATACAAAAAGAGTCTGGTATGAAATTATGGAAACCAACTAAACCAAAATTAACGTCGTGCTCCATGTTTTAGCAAACGTTTGGTTGATTTGATTTTATATTAGCAGACAGATTTCTACTTCCTTCTTGTTTTTTAGGGAGCTTTCCTGATGCAGGACGACCATGCGCTAATTTTTTGCTGCCTCTTGTAATATGCCGCGTATGCGTCTACTTATTGTACCCTAATATTACATTTCCTCTAAGGCGCTGTGAAGATGAACTTCCTACAGTACCTACTTATAAAACTTTCCCAAGATGTGCTTGTTTTCACATTTCTAAGCCGTTTGATACAAGCTTACGTTACTAATTCACTTGTGCCGGATTCTTCATTTTTAACTTTTAATGCATAGATTAATAAGTAGCTCGAAAATGATAATGGCTGAGTTTTTCTTCGCCGAATGCCAGTTTAACCATTAAAAGTCGAGATTTGGCTGATACTTGAAATGCACTTCAGGAAAAATTTAAAAGTAATACTACTATAAAACAGCAGCTTGATGCTTACAAAAGTTCCCATTTCGCAGCTGCAAAATACTGAGTTTATATCTAGTTCATAAAAAGTGAAAAAGTATCTTTAAATTTTGTACTAGGCACATTAAAAAGGTTAGGTATTGGATATATCGTCTTTTTGCAAATATTTAATTTTGTTGTTTTGTTTATAACATAACGAGTGAAAATTCATGTATCTAAAGATTTTTATTCTAAAAGTTAAACTGGTTAAACGTTATAATATTATATAGGACAATCCGTACCTGGATTTGGCACCAAAAGCCATTCCATACACGCATTTCGCACCCGATCGCTGATTGGATAGACTTTTGAATTTGACCAATAAGAACTCCCTAGGTGCCAAATACATATGCGGAATGCCTAAATGCCCACGGTAAACGCCTACTTGTAACCAAGTGCTTAACCGAGACTCAAAGTACCGGCTCTTAATGATAAGAAATCAGTGCTGGGATCTTGTAACTATTCGCGATACGCTAGCTAACCTTAAGCTACTTATCCTTTATCCTACAATTTGCCAAAAGTTTGTTTGAGAGGGGTAGAGAGTAAGTAGCGGAGTGTATCACTAATAATTACAAGATCCCAACAAAGCCTTGTTTCAGCTGTTGAACTATATTAGAACATTCATAGCACTTGTACTATAATTAGAGGTTAGGTGACTTCTGTCTGATTCATTGAATAAAGAAATACCCCCTACTGTACCAGGAAAGAGTTATTTAGCATTTAGCTAACACTATGGATCGCAATTGACGAGTAACTATAGCGATTTCCGGTCAATTACTCCAATAAAAATGTTTGCTTATACTCCCAAAGGAAAGATCATGACCGCCAATGATAATGTAACGGAATGAATGAGTCATCCATGGACTTCTTATATACGCAACGGTTGCTAACCCTCCTTCCGGATGTTTTATGTTCTAAGGTCTGATTCTTTTAATTTTACAGCTCCTAACCTACCGCAACTTTATCTACCCTAACCTACTCTGCCTTAACCTAATATAACGTGCTATAAAAAATGCAGAATATTTGTTTTTGGCAGTTCTGAATTCTGTACTCGGTATATGTCCTATAGTAAACCGTATGCGATACTGTAAAAATGTTCATGTAGACCTTACATACATAATATTCAGATGTAAGTTGAGTTTTGAACTTTATTGATAGTGCAAAACCTCTCTTTTTGTACAGACATAAGTAGTCTAAAAGGCTACAACCCCAGACACTTCTTCCATAGGCATTTAATTCTCCGAGTAACATTTTCATAAAAAGAGACTTCTAATATATTAAAAACGAATTCCTCCAGTTTGTCTTCATTTCTTCTAGCATTTAGAAATAGTCTGCAACTGTATTTTACGTCATCCTAGATCGATTCTGTACTTACCTATAAAGATACCGCTTAGACCGAAATTGCAATTGTAAATATGTTGATCCATTTGCTCCATACGTATAAGCATACCCAGCAGTCATTCTTGCATATAGGTATTTTTAAATCCAGAGTTTTCTTCCGAAAGAAATTTAATTACACCACGTTATTCAAACTTAAAATCCCTGATTTTTATTCCTTAAATCTTTTTAAAATAGTTGAAACACAATTGTGTAAATGTGCTCTTATTATAAAAAAAACTTGACAGTACGAGTCTTTTGTTTCATGGCTAGTTAGATACGTATAGGTAATTGAAAAATCCTCGTTCGTACAAATAATTCCAAATCCTGTTTGAAATGTCGATAGTAAGTACGATTTTAGTCAATTTGGACATATCGATTTTAATAAAATACACAATCCTTTTAATTGAAATTAAAATGGAGAATATTTTAATAATTTACTGTAACGCAACGAGAGTGCTTTGTCCATTTTGTTTATAACAACTTTACTCGGTGCAGCTTTCAAAACTTAATTTCTCTTTGTCGCTCAAAATGATTTTTGTTTAGATTTTCTTTTATTTGCTAATAAACGAATTTATGTCCGTCGTTTGTTTAGAGTTTTACACATATGTACACACACGCACGCCGACGAAGAGTTTAACCATTATTTATTGCTAAACAAGAAACATCTACATTTTCAATCTCAACGAGGATTGATGAATGTTTGGTGGAGTTTATTGGTTCGATATACGTCGACATTTTCGACATTTAGTATCGAATGTCAACCTAATTTAGTGGTAAATGGGTAATGTAGGAAAAATATTGCATTTCGTATTTCCTTTCTTGGTCATCCCGATTGAAATTTTATTTATCGAATCGTCCTTTTTTTTATACGATTTTTATTGTGTGTTGGAATAAATTTTCTTCACCTGCGCCCTTGTTAAAATTAATTTGACGTTTTCGAATAAATTCTTCTTTTTTGCAGTTACTGTTAGAACATTTAGAATGTTTGGTATCGAGGCACGAGAGGTCCTTGCGGATGACCGTCGTGAAAAGACAAGCTGCTGCTCAATCAGGCGTTTCCAGCGAAGTCGAAGTTTTAAAAGCTCTCAAAAGCCTATT
This sequence comes from Malthinus seriepunctatus, assembly GCA_963924605.1. Taxonomy (NCBI): domain Eukaryota; kingdom Metazoa; phylum Arthropoda; class Insecta; order Coleoptera; family Cantharidae; genus Malthinus; species Malthinus seriepunctatus. The sequence continues at coordinate 53,573,138 of OZ004601.1, forward strand.
TGAACATCATAAAGCATTAGACGAAAAGGTAAGACCTTTTCAAAAATTTTATCACTTTTTTATAAATTTATTTTTGTCAGGTACGGGAAAGACTGCGTGTAGCGTTAGAAAGAAATTCAGTTTTAGAAGAAGAATTAGTTTCAACCAAAGATGAAGTAAGATTTTTTTTTTAAGTTTTAAAAGTTTTTAATAATTTGTTTATAGTTACAACAATACAAACTAGGAGGTCCACCTTCGAATTTACCTGCTATAGAAGATAAACCCAAAGAAAATGGCCAAGCCGATACAGGGGACCAACTTACAACAAGTTCAAATAAGGTACGCCTAATAACGATAGGCTTTAAAGGGATTGTAATTATAAATCAATTTATATATACAGGGTATTTCGAGAACCTTTTGTTAAAGATACAAGAATTGTTTAGCAGCTCAAATTGCGAAGCTCGTATATTTGGCTGTTTAAGCTGCTCTTGCATCTTTAACCATCGGTTAATTATAACTCAGTCAAACAATGGTATCATAATGGCCCTATAAAGCTACCCTTACACTTATCCATATTTACATTTACCATTAATAATTATACCTTCACATACATCAATTTTATTATGTTTTCCTTTAATCAAAGCAAGTCGTTTACTATTTGCACATAATTTTTTAACACTTCTTACATCGGAAGTCACATTTAAAATGTACACGCAGGACCTTTTTTTACCAAGTTACGTTACACATTTGTATAGGTAATTGGGTTTTAATAATTTGCGAACGTTGGAATAATTATAGGTACGGCGGTTGTCGGGTTGTGTAGAATTGGGGTTTTAAATTTAAATACGAGGGACTTTTCAAAACGTTGCGCTTACAATTTTCATTTTTATTTTAGCAGCAAAGGATGCGAGATTGTATTAATTGTAATAAGGTAAAAAAATATTGTTTTTCATTTTGTTTCAATATTGTAAATGTAGCTTGCTTTGATATCGTTTTTATTTTTTTGTTCATAACCTATCGGTATTTTTGAGCGAAATTGCTATTTTTTTTATAATGCGAGGCTTCTTTTTCTATAAAAATATTAAATTAGGTTTCTAAAGGTTATTAGTTTTTAAAAGTATTCGAATATTAAATTTTGACTGTTGTATGACTTACTTTAACGTTTTAATAGAAGATGTTTTTTGTTCATTACGGCCGTACGGCGATACGATCCCCGTCAAGTTTGATTTTTAACTTTGCTTAGAGATCCTATTCACTATCATTATTTTTACTAATTTTAAGTCTATTACTATTTGACTCGTTGCATGAAATAAAATAGATGTTGTGATGTGCGCATGTTTATGTGATGGTATAGGCTGCAGCTAAGCAGAGACTTACCAACGGTGGCATGGATACCGAAAGCGATACGACAGCACGAATTGTGGACTTACAAATGGCCCTCGAGCAGCAAGTAAGAATATTTCTATCTCTTCTATAATTATGATATTAAACACAAAAAATGTTCTTCCTATTTACAAATGTTATTTTCGTCAGACTGGAGAAATTAGTACGTGGCAAAGGAGGGTAGCAGATATGACCAATAGAGTAGGAGAATTAGAAGAAAATTTAGCAAAAGCACAAAAGGAACTATTAAAGGCACAAGAAACAAACTCAAAACTTCAAAGAGACTTACAAGAGAACGTCGCGCAGAAAGAGGACCAAGAAGAACGTATCGCAACTTTAGAAAAACGTTATTTGAATGCTCAAAGAGAATCGACCTCTTTGCACGACTTGAACGAAAAATTAGAGCAAGAATTGCAGCACAAAGAAGCTCAACTTAAGGTATTTTTTTATTGTATTAACGTTTAAGCTTTATAATGTTGGTTTCTTTGAAATGTATAGTTACAAGAAGAAAAAATATCGGCCATACAAGAAAAATTAGAATTAGCCGATCAAAAATTAGCGCAGTATTCTAAATTACCGGAAATGGAAGAGCAATTGAAGCAGCGTATGGAGGCACTGACGCAGGTGAGACCTCAGGTACGAAACTCTGCGCTCACTTTTTTAGTTACTGTTTATTATATGTCCAATGTTTATGTCTTGGTGCACTTATAAAAATTTATATTCACGAAATAGATTTTATTTTAATATACACGTCACTTGTGGTTTTCGACCACGGTGTAAGATATAGAAAGGTGGATCAACGAGATATGCTCGTAAGCAGCACGAAGTGGTTACTGTTTGTCCGCAAAGTGTAACTGCGAGGTCGAGAGTGAGATAGATTACGCTACCTGTTTTAGCGTTTTAAGTTTTCTAACAAGCGATTTACCTTTTATTTAGTATCAATTTTGGACAATGGCTAGTAAATGTTTTACCCCTGGGTGTTCTAGTCGTTACGCGAGTAACAAAAATAAAGTGAAGTTTATTGATTTTAAATAAAAACAATTTACAAGCTTGGAGCGCGGTAATTCCGCTCATTTAGCTTTATGCATCGACCTGTATCGTAGTGTGTCTGACTCGCATAATCTGGTGAAATATGTTAACCATATAGCGACGCTTGTTGCGCCACCTTCTTTATGATACACCGTGCTTTCGACGAATTGAATGTTCACTTCTAATTTTTTTTTTCTAAATTAAAAACGATAAGAACTCGCGATGAGGAAACAGTCCACAATGAACTTGTATATTATTTAAAATTTTGATGTATTTTCTGCTTTTTGTGTATTTAGTCAACTGAAAAAAAGGAGAATGGTTAAAAAAATGAATTAAATACACTTTGATGAAAGTGAGCATTGAGTTGTTGCTTTGAAATATAAAAATTTTAATTAATATTATCCATTCTCATATCTTTTACTTGGTTTTTATAGCGCAGCCAAATTACTAAATGAAAAGTAGATAATGTCTTTAGAGTAATTTAAATTTTACTGCGCTATAATCAATGTAGAAAAAGACAATTTTTTTATGGTTTTTGTAAATGTTAATTGTCTTTTTCTATTTTCACTATCATTAAACTATTAGGCCTAAAGTCACATTGTACTTCAATAATTTAATGTGCACAATTAATTAACTGTATAAAATTTAAATAGAACAGAATAGAACGCTAGAAGTATAGTGCATCCGTTATCTGAAGACAGAATTGACTTTTACATCGTTATTAATTTTTTAGCACCCTACTCAGTTGGGTAGCAATAAAAGATGAGTAGACGCTTTGAGAAAAATGTAGCAATGAAGACTGTATGGTAAATGCAAGTATAGTCCGGAACTTATGAGAAGAATAGGGCGGAGCCAATATCTTGCGTAGTACACATGGAGGAAGGGTGCTCTCTCTCTCTATATCTGTAAAATTGATGCGACCATATGTTACCAGACACATTTTCGTTATAGCGCATTGGCTCCGCCCAATTCTTCTCACAAGTTTCGAACTTTAGAAACTTTTTCTTGTAAAAGAAATCAAAAAAGCTAAGTTTTCTTTTGCAAATTTGTAAGGTGAAAAGCTTTGACTACCTGAAAATGGTTATTTTATAATATCTTCATTACATTTTTTTTCAATGCTTTTACTGCAACCCAACTCAGCCTGTTGCTATAGGGGCAATAAGGATTAAAAGTCGCTTTTGTCATAACCCACCGGATGCACTATACCTTGACTATGCAACAGACGACGCTGTGAACTTTAACAGCCTTTTTGAGTTCTCATAAAGGGCATCTAATGTATCGAGGAACTTTCTTTAATCTTGGCACAAGTAGCACTTCTTTCTTATACGCACTTCTAGGGTTGGAATAAGTCGTGACTTTTATAAAAAAAATCGGACTTTTTGAATTAATTCAGACTTTTTTGAATTAATTCAAATTTTTGAAGTATACTTTTATTGTGTACTCAACATTAAATATGTCTAAACTATTAATTATTAAACTCAAACACAAACAAACCTGTCATGGCATTCTGTCATTCTTTTGGCAAGCCTATTTTTCGCCAGATTTTCTAATCACGTTCAAATCAGACACTGAAATCAAGTACGTAAATGCAATTTTGATTTTGGAATTATAGAAATGAAAATTGTGTGATTTAATTCATGACTTTTAGAAAAATTCATTTAAACTAATTCACGAATTAATTCAAAAGAATTAACTTCTTTAACTCCTACAGCTCTTACTCGCGGACTAGTCGGTTTTGTAAAGTGCCACCGATGGCCACGTATGCCAGTGGCGCACACAAATGTTTCGTGAGTAAGAGCTGTCGTGGTACAACTGGAAAACTTAAAAAGCATCTAGGTTGTATCGGAGTAAAATTTAATAATCACTTTTAAGCAGAGTTGGCACGAATTAATTTTCATGAATTAATTCATAAATTAATTCAAATAAATTTTTCATAAAAGTCATGAATTAAATCGCACAATTTTAACTTCTATAATTCCAAAATCTAAGTTGAATTTACTTGAGTTTAGTGTTAACGTGATTAGAAAATCTCGAGAAAAATAGGTGAAAATAGAATGCTATGACAGTTTTGTCTGTGTTTAAGTTTAATAACAAACTAATAGTTTAGACAGAAGATTGTTTATTATTTTTACACCTATTTTTTTTTAATTTCAGTTTTTAGTTGGTATTTCTATTTACTGTTGAGTACACAATAAAAGTTTACTTCAAAAATTTGAATTAATTCAAAAAAATACGAATTAATTCAAAAAAGTCTGAATTAATTCAAAAAGTCCGACTTAAAAAATTTTTTTTTTAAAGTCACGACTTATTCCAACCCTGCTTTAAAGTCGATGCTCAAGAGATTGCAGTACCATCCAACCACTTCTACTCAAGGCTGGGATCCTGTAACTATTATCGTATCGTAGCGTAGCATAGCGATACCCTAAGTTACTTATCCTTGACCCTTCTCCTATTAGTTTCGAAAAGTTTGTATGAGAGGGGTAGGAAGTTACTTCTAGTAGTTTTATCGTAGCGTAGCAATACGCTAATAATTACAGGACCCCAGCTCAGAAACACTATCTTAAAAATAAAAACCTTGTGTGTGCATGTTTTAGACTTCCCTATAGAAACTTTAGTCACATTCACGTTAGCATTTTGTGTGTACTATTTGATTTGACGTACCATATTCTTTTTATTTTTACTGTGTTTTTTTCTTTTCGTCTCAATTTAGGCACAAGAACGTCACGGTTCGGCCGAAGATCGAATTCAACGATTAGAGGCCAATTTGGACGAAAAGAACGCCGAGCTCGTTAGATTAAACCAAAGACTTAAAATGAACGAAGATCACAACGGCCGTCTTTCGGCCACCGTAGATAAATTGTTATCTGAATCGAACGATAGGTTACAAGTACATCTTAAAGAGAGAATGCACGCTTTAGAAGAAAAGAACAGTTTAACTCAAGAACTCGAAAAGACGAGGAAGATTTTAGAAGAATTGGAAATACATAAAAGCGAAATAATGAAAGAGTTGGGAAAATCGAGATTGGAAATCGATAACGTGAAGAGGCAAATGTTACAACAGGAAATAGCATTTAATATACAACAGACGGACGCTTTAACTAGAAGTTTATCTCCAAATACTGCGGATCCTAATAGTTTTACGAGAAGTACTAGTCATTCCAGTTTTGATACTCATTCCTTACCGAGAAGAGCTAACAAGAGTAGAACGCCTGTCGACGACGACCCCAATAAAATAGTGCCATTTTCGGCGCGTTCGATGTCCGAACAAGAGTGGCAACAAGCTCACGTTTTAGCTAACGTCCAACAAGCTTTCGACATTTCGAGCGACGCCGAAGGAGACGACAACGATAGTTTGTTTAGCACGGCCGACATTTTATCGCCATCCGGTCATACCGACGCTCAAACCTTAGCGATGATGTTACAAGAACAACTAGACGCGATTAACAATGAAATTAGGTTGATACAAGAAGAAAAGCAAAATACGGAAGCTCGAGCGGAAGAATTGGAATCGAGAGTCGGAAGTATGGAACATATGAATCTTTTGGCGCGTGGACGTAGTTTAGAGCGTCAAAGTCCTCCGGTTAGCGGTAGATCGACGCCTAAATCGCATCATTCGCCCCAAAGAGACTACATGCATAAGTATCACACGGTGAGTTTTTTGTTTAATCTCTAAGTTTGATTACATCGAAAAAGGTTCGATGTGATTTTACTTTTTGAATTTTTTAATGGTGGTTATGAATTTTTGGTGCATGTTTTTTTATGGAATAAAAAAACAGTTTAGCGCGCACGTTGTTTAATTAAAATACTTAATACACCTTGTCGCTGGAATGTTAGGTGTGTGACGTGTGATGTTGTAGGCACCCGCGTCTATGTCTCCAGCACATCTCCATCAGTATCGTGCAACTTTGAGTCCAAGTGCCTATACGGAGTCTCTACCAAATAGTCAGGTTTGTTTGTCCTTAAATGTAACAAATAATAATCCCCCGAAATGGAAGCTTTTTGCGTTTAAGTAAGTAGTTTGATAGTAGTATAATGTTGAATGGGTTTAGATTAATTAATTACTTGGCCGAGTGTCGAGCATCGATGATTGATGAGGAGGATTTGAATTAATCTAAACCTGTCCAAGTCATCTTGTGTGTAGCCTGCTGATGCTAACAAGTAGATTTTTAACTAACTCGTCATTAAATAATTTGCCATCGAAGGGGTTTATTAATTTACCTGGCTTCCAACATACATCACACTAACGCACGTTTATTTCCATTTTACTAGCTGCATGTTACTTTGTTAAAAAATCTTTAACATTTTAATATTTTCTGTAAATATAAAATTTTCCTTTCTGCAGCTGCAGCTTGCACCAGTTAGTGCGGAAATGTCAAGGGAAGAACTTCATATGGGTGACAGTAGTAGTGGTGGTGGAGCGTCGCCTCTTACTGCACGATCATTGAGGCTAGAAAGAGTTGCGCAGGCTCTGGCTCATAGTCAGGAAGAATTGCGTAGGTCAGTAATTTATTCTCGTTTTTTCTTTAATAATAATTTTATAACTAATAATTAAGGGACGCTTTTCGAGCTAAACTAACAAACTAACTCTTTGTAACTTTTATAAAAAATGTAGGAGGACCGGTGCAAGCGGCTTACCACCTGGAACTACATCTTACAGGTTAATTTTTGTTCATTGTTTAACTGCACGGACGAATAAATTGCACGTACGTTTACGTCGTTGTTTCAAAGCGGACGTTTGTCGTTTAAATTGTCGTGGAAAGCTATGTCATAGTATCAATTTTTCTGACGACCACCAGTGTGAAGCGCTCTATTTCATCCATTCACGCTCGGTTGCATAAAGGCCAATTATATTTTAATCCGACAATTAGATTTATAATCCTTAGATGGGACAACGTTACGCACAATAAATTAATAAATATAAATGTCAATGTTTGACAATAGTATATTAAATACATCTGTCACAAGATAGCATTTTGACGCACGAAGGTAAATGCCTGAGAACGTCCAAAGCCCTTATGACACAAGTGTTTTATACTATTTGCAATGATTTATTTAAAAAAATCATATAACAGATTTTTTTTGGTTAAATTCCTATGTTGGCTATACTGACAGTTGACGTTTATTTAAGCTTGTAAAATTTTACCATGAGATGGCGCTTTTTCATAATTGATTTGAATCGTGTGTCAAAATAATTATTTTGAGAGAGCGGTTTCTCACGAATGGATGGGAAAGTCGATATTTAGACATTCCGCTCGTCACCGTTAACGACTTTAATATCCGGTTGATATCACTAATATTCATGATTCCTGATAGGGTAAGGTTCAAAGAAGGCAATGACAAATTTGTATATAGGAAATAAGAGCCTAATTAGTGAGAAAAGTTCAATTGAACTTGGTATAATTCAAAAAACAAGATCATCTGTTTTAAATTATAAATCTAATTCTCGCATTAAAATATAATTCGCCTTTATGCAACCGAGCGTAAAACTCACACAATCGCAATAGTATAATATGGTTAAATGAACAAGGGCTTATCTGATTGGTAGAAGAGCGTGTAAAGTCATTTTGCACCCTCCACAACCAATCAGGAGCACGTTGCTTGTTCATTTCACAAACCACTGCAATAAATGATTTTTATTATTCAAATTAACGAAGTGGTCGTCAGAAAAGTACAGTGTATAACATGTTAAGGGAATGTTGCAATCATACTCGTTTTTTGCACTAGTTGTACAATATACTGTTGTCGTGGTAAAGTGCTTCAAGGGGTCTTATAGATGTGAAAATAGCTGGCTTAAAGATCGTTGGGAAAATTTTTTATCTTAATTTTCATGGGTGCTCTGAAATGCTTGCTCGCCTTTATTATATTCCCAAGTAATATAAAGGGGTTTCCAAGAAGGGGGGTAATATTTTTCATAGATAACATGGAGAGTCTTCTGAGTTTGATTAACATTTAATATCGAAAATATCTGTACTGTTTCTCTGTAATTTCAAAATCTACGCTTGGTTGTTTGCTACTGTATAAAGCCTTGTGCTAATTTTATAAGCCAAAATAAAGCAGATACTAGGAGGTACTTGGAAAGTTATCAAAATATATTTAAACAAATTTAATTTGTTCGTGGAGTTACTCCACTCTCCTTGCTCGTTTCGTAAACTTCTCTACTTACAAAATAAAACGTCCCTTTTAAAACTTATATCATAAACTACTATTAAATAATTATTTTACTTTTGTTAAGTACTGTTAAGTACCTCCTTTTATCTGCAGCGCGAAAGCGAGACGTTAAATTTTAAAACGAAAGCGCACGTTGCTTATAAAAGCATGTTCGTGATTAGATAGTGTCTAGAGTAGTCAGTAGTGTGTTTAGGCAAGGCCAGATGCACACGCCACCATCACCTCTATCCTCTCGTCATAGCAGTCAAGATAGTCTACACAAAAACACCATAAGTGGAGTTCCTCGAGACGTATCAGCAGCTGCAGTAGCCGCCGCCGCCGCCGCTCAAAAAAAGAAAGGAATCAAATCTTCTTTGGGTAGATTTTTCAGCAAAAAGGAAAAGGTATTTTTTATAAATACACTTTGTAACTCTTTGTGCTTATCAAACTTTTTAAATTTAGGTAAAAGGTAAAGACATCATCGTAGGAGAAAACACAATGACGCTTAATCAATCAAGTATGGGAATGCAAGACGGCGATCTTGGGGATTCACTCAGCATTTCAGGAAAAATAGGACAGAAAGCAGAGTTTGATCGAAGACAGAAGAAGAAGTGGGTGTAAGCTACTTTCTTTATTGCTTTAGTAGTTAAATATATCGGTGGTGTCTTACATAAAATATTGAATAAAATCGTAATTGGTCAACAATTCTTTTCGGCCTCAGCAAAACAATTTTTTTTAAATGATAATCTTTTCAATCCCTCCATCCATCTTCCTATATGTAGAGTAAGACACCACCGGTATCCAAATTTCAGTGTGCAACTATTAATTTTATTTTCCTTTAATCCTAAAGGGAGCGTGATTATAGGCACGAATTATTAGCAGAGGCGATGAAGGCGGGTACGCCGTTTGCTTTATGGAACGGTCCTACAATAGTGGCTTGGCTCGAATTGTGGGTCGGTATGCCGGCATGGTACGTCGCCGCATGTAGAGCTAACGTTAAATCTGGTGCCATAATGAGCGCCTTAAGCGACACCGAAATACAAAGAGAAATAGGAATAAGTAATCCACTTCATAGATTAAAACTTAGGTTGGCAATACAAGAAATGGTCTCGTTAACTTCGCCTTCGGCTCCCAAAACTTCTAGGACTACTCTAGCTTTTGGCGATATGAATCACGAATGGATTGGAAATGCGTGGTTACCTGCCTTGGGGCTTCCACAATATCGTACGACATTCATGGAATGTCTGGTGGACGCTCGTATGCTCGATCATTTGACTAAAAAAGACTTAAGAGGACAGTTGAAAATGGTCGATAGTTTTCACAGGTTTGTAAAATGTTTGAATAATTTATTTTCGGATGTAAAATTTTTAAATTGCAGAACAAGTCTTCAGTATGGCATATCATGTTTAAAAAGATTGAATTACGATAGAAATTTATTAGATGATAGAAGAAAGAATGCAGAAAATGCAAACGCCGATGTTATAGTTTGGAGTAACGATAGATTAATTCGATGGGTAGCTAATATTGGGTTGAAGGTAAATCGAAGATTTGTTTAAGCCGACTATTAATAATGAATAATTTTGCAGGAATACAGTAATAATTTATTAGAATCCGGTGTTCATGGTGCATTGATCGCTTTAGATGATAGTTTTGATGCCAGCAGTATGGCCCTAGCTTTACAAATACCAACACAAAACACACAGGTAAATTAAAATAAGAAAGGTGACGCTTGAACTGTTAAAAGTTCTTGCCAAGTATGTTAATTTATAATTTTGAGCTAAAACGTTGCTTTTAAAAGAAGAGCTAAGCGGGGAAGTTTTAAATTACAAAAACAATTTATTACAAAAGTTTTTATTTAATAAAAATGTCTTACAACAGTTTAATTCACGTTAAAATGAAGGTAAAATAAGCAGAAGAATACTTTGTTTAGATTAAAAATTAATTTAAAACTATCGTTAAAATCTATTCGTTACATTTTTATTTATAAAACTACAATTAGTGCACATCTCATTTTCTTTCGTAGCAAATCCCAAAAAATCTAAAACTAAATTTTCTTTATTAGCGTAATCTCCGTAACCTTTGAGGTTTTCTAAAAAATGTTTAACACTAACAAAACCTTGTTGAAAAGCTATCGGTGCTAAAATACCGGTCGGTCTTTTACCTGCCCTTGCTCGACAAAAAGAACAATTACACAGACCTCTACAAAAGGGACAAGCCCAAGTGGGATTTTTTAATGCATCTACCACTTCTTCGCCATAACGATTTCTTAAACATGGCCCACAAATTTGACCGTTTATCCCTACACAATTTCCGCTACGACACATAGTTTTAGTATCTGTCGTTTTCTGACGACATTGATGGCAACTTGTTCCATTCTCAGAATAAACCTTCTTTGTAGAATTTTTAGCAATTTTTGCTATAAGTTCTTCCGTTATCTCATCGACCGATAGAACTACAGCTTGCTGTTTGGCCGAAGATCTTCGAATTTTTTTAGGTCGAAATATAACCCTCTCCAAGTCATCGATATCATCTTTATAAGAAATCCTCGACCCGTCAATTTCCTTTAAAAGAAATCACGTTAAATTAATGAAAAATAAACACTAAAACTTACGTCTATATCGTCAAAACCATCATAATCCGCCGGTAGTTTTGCAATACGACAAGATCTTCTACGCTGTAAAGGTATGGCACCGGTAAACCTAAATGTTTCGTCGTTGTTAGATCTTCGTTTACGTTTATTTGAACGTTTTGTATCCACATTCACAACTATTTCGGGTAAAATAAATGTTTTCTTAAAAGTATTTAAATCTTTTAAAGCACTTCCTAAATCTTCTTCATCATCGTCGTCGTCGAGCAAAAGAGCGTTTCTTTCTCGAATATTCTTTTCTCGTAACAATTCGTATTCACTTTTTGATTCATTAGAAACTGCGGAGAACATTTTAAAATTACTTTTTAAAACATTTAAACAAAGTTAAAATTGATGCTCGTAACGGTTAATTTAAAAATAAGTAAGGTTAGGTTTACTTGTTTATTTTGTACCAGGTGCGTACCATTTAGGAAGGGGCTTATTTTTAAAACTTTAACTTTTGTTTTTTTAGGGTCGACAATCTTTGGAAGTGGAGTTTAATAATTTGTTACGTACCGCAACAGATCGACGACCGGACGAAATGTCGAGATCCTGATACGACTCGGTCGCTTGTTAAATGACCATTTAGTGTTCCGATGATTTAGTGCAATCTGTGCTATTTATAAAAAATTTATCATTTAACTCTCGAACGTAACGCTACCAATTGTAACAATAATTTGAGTATGTAAATAAAATTTTTTGACGTTATTAAAAGAAGGAGAGAGAGTAACAGAAAAAAATAAGCTTTAATGAACTCTTATATCTGTACCATAAATAACTGATAGTATTATTGATTGTACATTGAAGTTGTTGTTTAACTGTTGGATTACAAGCGAGTATAAAATAAATTGTTATGATGTGTGAATGTGTGGCAGCGATAGTCAGTATTATCCCCGCGCGTGCCTACACTCGGTGCTGCCATCTGTTGAGCTTCTAAAAGCTGTTTTGTTTATGCGAACTTAGGCTATATTAGTACAAAAAGATATGTGACAGTGGCGGCGCTAAGTAGTCGCCTTGTTTTAAGTAAAATAATAAAATTTATAGCGCCGCCAGTGCCAAATTACTGGTGTTCTTTATTTTAAAATAAAAAAGCTTATATTTATAGATGTGGATGGTTTGTATCCAAATTCATCTCCGCCGACTATTTCACATCTTAAAATAGCAAAACATTTCTTAAATCGGTGACAGTTATTTCCGTTATTTGGTAATAAATATTGATAGAAAAATGCCACGCCATATACATTACCGATGCAGTAATTAAAATTAATTAGTTTTTAAAAAATTAACACATTCTGTATATATTATACAGAAGTATAATGTAATTTGAAGGTTTTTTATTATTATATTATATTTCGTATGTTTTTATACAATATTTGTACAATATTTTTACTTGTTATTTATTTTTAACCTGAAAATACTATTGTGCTTATAAAAAAATGAAGAGAAATCTTGTTATAAACTAAATCGGAGTTTAAGTGTAGACTCCGGAAATGATTGTCATTTATTCGTATATGATCTAAACAAAATAGTGTTAATTTATGTACATTGCATTATATATAAATATAACGAAACTCGATCATTTATTTTATACTTTTTATATCTGTTAAAAGTATTCCTTTGTGCTCCTAAAAATTCCATTTATGATCTGCCTTATTATATATTTTAAGAGATTATGAATCAAAATTGTTCATAATATGTGGTCAAATGGAGCGTGTCAGTTGTCATGAAGTTCAATTTTATTCCATGTGCACAATCGACACGGTCCCAAACGTCAAATTACAGCATTACCAATTTTATTGTATAAAATTCAAACAAATTTATACAATAACAGTAATTTGGTAATACTGTAATTTGACGTTTAGGACCGTCGATTGTGCGGACCTTGTGGAATAAAATTGAACTTCATGACAACTGACACGCTCCATTTTGAGATCTTTGTTAAATCTTTTAATAGAAAAATGCAGTTGAAATAGATTCATCTAAGGAGTTGATTGCTGAAAGTTTAGAGACCATTCATGATGCTGACTCTAAGAATAAGAACAAGAATAATCAAAAAAGTTCAGCTATACAGAAACCAATGGTACGGTTTACATTGGTTTCTATAACAATAAATATTTCTACTCTTATGAAACTTCGACTAATTTCGGCTAGTTTCGTGATTTTAAGTATGATCTCATGAATAAGCACACCCGCCTATTTAATATTGAGGTTAGGCACTTTTGCTTTTTAGTTGTCACTTTAAGGCTAGCTTCTAGAAGCTAGTTTTTTTTTCAAACCAATAGAAGTTAAACTTGAACCAACTTCTAGCGTCTGACGCTGGAAATGCAAGGTTTCTATTGCCTTAGAAAAAAAAGCTAGCTTCTAGAAGCTGTGATGTAAGGCCTGCTTAAATCGGCTGAGCTGAGGCCACGAGAGCGTATGCCTGTTTTCTACAAGAGCAAGTCGAGCGTGCACTGTGTGTCTGCGACCATTCTACGCTTATTCTTGTTCTTATTCTTATAGTAAGCATGGATGATCCCTTAGCTTGGTTGCTTGGCTATTTTGTTAGATACAAGAGATTTTAATTCCTCGATTATTTTATTACTAAATTAGAGGGGAGCATTCTTGAATTAATTTTATTTTGTCATAGTTTTAGGCCTAGTACTAGTACTAGTCGTGCTGTAACTAAATTGTTCTAATAGAGGGCGCCATCATCGTAATTTTCAATGCCAAATAGACGAATAGGCCAGAACGCACTGAAAACTTGAAGAAACATTTCTTATATTTCCATCGTAGATTTAATAAATTTAACGATTTTTTTCCTTTTAGACAAAATTCATAATTATTTAAAAGGGATTTTCCTCTACCTAGCTTTTGATGCAGTCAAAAATTTAAATTTCCACCTTATTTTAACTTTTAATAGGTAATTAAAATGATGATAGTCTACAACATCATTAGTTGATGAATAGGTAAGTAATTAAAACTTTATAATGTTACCTAAATTATAATATTTGTTTCAGTTTATTCCCAAAGCGTTATTTAAATGAAGTCGAAAATTAAAGATATTAATCAGGGTCAACTCGATTAAAAGGGAAACAGCAAACAGAGTTGGGTTTTTGAATAAAACCAAACTAACTTTTAATAAACAAAGGTTTAATTTTGTATATTTTTAATTCAGGACCAAAATTTGTTGTTTTCGCCCTTTTAGTTGCAGAGCTCTGCCAATTGCAGCTAGGGACCAACAAATGCCCTTATGCCACTCTTCCACGTTTCGTTAGGTTTTCGTCTCTAAGCACACGTCGAATGTCTTCATTCTGCTGGCTTCATTTTGCTACAGTAGTCGTAAAAAAAATCAAGTTGCCAACTAAACTCAATGGCGATAAGGCATTGACGCCCCACGTTGGGCGCCAAAAATCTTGTTACGTGATAACGCATCTTAATTTTTTCCTTACTTTTTTTGCCAGAGAAATGAGTTTAGGACTCTAGTCTTTCAATAGTATATTTTTATTGCGCGTAAAGGCCGTCGCTCACTTGGGAGAGCCGAAGCGGAGCGAAGAGAAGATCAGTGTTTGAATACAATGCTTCTGAAGTATTCTTCTCGGCGCTTCGCTTCTCTCAAGAGCGCGTATCTCGATAAGAATACATTGAAACTATAAATTGCTCTTTGCCGCGCTTTTCTTCGCTCAAATGAGCGACGGTCTTTAAGCTGTAAGAACTAGCTTTAGTGCATGTGTGCGCTCAAATTGACGAGACACTCTGTTTATTTTTCAATTTACGAATGCGGGGGTGTTTATAATCCTCCCACAATTCACTCATAAATTTAATATTAAAAGGAATTAATTAATTTTTTTTTATTGTACATTATAAAATCCACTGAATTGTTTTGTTCTAGCAGTACAATTGAAGGTTTAATCAAATAAATTAGGTACCCACTCACTATTGAATTTTCCAATAAACGTTGGTAGGTAATTGAAATAAATGGTCGATTAAAATGAGAAGGAAATCTCAATTGTAAATCTTTTCTACATCTAATACCGATACTATTCCATCGGTGGAAAGTTTGTAACGTCGACGATAAGTAAAATTTTTATTTAAATTGCAATTCTACTCCGTTGCAATTTCTTAAACTGCATATAGTTATAGTTAATCTCTGTAGCAATTCATCATTTTGTACTACGTTTTTCTTTTTTCTCCAACGAAACGTATCTATCATTTTCAACAAAACTCTAATTCATGTGGTGTCTTATTTTATGATTAACTACTCCAAAATAATGTTCTCAATGCGATTTTTCACCATTTTCACTCATTGTTCTTTTGACGCGAAAGTTGCATTTTAAATCCATAAAATTTATTAACAGCTTCTACCGATTTATTTTTAATTATTTAGTTTCGGTGTATTACTTTGTACAATTTTTAATTGCTTTAGTCGCTAATTAAATTAGTTTTGAAACTTTTCAGACTCGTTTCAAAAGTAGACGCGTTATAAACAATTTATATTTGATATAGGAATCCTGTTTAGACCCTTTTAGATGAAACGTGACGGTACAAAAATGTATGTAAAATACAGTAGTAAAGGAAACGCTCGTCTTTGTAGTTGATATTTTTTATTTCTATTTCTTTTTTAAATCTTAACAAAATTTTGAGGTTTTGGAAAGGGCTGGGGTTTTGTAGATTTGGCGTATATTTTTGTACTTGTGAGTTTCCTTTTATTAGCTTTTTATTTGCATATCTTAAGCTTTTAATCGATGATTGCATTTAGTTCCATAGAAATTTTCAGCATCGTCCTTTAGGTTAAGAGCTCTTAGTTAAGCGTCGGCATGATTCCCAAACATACGTTGTCTGAAAGAGAGACAGCTATTTATGAAGGGCACAGGGTGTTTGAAATTTTGTTTGGACATATTTCTCAAATATTGTATTACAGTAGACGCCACTTATTTGAATCAGTGGTTAATTGAGTCAGCCGCTTTTATAAGTCAAAACGTGAAATCCAAATCCATTTGTATAGCATTTAATGTAAATTTTGTCTTTTATTTGAATCACTAAAAACGAACCTCCGTCGGTTTTTTGAATCGTTTGTACCTCCATTAGTAAGTTCTAATAGTTTTTTAATGGTAGAAATTTACCGTTCGTTTTTGAATAGTTAAGATTTACCGTTAGGTACAAAAGGGAAGTGAGCTTTTTTTCGGAGAAATTACTTAAATTGGGAAATTTTGAGGTAAACAGGTAAACATTTTTGAGCATTTACGTACTTTCACTTTTAGTTGTGTTATCGTGAGTGAAACATCAACATCTAAAATGCCTAAAAAATTATTTACTTATTAAATATTGCTTTTTTATTACATTAAATAAATTTAATTACTTATCATAGTATAAATATGCTATTATGGCCTGAGATTCTTAGTAATGCCCCTCAATAGACTTTTTACAAGAAAGTTGCTTTATTGAATCATCGCTTAATTGACTCAAAAACCCTTTGCACCAACGTGATTCTAATAAGCGGCGTCTACTGTATTTCCTTAATAAAGATCTCTGAATTGGAAATCCAAAAGACGAAATGTGTTCAATATTCGATACAGTGGTTGTATGTATGGAATGTGTGCGTGCGTAGGAAACTCAGGGGAGCTCAGTGGTAAAATAATGCTCGAGTTGTTACATTAAGTGAGCGGTGCACGTAAAGAATAAAATCCATAGGTAAAATCGTAGTAGACTAACTTTCTTATTTTTATAAATTTTGTTTTAAGACTGGAATTTAATAGAAAAGAAATTTACTTTTTCGATAGAAAGTGATGAAAAATAAGCACACGTTGCTACCATGACAATACCGATAAATTATTAATGGGGCTCCTAATTTTAAAGATCTTAGGGAATAAAAATGTGTCTGAACCCCATTTATATCTAATAGCATAAATGCTGCCCTTAAGGTAAGGTCGCCATTGTTTTTAAACGACGATTCTTGCGTTTCTATTTTGATATTGTAGCTTTTGTTACACGTCCGGTCACATAAGTTACATTCTCAAGTCTCGTCTGTATAGTTGCTAACGCTCATCCGTCAATCAACAGACTCGCTGCTCGCTGAGCAAAGTGACACTTTCCCTCATTATAAAACAATATACTACCAAGTAGTAGAATATCGTTGAAATATTTTAACTCCATTTTATGCAAAATACGATTTAGCCATGTTTTAAGTACACAAATCAAAATTTTCTGTAAAAATTCCTTACATATAAATTAAGTTATAAGCAAAAATGTAGTCGAAAGTGTATATAGAAACTCCCATAAGAGCCCATATAAAAAAAATTTTTTTATCCACCCTCCAACTTTTTCAAGTAGCCTGGTGTCAGTCTATATGTTGGCTTCAATATAATCTGGCTATGATTCGTCCATGAATATAGTAGGTCAATGTTTGTATCCAATAACTAAAATGTTTTATGTTATCCGGTTAAATTTGTTCCAAATTCACAAAATTCTATCTGTTACTACCCAGGAATAGCTCCGTTGGGAGTCTGTAAAGTCTCGTTACAGTTCCTCACTCAGCTTCATATAGTTTTAACAAAGCTGACGTGTGAGATTTCTTAGGGTTGAAATGACTCTAAGTCTTTGGATCAAAATAACCACTCTGTTCGGTTAGTTTTTGGTACTCACATACCTAATAGATGTTCGCAGGGCCGGACTGGCTATAAAATAAATTGGCCCCAAATGCAGTGGTGTAGCGAGTAGCGGCACTAGCGACAATAGTGAATTTTTTTTGAGTTTTCAAGGTCAGCGAGCGTAGATCAACTTTAGGAATTTTTAAACATATTTTTGTACTGTAAAATGAAGCAGTTCGTTAAGCAAAAGAAAAAAGTTATCCACGTGTTCTTATTTAAAGTGAAACACACTGTATGTTTGTTATGAACTTTTTCCTCATTTTGATTTTTTCATTTAGCCCTACCGGCGATCGCCTGTCAGACGGCCGGGCCTGGATGTTCGAGACAGAAACTTAAATGAGAGAGGTTCCACCTTAACCTAGCTATACCGTACCGGTACTGTAATAATAAATCATAAGCGCCTAATTCGCAAATCTGACGTAAGACTGGATGTGATTTTTGTTTTTCAACTAAAAATTTTTCTTGTGCCAAAACATTGTACCTACTCATATACCTATAATTTGTAAAGGTATAAAATTGGAATTTGCACGACACGACATATTGAACGTTATAGTAAATGTTGTAGCTCAATATTTAGCAAATAATTTGTAAGCCTAAAATGACAATTTGTAATAATCCAAATATTATTTATTCCTTTATTTATTCGCTTTAATTCGACATTGAAACGTTCGTTAATTTATTGCTGTTGTTAACGAAGTGTCTCTCCGTACAAATTTTATTTTAATTTCAACGAAGTTCCCTGAGGATTGTACGGTATAAGAAATTTCAAATTTATTGTCGTAATTTAATTTAAACGTTTTAATTAAACCAACGATGTAAGTGGGTATGTTGGAGCAATTTTTTGCGTAACCATACACTTAAATTTTGGGCCTTGTCAACTTTTTAAAGAATAGTTGAGTATTTAGCTTAATTTGCGTTTGGAAGATTATAATCTTATAGAATTATTAAGTTCCCGTTTATTATAACAATAGCTTTTACCGATGTATCATATTCCCCAAACTTTATTGTGAATTGATACCCACACAAAATTTGCTTTTGATTGAACTCGAAACCTGGTCATCAGCTTAAACAACCCTTAATTATCTTTCTCTCTAATGCTTGACGGAATGGTTTCATTATAATTAAAAGTTAGTTATACACAAAGAGCGCCATTTGTAAGTGAAGTAATTTAGTCAAACTTTTTTTAAAGATTTGATTTGCAGATTATAAATCGAGCAAGCCACGGAATTATTAATAAGTATACGAAGAGAAGAATTTTATTATGTTGGTAAGCGAGATGAAAAGTTAAGACATGCATTATGAATATGCATTGCGTTGTAGTTGAAAAAGTGCCTCTATAGGAAGTGTTTAAATAAATAAAATCAAATTTTAAATTTTATGGGCGGAAAATATAGATTTTTTTAGATAGAGATAGAAGATGATAGATTTCAGTTTTTTCAGTTTTATGAAAAATTCAAAGACATATGATTTTAAAATAGCATCAAATTATGCGGCTTGGTCCTAATTTGTGAATTTAAGTATGAAGCGTTTTTAATTTTAATACTGGAATTTCGAGGTAAAATCCTGTTACAAAATGCGGCCTAGAACTTTTGACTTTTGAGCCGATTTAATATCTACTAAATTCAGTATTAAAATTAGAAACGTGTCATACGGGTTTATACCGGGTGTTGAATGACCTACCGATACATAGGACAATAGCACGTAAAATTACGTTTTTATAAATTGCTGCTTCCCTAATTGTTTTAGAGCAAGCATGAAAGAGCCAAAAGTGATGGAGAATTAAAAATTAGAAATGATAGAGGTATTACATTTTATCATACTTTTACTTAAAGCGCACAAAAGAAGTTGTTAAAATTTTAAGTTGTTGTTAATTTGAAGCAGGAATTTATAAAAACGTGATTTTACTTGTTATGGCCCTATGTATCGATAGGTCATTCAACACCCGGTATAGTAGATAGCTACTTTTATGCCCGTATTTATAAAGCGATCTCGACTCGATCTCGTACTCAAGCAACCGGTTGCTATTGGTTTCTATTGTATTATACAATAAAAACCGGCCTCGTCTCGGTCTTGAGTACGAGCAAGTGCTTGAGAACTCTATAAATACGGGCATTAGTAGCCTCAAAATATATACAGAGAGTGTCTTAAAACGAACTCTACTACTTGGAAAGAGCGCCATTTTGGCTACATTGTTAACTGTCATTTTATATTTTACAAATGTATTGTAAAATTCGGGTGACACAAGAATTTCAACCCAGAGATCATTTACGCCGGCGCCGCCGGCAATGGAATGAAAATGTTTTAAACCGTCATAATCACGACCACAATTTTTGTCAAAAATTGATAATGAGTGATGATGATTCATGAGGCACATTTCGACTTGAGCGGATTTGTGAATGAACAAAATAACCGTATTTGGGGATACGAAAATCCTCAGGCACTTCATAAACGACCTCTACACCAACCCGACTTCTTCTTGGGGGGTACTTTTAAGGAAAGGTCTACGTCAACAATTCTGACACTATTGAACAGCTTAAAAAACATTCGCAATCAAATTAGTGAAATTACGTGACAGTGTGTGAAAATGTGATGGAAAACCTCATTAAAAGAGGCCTTGCGTCGCTGACAGAAGTTGCCAGAGGCGGTCATTTGAGCGATATTGTATATGCCAAACATAATTCCCAAGTCTATGTCAATAAACAATTTTCGTCAACCCCGCTAATGTTTTTTATTTCGATCAATAATTATTTAAGAAAGAAGTACTAGTATAGTTTGTTTTAAGATACCCTGTACCTACTTAATAAATTATTATTCTTATTCCTCAAATGAAAAATTTGAAAATACGGTACTGTATATTGATGATTAATTGATTACAAAATTTTATTCTTCCTAAAACAGTCATTTTCAAATAGTAAAATTTTACAACGCATGCGATTTCGCTTATTGCAATAAGCGATGTGCATTTTATTCTTAGACCTTAGAAATTAAATTCTAATTTTTAAATATTTTATTCTTTAGTATAATTTTTGACACTGGTCAAAATTAGAAATACAAAATACTTTGATTTTGGCACCTCCTCCAATCAGCGTAAATATATCAAGAATAAATATTGAATTGTAATTTTAAGTATTTATTAACGTTTTTAGAAATAAGTTATTATTTTCTTCAAACGTCAGAAAAAGTCGCCTTTGTGTCATTCAATAGGTAACGGTGAAGTTTAACTTTCCCGCCGAGGCAGGAAAAATTGTCAGAAAAGTAATTTTTGTCTGTCTAGGAGGGAAAAGTAAAATCTTAACCGCACATTATTTTTATTTTTAACGTAAAAAATGTTTTTTAAGCATTTGTAATGTAAACAATTTAATGTTTTTTAAATTTTCCTTTATAATTAGTTCGTTGCTTTTAATAATTAGCTTTTTTTACAAATTTAAGTAAATTTTAAAAAATATTTGACAATTGAACTACAAGTAATTGACAAGAGATGGTGCTCTTTCAAAAATCAAAATTTTCAGTTTTACGCTTTACGTTTGCAGAAAAAATTTAATGTTTTATACGGAGTCAAAGTAGTTTTGTGTGACTCGCCTGTATTGCCTGACTCGCTCGCTCCGCCCGCTCTTCAGGCAAACACAGTCTTGTCACACAAAACGTCACTTTGTCTCTTTATAAAACAAATAACTAATTCTCACTTATTATAATGGTGAAGTGACGCGTGTTGTTTTGTTACATACCGTTTGAATTTTCGCGAAAAATTTCCATTCGACCCCTTGAAGAAAAATTGTTAAAGGTTAGTTTTCTTTTATTTAATAAGGAAATTGTTTAATTTCTTGTGTCACGTCACAGCCATCTAGATTTATTTATAATTAAATGTTTTCTAAAAACGGATACAAAAGCAGCCATTTTTAATTAGGTAGTAGGTAGATCAAAGTCAGAGGCTATCTTTCCAAATTTGTATTTCAGAATAAACTTGCAATTAACATCGTTACGGGTAACATTCAATAATTAATTCAAAATTTACACCATTAATTTAATTATCAAAGTTTGATATAACTGTTCCTGGTTTTAATTTTTCGTATTCAAAAACTATCAACTTTTCTCCACCTACATAAGCCTCTATAGAGGATAGATAAATTCATTTTTTTAAACATTGATTTAGAACAAAATAACATTTTTCAAACTGAAGGTTACTAATCGATTTTATTATTATATTGCTAATTCTTATATTAAATAAACTAAGGTACAGAAGAATTTTATTAAATTATTTGTCCTACTAGAACTTTTATAAAGAGGGTAATAATGAAAGGACAGATAATAATACTCGAAATACTTTGCTTTGTTGTGATATTATGAATTGCGATCGCAATCCACCGTAAAATGTTTTATAAAGGTGTGCTCGAGGATCACTTTTAGCTCATTAGGTGGGCACACTCGATCGAACATGTCTTACATGTTGGTCCAACATCAACGTCCGTGTGTTGGCCCAAAAACGCTTCGAACATGTACGTGCATACAAGAAATCCGTCGCACTTCTCAACAGTTAGCCACACACGATCGAGCATGTCTTACAACATGTACGCGCGTACATGTTCGTCCAACATCTTGTAATTTTGTATTTTTATTAATTAAAATTTATATCTTCAGAAAACTAATTTTACGAGCTTTCAAAATATTGAAAAATATACCTACACCAGTAGCGCGATTCACTAACTATTTTCGATAGCGAGCGACGTCGGTCACCATAAAATTCGTTACGTACCGATAGTTGCTATTCACTAACTCAAACTTTGCGATTTTTGTCGATAAATCTGTCGTTACGTACCGACAATTCGTTAAGTTCTTAGCAAGAGTTAGAATTCGTGTGTTAAAGACTTATCGATAATTTTTGACAAATTGAAACATTATTTTTAAGGCCTTTATTGTTCAAATCAAGAAAATAGTAAAAATTAGTTGGTTTTAATGATGTAATAAAAATTATTAAATGATCTATTGAATTTCAGAAACTTTAAAACATTTAAAAATTAAGATTTTTTAGGTTATGTTAAGTTTGAATTAATTCTTTATCTATTTTTACTTATATTCTATAATTAATCTAATTACTCTTCTTAATAAATATTGCTTACTGCTATGTAGGTACTTTATTTTTTAATTCTTGCTTTGAACCCAAAAATTTTAAAATAGCGGAAAGTGAGGTGAATTTTAAAATTCTCTTAAATAGAAACTTTTAAAAACATTTTTAAATTTCAAGGAAGGAGAATTGTTGAAACACTGTGTGTTTGACTATTTCTCTTCGCCTTTTCTTTTATTATTGATATCCCTATGAGAAATTGGGAAGTTAAAAATTGTAGGAACGGACTTTTTGAGTAGAAATTCTATCTATTTTTGCACTTCAAGAAATTAATAAATGAATTCAGAAGTTTTATATGTCCCATAAAAGCGTACCTTAAACGTGCTTTAAACTGTCCTAGCTTAAAGTCCTTTGTTCCTTGGTTTTTTTTAAATAAACCAACTATTAAAATTTTTAATTCGTTACCGGTAAAATTTTTGAATTTTGCTGTATTAAACAAAAAATATACTTTTTTGTAAGGATTAATTAATTTGTTTATGTGACTTTACAATACAAAATTGTATTTTTATAAATAAAATAACATAGGAGAAGTGACATAACACATAAACAATAAAATTTAAAATAGCAGAAGTACCGTCCCTTCATTTATGGTGATAAATCACAAAATTACTAGATTTCATTTGTAAATGACCAACATTTCGTGGTGTGTTTCTTGGGTGAGCGATATTTTTCGTTCCGAGTTTTGCATCGATACTTATCGTTAAGCTCAAGATAGTGAATAGCACAAATCGTTAAGCAAGCGACAAAAATCGAAGGCGTGTGTTGAGTGTGGTATCCAACGATTGATACGTAGAGTTTACGTTTACGAAAAATTTTGACTTGGAACGTTTTATAGTTTAATAGATAAATAGTATTATTCCACAACATTTTAAAATTTTTTTAGAATATTTTGAAAGTTTAAAATTACAAACACAGACTTTTTGAGTAAAAATTTTTTCCGTTCTTGCATTTAAAAAACTTATAAACGGAAGCAGAACTATGTTAAGTTATCTAAAGTGTCCAATTGCTAAAATATATAGTTTCTTAGATATTTTTTAATAAAAACCAAATTACAAAATTCTTTAAATCGATTTTGGTAAATTACCAACATTTCGCGGTGTGTTTCTTGGGTGGGCGATATTTTTCGTTCCGAAAAGCATCGTTGAGACAAGCGAAAAAAATCGCTCGTTAACGATTTCGGTAGCTATCGAAAATAGTTAGTGAATCGCACTACAGGGTGTTCCATTTAATTTAAGAAATTATTATGATCCTATTTCTGGTTAAACTGGAAGTCAAAATGTAAAGTGTTTAATATCGTGTAACAGTTAATTTTACGAGTTTTCAAAATATTGAAAAATATACAGGGTGTGATAAAAAAAAGCCCTTCATCATTTGATGCTAAAAATCCTTCGGTCAAAAGTTAACAATAATTAAGATAAAAAGCTTTTATTAAGTGTTGCATTTATTACACATAGTTCCAAAAATTAAAAAGTTAATGAAAAATTAATGATTGAAACTCCCAATTTGTCGGCAAGTTAATAAAATATCTCCAGCTCTACAATAGAAGCGGCAATAATTGGGTTCTCCGGTCCAGAAGGGCACTCCATGTCCTGAGCAATCACATTCTGCGGGGTATATTTCGGCACACCAGGCACTTACGTAAAGCACCATCATGCAAATAGCAACAACAAATAATAACAATTTCATTTTTCTAAAACAAAATTAAATATTAGTCAACCCTTAATTACAAAATAATATTTCCAAAGCCTCCTTTGTTATAGAAAAAATTAAATTATTTACTTACAAAAACGTTTAGAGAACAAGCACTGGACAAACTGGCGAGTACAACTATAAATTTTACTTCAGTGGAGATGATTATATTTAAAATCTATAGCCTTGACTTTGACACTTTATTAACCACGCCAATAAAAAGTGTTTGGTATGGTGCAATAGCTAATTTTACAAGCGTTCATAATATTTAAAAATATACAGGGTGTTGTTGATATTTTTGTAATTTCCGGTTTAACCGGAAGCGTTTTGTTAACCGAAAATAGTGTCAAATTATAGATATTCCCCATGGGATTGATACAAATATCCATTTTGAAGTTTCTTTTTTATTAGAAAAGAAATTAGAAATTTTTGAAGTTTTGATATTCAAAAAATCATTACCCCGAATCCGCTGGAGCGATTTTGATAAAAATGTATATTTCTATAGAGAATTACGTTGTCTGTAGCATATCAAAAAAATATGGCAGAGGAAATTTAAAAAAATCCATTTCAAAATTTTGGTCCCTCTTAAAGGTAAGCAATTTTGAAAGAATTTTAAAAATCGATTTAGTTAAGAGGAAAACCCTATATTTGGTGGTACAATGCACTTTATAAATTTTTATAATCACTGGCCAAGTTATAATGGAAAAACCAAAAAATGGGATAACCGTTCTATTCGCCGTCAATTAGGGCTTAAATGTACTATCTTACTGCCACGTAAAAATGATTTTTACCCAAATATGCAAATATGCGCCCAAAATAACCACCTTATTTTTGGACACCCTGTATAAATTTCTTATTATTTGAAAGTGGCTAAAATCAAATTTCATCAAAATCGCTTCAGTAGTTTTTGCTCCAGAGGGTTACGGACATACATACAGGTCTCATGTTATAAGAAAATAATTCCGGTGCAAGTCGAATGTATAATCGGAGGTATCAGTGGCGTGTACTTGATTATCTGCTATACCTAAATATTATTTTATGCACGACAGTCTAATAATGCGCTACTGATAAAATGTAGCGTCATGTATTTATTACCCTCTCTACTATTCCGAAGGAGTGCGCATTATTTTCTTATAACATGAGATTGCAGTACTACCAGTAGCAGCAATATTCTGACATATTTTATTGGAATAAAGTGTTTTGTTTCCAAATGCCACTCTTTTTTTTAATCAAACTGCAAATTTGTTATAATAACTCTGTTATTGGTAAGGGGAATTTACTCCAGATAGAAGCACTTAGCAATTTATTAATGAGAAACAGAGAAAACAATATTCGCAATTGTACAGGTATAATTTTTTATGATGACGACCTGAGGGGATGCGCAGATACCTAAATTGGTATTTTTCCCCTGCAACGCCGTAGTCAACGTATTTAAATTATGAAAGGGGCGTGGCCAAAATGTGCGCAAACTTACCCCCACTGCTCGTCATCTTAAAAATTATACCTTTACTTTTTATATTTTTTATTCTCAGGATCTTTAAAACCAGTAAGTATGCCAAAATTCAAAAAATACGTTAAAGACAATAAAGGTTGACTGGTGGTTTTAATTTTAAAGTTTTCGACATTATTCTTCGAAAAAAGACTTGCAAATTAGGAAAGAATTGATCAGTGATAAAATCAGTAGCAAGTAATTCAAAAAATTTCTAAATTATTCTATTTCTAAGTATTTAAGTTCAGTCTTTGCATTTAACATATTTTTTGAATTTTGGCAATTGAACCACTGGTTTTAACAGGGCCGGGTCAAAAAATGTTGGGACCTGAGGCGCTAATTATTTTCGGGCCCCTACAAAAATACACTACAGTTCATAAAACGAATGTTTATTTATGTCTATTCAACGAAGAGGTTGTAGAGCACGAAGAGGGTGGAATTTTATTTTATTAATGTGTTTCGATTAGTTAGGACTAAGTTTGGTTTGGTTTGGTTTTTGGATTTTCGCTTATATCTCAAAAACGGTGTATTCTAGGGAAAAAATTATTCTTAGTAAAATTAAAGCTTATTAAATTTCATACAAGATTGCTTGAATTCATTTTTTTCTATTCCTGCTAGTTTTTGAGATACCCGCCCACAAAAATCGTTAATGTTGAAACAAAAATTTGACTCACATTTTTTCTCAAACTTTGGCCTCTAGTCCCTCAACCTTTTGTTTTACAGTAAAAATCTTCAGAAAAGAAGTTGCGGAGCATTAAATTTCCTTAACTATTTTACTTTTTTTCTCGGCCCTCCACAACAACGAGTCCTGAAGCTATAGCTAGCTAGCTAGCTTGATGGACTGGACATGGACAACTTTGGGTTTTAAATATCGTCGGGAAAAAGAACGTGTCTGCACACCATTTATCTCGAACAGGAATTGCCACCTTAATTTTTTTATACAGAGAAAAATTTGAAAACTCAAAATATCAAAAAATATAAAAGGATGCTCCACTTAAAAGAGTGAAATGGGATTATTTCTAAGAGCTAATAACATTAATTTACTTCAACTTTTTTATCACAATTTTAATTGTTTCTCAAGGATATAATGATAAAATAGCTCAAAGCATTCAAATTAATTTTTCCGATTTTCATAATTCTAATGTGTTAAATAAATGGCACACGCACATATGCATTTTTGAAACAACTTGAGTTTTAAATTTTGAATTGAAATTATAAAAATATAATTTTAGATAACAAATTCTAAAATAGTTTTAAGAAAGCATTTAACAATAGCCCTGTGTTCTGTTTATTACGATAAGAAGATACGTTTGCAAGGACTCGAGAGCGCAGTTGCGCAGTGTGATAAATCGTCGATGAAAATTGAATTATTTGAAATTTAAATTCTTTTTAAAAGTTTCCTGCGTCGAAGTGGTTCAAGTTAAGCAGTCGCAGAGTTTTTCGTTGTTTTTTGTGTCTTTTTGGCTTTTTGATATGCTCCATCAGTTCAATAAGGTTAGTTTTTTTATATTTTGTTACTTTTGAAAGCGCTAAAATATTATTCGCACACATGTGGTTACCTTATTTAATGGATTGGCGATGGTGATCGTATACCTACAGTGTGTGTAATATTTTATTTCGCTTATTGTAATAATTATGGTAGAACATTTTGCTTATTTAAGGCCTTGTTTAATTAACAGTGACCTTCACGTAAAGACCGAGTTTTCAATTGTTTTTTGGAGTTCACATGTTTGAAACCAGAATTATTTTTCTTGCTAATTGGCTGTTGTAAAACTAGATTTAGCGATTTTAATTGTTTTTCATGGATATAATGATAAAATAGCTTTTTTTCTGTTTTTTCTATTCTACTGTTATTTTTAGATCCAGAGGTATACCTATATTTATGAAAAAATTTGAGTTTTAAATTTTCAGTTGAAAATTATTAAAATGTAATTTTAGATAATCAATTTTAAAATAGTTTTAAAATTTCCATGTTCGGTTTATTACGATAATATTGCAAGGACTTGTGTGCGCGCGGTGTGATAAATCGTCGATGAATATTGAATTCTTTTAATTCATTCACAAGTTGGCTGCAAGTCGCAGAGTTCTTTGTTGTTTTTTGTGTCTTTTTGGCTTTTTGACATGCTGTATCAGTTCAATACAGTAACAAGGTTAGTTTTTTTGTATTTTCTTACTTTGGAAGGCGCTAAAATATTATTAACGCACACATGTGGTCAACTTATTTAATCGACTGGCGATCGTGATTGTATACAGTGTGTGTAATAATTTATTTCGCTTATTGTAATCATGATAAAACATAATTTGTAAAAATTTCCCGATTTCAGGCCTTATCTAATTAACTCTACGATGCATAAGGTGGGTATTTTCTACCCAATGTTAAACAATGCCTATTTTTTTTATTTTTAACTATTTTTGAATTTCCTATTAGAAATGCCATCATTTATTTCTCTCTATATTTTAGGAAATTAGTGTTAGGCCGTTACAATTTTTGAAAAGTGATGTTTATGGATATTTTTTACCCATACGCGTTTACCATATACAGGGTGTATTTTAAATAGCGCCAAATATTTACATAGCGCAATTCTACGTCGAAAATCAAGCAAAAAACTCTGGCAGCAGTTTTCTTAAAACCTATTGGTGAGCGTGTTATTAATGGTCGTAGTTTGAATTTTATTTTGACTATGGCGTAGAAATCTATTTCAATGGTATCGGTGATACATAGTTCAACAACTAAAATAAATAACCGAATAAAAATTTTACAGTTTCGGTAATTAGTTTACTTGTAATTTAAACTTAAAAAATGTGAAGTCTTTGCTACTGATTATTTTGCAAAATGTTGCAACAGTGGATTGTAAAAAATAAAATTAGATAGGTAAATGAAGTCTGACAGTTGTCATTTTTGACGATTTTCGTCAAGCTGCTGCTGTTCCGCTTGCAGTTTGTTGCCAAATTTAAAAACTTTTAATTGCTTATATTTAAAAAAATATTGGATCAAGACCAAATTAGAACTGGAATTTTTTGTTTAGTTTTTGAGGATGAATAGCGTGATGTAAATATTTGGCGCTATTTGTAATACACCCTACCCTGTATTTAAATGTTTATACACAGAATCACCATAAAAAGACCGCCGCTTATTTTATTAACTTCTACCGAACAGGGCCGGAGTTCTGATTTTTTGAATGTTGAAATTTGAAAAAAAGAGCTGTATAGCAAAAATATAAGGCTTTCTTCTTAACTCAATCGACTTTTAAATTGGTTTCAAAATTTACTTTTTAGGGGCCAAAGTTGGTCAAAATTTTCTCAAAACCTCTTCCGGTGGTTTTTTCATTTTTGAGTATGTTATAGACATCGTTGTTATCTATCGAACGACGCTTATTTTATTAACTTGTATGGAGCAGGACCGGAGTTATTTTTTTGAAAGTGAAAATTCTTAAAAAATTTCTTATTTTTTGTGTAATAAAAATGAAAACTTGAAAATTGGTAAATATATCAATCCCATGAATATCTACTATTTCACACTATTTTCGTATATTAAAACGCTTTCGGTTAAACCGGAAATTACAAAAGTATCAAATTTTTTTAGGAACATCCTAGATATTTTTCAATATTTTAAATGCTAGTAAAATTAGCTATCTGATGATACCCAACACTTTATACCTTACTTCCGGTTTAACCGAATATGGGAATATTCACTAATACATTATAACTTATAATAACTGTTCTGCGTATTTTTCACCCATTTTATATGTGAATGCGTTGAAAATAGTCGTATACATCGTAGGGTTAACAGTGACCTTCACGTGAAGACAAAACTTTTAACTTTTTTTCCACTGCTCATATTTTTGAAATTAGAATTATTCTCCCTTTGATATTAATTATAAATATTAATAATTGGTATCATAAACCCCATTTTCTAATTGTTAATAATTTTTGTGAGTAACGTCGTGACTTCGTCGAGCAGCGCCCTCAGGGGCCAGCAGACAATTCTGTTGGTACGGGCTTTGCAAACCCGAGGTACCCGAGCAAACACACCTAGAGGCCTGGCTAGCAACCTGCTCCTAGGTAAATTCCTCAAGGAACTACCTACCTACAATAGTAGCCGGGCGGACGATTTGATTACGAACAATGCTTGGCGAAAATTGGAATAGAAAAATTAAATTAAATAGCCAAAGGTAAATAACAAATTTCATTTTTTGTTGTAAATTTAATTTATTACCTATTATCCGTTCACTATTTATTTGCGCTATGGTTGGCCATGTTAGGGTGACAGATTCCACCCGGTATAAATTAGAAAAAAATCAGTTAGGTGAAGTATTGTAGAGTAGCGGCTTTTATTCAATTGTGTTAATAGTTGGTCTGTCAGTGGTCTGTCATTTTTTTGGTATTGTCAAGAGCTGTCAGTCAATTTAATAGGGACTTTTTATTTTGGCAAACCATAGCGTAAATAAATAGTGAATGGATTATACTACCCTCTTAGAGGGGCTGTCGAAGCATTTTTCTTGTTAAAATTTTTTTGCATTGGGAAAATGTTTTTGATGGATGTTTTTGAATTATGTTGATGGATTTGTTTTGTAGGTTTTTATTAAAATGCTGTCTTCTTTAGGGGTTTTAAAAACAGATAAAGATAAATTTTAGAGGTAGCAGACAGTCGACGAAGCATTTTACAGCCGGGTTTATTGTTAAAATTATATGAATTATCAATTCCCGTAAAATAAAAACGATTTTATGGCTTTTTATACAAATTTTTTATGTGGTACTAACACTGCCATCATGGCATCCATCAAAAAGTTATACTTGAGCAAACCAAAAATTTCATAAAATTTACATAAACCCAGCCGCTCTATGTTTAATTAGTAACATCCAATTTGGCCCACCCTGTACAAGTTCACCACTAATTAGTGGTGTAACTAAAGTAACGCTTGTCTTTTGGTTAAATATTTGGCTTTGTTTAATTTACGCCCAACAAGGGTTGTAAAATTTTTAAACAAAAAACGTTTTAATTTAATTCGCAAAAAAACTACCCTGTAGTGTGCTTTCTCATTTATTTATCCATATAACAAGTTACAAAACATAGTTTTTTGTGCTTCACCCCAAAGTCCAGACAATGGGAAACATTGAAGAGTCAAAGTCGCTGTGGGTATCATAACGCTCAGCTCTCTTGATGACAATCTGAAAAAAAATAACTAAGAATTATTTTTTCTTGTACCAACTTGGACTTTATATAAAATTTATTAAAGGCCCATAAACTTTAACAATATTCCTTCAAATAATTTATCTCTAAAATAAAAAACGTCTCTTAAAAGAAAAAGGCAAATATTTGTAATTCCAATTTGTACTAGTAATTGAAGTGTAATTATACCTATTAAATACTCTTTTAAGTCGAAATGGGGCAATTTCATATTCAATTAAATTGATTAGTAGTTTGAAATTGTCTCTTTTACAACATAGAGTATGGTTTTAATTCAAATGTCACGACGACGTCCTTTGAAATGCGCGAGTTTTCGAATAGGGCGTCGCGATGTTGTCAGGTGCCTTTGGCGTCGTTCAGTTTCGACGTGACTCTCTTAAGCGAAACTTGTTTCAAAACTGCCCTATGTTGTACTTATTTTTTAGCGTTTGAAAAGTGCTACATAAAATAAAATAAAAATTTATTTAAAAAACTTTTTTTTAAATAGTTGAGACTTTTCTATACCTAAAAAAAATTTTTTTTCTCATGAAGATCAACTCGAAACTTTTAGGGTGAGTTTTCTAAAGTTAATGGGGTAACTTTTTATTATTTTTTCGACGCTCCGTTTTAAAAGAAGCTTTTAATAAGACTCTAAAAAGTCGCTACAAACAGTTATTTAAAACAACATTAAGGTTAATTAATTTGTTTATACAATTTTCTCGTTACCTTAACTAGGGAAAAAATAAAAAAAGGAAATTTATTGACTGGTGGAAAATTCATTTATGGGGTTTGAATATTTTATGTCGAATAACGATTAATAGTTATCTCGCTTTATTAAATGTAGAAAAAAAAACATTTATTTATCAATAATTATGATGGAAATCGAGCCCATTTGCGTCAAAAAAATGAAAAAAAATGATTAGAAATTCAAATTTTGTTAAAAAAAAGATCAATTAAATTCCCTTTGTTTTAAGTTCTCAGTTCATAACTCTTTTGTTTTTAAGAGCTTATTAACAACTGCCGAGCCGTTGAAAAATTAGCTTTTGTAAGATTAATTAGGATTTTCAGTAAAATCAAATTTGTAGAAGGGGGTAAGGTAAAAGAAATTATTGGTGCCGTCGCCAAATTTGCAAATTTTCTTATTTTAAGTCTCCTTGAACTTTACCATTAAAGTACGAAGGCAAATAAATTTCTCTCACGAAACAATTGATCTTTTACTAAAGGATTGATTTGAATAACCAGAACCACCCCGATATACCTTTAGGGTGGATACAGACAGAATAATAACAATTAATCTCGGTGTACAAGGATTTGTAGATTTAAGCCTTAGAGGAATTTTCTAAAATATTTCGTGTGAAAATTAACAACGTAAGGATATATTTTATGGAGGCTGTTGTTTTAATGCTTCATTTGTTTTCGTGTGGTTGGCCTTTGATTGTTTTATAATCAGTTAACCTTTACGTTAAAGCTGTTATTTTGAATTTTATAAATTAAAATTTTGTTTATTAGTTGTTAAGTCTCGACCTTAGGAGCGTAGGTACACACGGGCAGATTTTTGAAAAAAAAAAATTTCTTTTTATTCGCTTGTGTCAATAAGTGGCATTTTATAGTTAAGTTATTTGGACGAGAAGTTAACCTTTTCATCAGAGTACCATCTTTTGCTGTGTTGCTAGGTAACATTTTTCGTCTTAGGATGGAATAAAATAAAAAATATTGTATGCCACACGGACGAAAATGGTTTTCGGACTCAGACGTTTGCTGGATTCGGCTTCGCCTCTTCCAGCAATTTCACGTATTCGTCGGAAAAATTCTATTTTTCGCCCTTGTATCATAAATAACTATTTTGATTCTACTAATAATTACTCTCTTGTTTTTTTACTAAAAGTGCTACGAGTAGAAATTGAACAGCAAGTGGCATTTTACCATTACTAACTAGAGTTAGGAACCATGACCAACACTTTGATGAGCCATCGTCTATCACCAAATACATGTTTTGGGTACTTACGTTTAAGACAATTAAATTTTAGTAGTGGTAGCCAGTGGCTTAAATAACGGGTCCGCGTTGTGGGAGGGACCCAGGATAGAAAGGGTCCTCGAAACATCGTTTATTATGAAATTTGGTTATAAAGCCGGTTTGTGGTTAAATAAAATGATTGTTAATGGGAATGGGTCGGAGCCTCATTTTGGATTTTGCGGGAGGGCCCCCAAACTATTAGTTATGCCACTGGTGGTAGCTGATCAATGATCATAGACGGATATTTTTGTTTTGACCGAATTTGTTACACAACTCTCAACTGCAGCTATACATCTCCACTTCTCCACCCTCCATGCGTTTTTAAAATTGTTATTTCGGCATCGGTGTCCACTATCGATGTTACTGATAACCAACGAAAGCAATGACCGGTGTCATTGCTACAAAAAGCGACAATTTTTCCTACGATTTTTCAGTTCATTCTGATCGCTTTTTTATACACTTGCCGTTCTTGTAGCCAAAAGAAATCGATTTATTGTTGTAGTTCGCCATCGTTAAGTCCTGATGTAACTGAACATCTTTTCAATTCTGATCTTCTTGTTTGCGTCTTTGAGATTCAAATCGAGTTCATGTCATGTCGTTCATGATCATGATCAGGTTCCGGCTATTCTTCAGTTCGACCTGTGTTTTGGTTTTTTGAATTTTTGGATGTATCAACAAAACACCTCTTTACTGTAAAATCTCCTTTACAATTGAATATTCTCTTAAGAGAGAATTTTAGTATTTGTGACTTTCGAAGTCAA
Source organism: Malthinus seriepunctatus (assembly GCA_963924605.1). Taxonomy (NCBI): domain Eukaryota; kingdom Metazoa; phylum Arthropoda; class Insecta; order Coleoptera; family Cantharidae; genus Malthinus; species Malthinus seriepunctatus. The sequence continues at coordinate 53,607,167 of OZ004601.1, forward strand.
TCAAAACCTTCTCGTTAATGTTGGAAAAAATCTTCTGGTTTTACCAGGCTTTTTTTATGAACATAAATTTTCCTAGACTAGATATCGTTCTTTAGCCTTTTAAGGTACTAAGATGGGCGTCGTTTTACTGGCCACTTCTGTTATTTCTAGAGGAGTACACATAAATCCAACATCTTCCATTTTGTTCCACAAAATAAAATACTATCGAATATGGCTCCGACTTACTGTTTAGTTCATTTATTCGTTTCTCGTGATTGAACCTACATTGATTTTTGCCAAATATTGTGGAAATAGACATTAAGGGTGTAATTAAATTATGTATTTGTGAGCTTCCTTGCTTTTCGTGTTGAAAGTCGAACACGATGATTGCATCGACTTCTCAAGCTGCCTGCTGCGACTTTCAATATTTGTTATACAAGGCAATATTTTCTACACAAGGAAAAATTGTCGATGTCTGACAAAAAAACAAAAAAATTAAAATTTATTGTTTTATAACGTATTGTATGTTATACACGTAGCGAAAATTATTTCCGAGACAAATTAAATTATTTCTACGAATAATTAATTAAGTTACAAAAACTTTGTTGAAATGTTAGATAACTATCAGCAAACTTTGTTCAATTTAAGGGTTGTGGTAATATGTAAAAAAGCACTTTAGTTAAATTTTGGTAAAGGGAGAAAATTTATGTAACTGATGTTAGTGGTTTAAAAACGTAATATTTTAAGTCATTTTTCAATCCTCCTTTCGGATTTAATTGAAACACTTTAATAGTGTTTTATCTAACCCCCTAAAAAACCATGTTTAAGTATAATTTACTTGTCTAATAAATTACACAAGGAGCCAAATTGCTTGGCAAATACTGCTCCTTAAATTGCTTTAAACCAACTTAAAGTAACTTGAAGAACCGTCCAACTCGTCTCAACTAACGTTAAGCAAAGAAAATATAAGTTTAACCCAAAAAAAAATTTTCCCTTTTGCGCCAATTGTTCAGATTTTATTACAAAACTTTTCTGTTAGGCACCGATAAGAAAAATTTTTTAATTTTCAATTTTCGACGTATTTCGAGTCGAAAAGTTTTTTTCATTTTCCAATTCGCGACTACAAATTTTTCTCTCAATTTTAAACCATAAAAATCGCATCTAGTAAAAGGATGTAAATTTCTTTCGAACTTTGCAACCAGTTATAACCCTCTTATACATATTGGCTGTATTTGTTGTAATTCTTTTGAAAGAGAGCTTTAACTTGATCACATTTAAACTGCGTTTGATAGGTTTGCTTTGTGTAACACTCTATAAAATTGAAGTGTTAAAAGCTTCCGAATTAGGAAGAAAACGTATTCTTTAATAAAATAAATTTTTATAGATGTGGAAGATTTTCAGTTTTTAAAAGTTTAATTTTTTTACATATTTTTAATGGATAGCTTACGTGTAAATTACATTTTTATGCTAGTGCTTGAATTTCTTCCATTTTACTAATGTAAAAGTTTTGGATTTTTACTTACAAATTACGTGAAACTGTCGCAGTAGTAGGATTTATGGGTTACGTATCCCTAGGTGAATAGTTTCGGAGATTGGAGGTATTTGAATTAAAAATTTACAAAATTTAAATATAATTTTATATTTGACGATAGTTCAAATAATAAAACAAAAGCATAAAATTTCAGGAATTTACATAAATTTTATCACCAAGATAAATTCCTTTAGGGAATTTTTCTCGTCTTAAACATTTTATTTTTGTTTGGATTTTAGCTATTTATTTTCGTACAAACCATAGAAAGAGCTTATAAATGAAATTTGTGCTTTCATTATCTATACTCTTAACCAGAATTCTATGGGGATGTTCTCCATCTCCCGATACTCTCTCTATTGCGAATTACAAGATAAAAGTGGGTAAGTGGCAATGCCACACAGATGAGATGGCTTCAGATGAAATTATTTTTCCACTTGAATTTAATACCATTTTTGCAATAATTATTAATTTAGCTATTTAGTTTTCTAACCCTCTTTTTAATCGATTTATATTTTTATGTAGGTATGTGGCGTATACACAGAGTGGCCACCGGAGTTCTCGCTCATATAGGGATTTAACATGAAAAATCGTACTTTGGTAGGTAATTTCCCACTTTTTAATTGATTTTGGAAAAAAACTACCAAATAAAAGTTTTAGAGTATAAAATTCTGCATTTAAATTAACAAAGAAAATTAATTTTGGATGCTTTGTAACGCCAAAAATTTAATTTGAAAATTAGCAGAAATAGAGAATACCCAAAACAATAGGTATCAAATATTCATAACCTCTTTGAGGAATTTAGGATAACTTTTTATTAAAATCGTCGATTCTCTAAGGACCACTTATGTTAATTTTGGTTTAGTTTGTAATTTGCGCGTGACTACTGTAAAAGCTCTCTGTTTTCATTAATATGAGATTAGTTTACTTACATAAAATTCGAGTCGTTTAATATTAATTGGTAAGATAAATTACTCGACTATACTATATTATTTAATTTTGCAAAAAAAATCTAGCAATTTTTTATTCCTTTATACATAAAACGTGAGGTTTTATAAAAGAATTTGCAAACACATATTTTATTTTCTCTTTTCTTATTACAAGAATAAAATTGTGTCGGTTGGAAGAGTAGGTGGCTACTGAAAAAAGCAAAACTGTTTATTATCTCTCGTTGACAAAATGTGCAAATTTACCTTTATATTTTAATTACCTAAAAATTTAATTTAAATAATTTCTAAAATTTTCCTAATTAAATTTTGCTACATGCAGACAATAAAATTGTTTTAATTGCTACCAACACACAATTCGTATAATTTACAATTAAGGGGCAATGTTAGGAGAAATTTATAGGCGAGTTAATGGTTATTAAATTTTAGACTAGGATAAATTTTATGCCTCTCGTTATCAGCCACCAATGAGTTCTTGTCTATAAATCGAACCCTTAAATCTTTACACAAACAAATACTTCAATTATTGTTTGCTCTTATTTTTTAACTTTTGTTTGAGAAAGGAAACCTTTTTAATTAAAAACGTTGCAAAAAACGATCTTTTAGGGATGATTAGAGAAGGGTGTCGATTTTTTTGGAAAGTACGAAAGCTAAAAGCTCTTATATGTTACCTCAAAAGTTTTATAGGTGTTACTTCAATAAAAATGTTGTAAGTGTTAGTCGTTTGGTGTTCAAGGGTGAAAAGGCTTTATGTTTAGTTTGACGATTTTTTCATGTTTGTATTTTAAAAGTTTTTGTACGCCACTGATGCTACTAATTTAGACGGAAATTTCATTTAAATGCCATTAATTTACTCAACAACAAATCGTAGAAATAGTTTGGTTACTTCACATTATTTTGTTATATTTTCATGAAAATTCTTGAAATTTTCCGCAAAACTTCACATTTTATTCATAGTTTGCAATGAAAATGTATAGCGAGTCTTTTTGCTAAATTACACTATAGGTACTCTGTGTATATTTTTCGATACATATTCCAATGCCTTATCGAGTTTCATATAAAATGACGCGTAAGATCCTCCCATTGAACGCATCTGTATAACATCATCCCTTAAGTAGAAGATTTCTAATAAACCGTACAGCATTGCATTTACGAATAGGTTAGGATAGTTGATAAGGTGTGGATTTAAAGGGCAGAAAATTTTTCTTATTGCACATTTGCACGAATTTTACAAACTCCGACAACTTTTAGGTCACTCCAATTGTAACACGAAGTTTGATCATTTGTAGACCGAGAGCATGGATTAGCTTTTTGACGATAGGAATGGAGTCATTTCTTAAAAATTAATATTCCTAGTTGTCCCTCTTTCAAGTAGTAATCTCAGTATCCTTGCAAGTTAATTCCCAACGTAATTTAATATTTTTAATCGACAGTGTTCTACCAAGAGACGGATTAGCCTTATAAGTGTCATTTATAGGGAGTGAACCCGTGGAAAGATTTTTCAAAGGTGGAGTAATTTCTTAAAAATTAATATTCTCAGTGGTCCCTCTTCTGAGTAGCAATCTCAGTATGCAGGCAAATTAATTCCCATAGTAATTTAATTTTTAGTCAACTGTGACCTACCCAGAGATGGACTAGCCTTAAGTGTCGTTAATCCGTCAAACATTTTTTCAAAGGTGGAGTAATTTCTTAAAAATTAATATTCTTAGTGGTCCCTATTCCAAGTAGTAATATCACTATCCATGCAAGTTAATTGCCAACGTAATTTAATTTTTATTCAACAGTGTCCTACCCAGAGACGGACTGGCCTTAAGTGTCGTTGATCCGTTAAACATTTTTTCAAAAGTGGAGTCATTTCTTAAATATTAATATTCTCAGTGGTACCTCTTCTGAGTAGTAATCTCAGTATTCAGGCAAATTAATTCCCAAAGTAATTTAATTTTTAGTCAACTGTGACCTACCCAGAGATGGATTAGCCTTATAAGTGTCATTTATAGGGAGTGGACCCGTGGAAAGATTTTTCAAAGGTGGAGTACTTTCTTAAAAATTAATATTCTTAGTGGTCCCTATTCCAAGTAGTAAAATATCAGTATACAGGCAAGTTAATTGCCAACGTAATTTAATTTTTATTCAACAGTGACCTACCCAGAGACGGACTGGTCTTATAAGTGTCGATAATGGGGATTTGACCCGTGAAACGATTTTTCAAAGTAGGAGTCATTTCTTAAAAATTAATATTCCTAGTGGCTTTTCTTCTAAGTAGTAATCTCAGTATTCAGGGTAAGTTAATTCTCAACGTAATTTAAATTTTAGTCGACAGTGACCTACCCAGAAACGGACTGGCCTTATAAGTGTCGTTTGTGGGTAGGGTAGTTGACCCATGAAACGATTTTTCAAAGGTGTATGATAATGAATAGTTTAACAGTGGGGTACGACCACTCCTTTGGAGCCACCACTGCTCGGACTGAAAAACACTAAGATAAAAGTAAAAAGAATTTCTTCCAAGTTAAAATGCTTTTAAGTGCGATTAAGTTACTGCCAATAAAAACCAAACTTGAAGTAGGTACGCTATTTACCCCATAAAATTAACCCCAAATTTAGCAAACTTCGTTTACCCACATTTTGGACATTTTAAATGCCACGCTGAAATTTTAACGATAGTTCTAAATCTTGAACGCAATAACAATTTGGCACGGCAATTTATTTTTGACATTTTTATTTTAAAACAACGATCTGATTACATTTTGATGTAAATCATTTACATTATTTTTAATCGTTTTTTCAGAGTCAAATCGAAAAGTGCACGTAGAGAGAAAGTCATGCAATAATCGCATTCCCCACAACTTGTAAAAGTAGAACGGAATTTGATTTTAAGTTAATTACTAAAATGTTTTTATTAAGGTTAGCTAATTTACTCAAGTTAATTAAATATTTCTTTTTTATTAAGAGAAATAGTTTAACAAATATTTAAATTTAATAATTGAAAATGTCAACTTTTTTAAAATTCAAATAGTGTTGGACTTTGAATGCGCCAATCTAGCGTCAAGTGCTTTGTGCTACACTGTGCATCCGACTGTGATAAAGTAACTCGAGATAAAAAACGGATCTTGTTTACGTCCATGAAGATGGCCCCCCCATTTTGTCATAGCGACTCGAAACAGACATTAACATTTTGCAAATTAATTGCAAATATTTGCAAATTGGTTTTTAGAATTTGCAAATCACTTTAAAGCCCTCAAAAATTAATTTTTATTTTGGTGGGGCCAACTTCACGCAGCCCCCCCACTTTATCCGATCGACTCGAAACAGACATTAACATTTTGCAAATTAATTGCAAATATTTGCAAATTGGTTTTTAGAATTTGCAAATCACTATAAAGCCCTCAAAAATTAATTTTTATTTTGGTGGGGCCAACTTCACGCAGCCCCCCCACCTTATCCGATCGACTCGAAACACACATCAATATTTTGCATATTAATTGCAAGTAATTGCAAATTGGTTTTTAGAGTTTGCAAATCACTTTAAAGCCCTTAAAAATTAATTTTTAATTTGGTGGGGCCAACGTCACCGAACCCCCCCACTTTATCCGATCGACTCGAAACTCACATCAATATATTGCAAATTAATTGCAAATAATTGCAAATTGGTTTTTAGAATTTGCAAATTACTTTAAAGCCTTCCAAATTTTACGTGTAGTCGATAGCGTAGCCTGGGCAAATTTTTGAAAGTCTTTAATGCATTTTACTGGGATTTTTTAAGAAAATTGTATTGAACACCAACCACAGATTGTAGATAAAAGCTTGTTTTTAATACATATAAAATTTTCAATTTACTAAATTGCAGTTAGGTAATCTTTGGTTGTGCAGAAACTTCACGATATTAATTTGAATGTTATTTGCTGCATTTTCAATTCTACATGAAATAAATTTTTATTTTGTTCAACAGACTTTAATCTTTCCCTTGTCAAACGTGGTTGATTCCCACTTATTTTAAATTAATTATAAGTTTTTCCGAGTATACATTTTACAACATTGCGATTTTCAAAAATCAAAAAAATATAGAAAGGTCCTGAAGGCCAAAAATTCCGCTTAGGGGGTTGTTCATTATAGTATAAGGTATCATTTAAAATAGGTGCCATCCCCTTAAAAAGGGTCCCACTATGACTACTAAGCAGCAAATAAAATAGAAGTGTAGAAAATGTATATAAATTCGAGATTTTCAAAAATCAAAAAAATATAGAAAGATCCTGAAGGCCAAAAATTCCGTTTAAGGGGTTGTTTACTATGGTACTAACTATCATTTAAAATAGAAGTCATCCCTTAAAAAATATTCAGGCTACTCAAGCTACCCAACAAATAAAATAAAATCTAGAAATTTAATATCATCTTAATTTTCAAAAATCAAAAAAATATAGAAAGGTCCCTAAGGCATTTTATGCTTACATTTTATACAATAAGCTATTTTCGAAAAAGAGTAAATAATAAAAAAAGCTCCTAAGGTGCAAACTTTGTATACTACACTACATTTGTGACGTCAGGATCTTAATTTTCAATAGTTTTAAGACTCTCGGAGGCAAGCTTTCAATAAAGAATAATTAAGATTGAACTTAAAAACGAATTTCTTCATAATTTATTTATTGATTTAATTCTTTTTTGAAATAGAACAAAATATAATTTTAGATTTCGAAACAGATTTATATTAAACTTGCAGGGCCCGTGAGCTACGCCACACACCTTTTGATTAACGAACTTGTACGCGCGTACATGTTGGGAAGAGTTTTTGGGCCCACACACGCACATCGATGTTGTTCGAAGCGTTTTTAGGCCGTTGATGTTGGACAAACATGTACGCACGTACATGTTGTAAGACATGTTCGATCGTGTGTGCCCACCTTATAACAAGGCATATTGTTATAATTTTAGATAACGCAAACATCTTTGTATACTGCATGTATACAAATTTTGTAATTTTTTGTATTTAGCTGCCAAGAAATGATAAAAAGAGAGGTACCCATTATGACATTAAAAATACTGATGTTTTTATATCAATAATAAATTTTTGATATTAAAATAAATCTCAGTATCTAATTTTTGTTTTAGTTTTGTAATACTTTATTATGGATGAAGGTGTTATGTACATATCGCCTTGTGAGTGCTAAACTGGGATATCTCAGAAAATCTCGAAAATGGGATTAATGGCAAAATGGATTGCTTTAAGGTTAATTCATCAATGCAAAACAAAAAAAACTCAAAAAATTAAAATTACGTCGGTTTTTAATAGATAACTTGGCGTAAAATTAAGCAAACTGTGCGCTAAATATACCCTAAAATAAATTTTAAATCAATTTTGGCTTATGAGGCAAAAAAGTCATCCCTTTACACATGCAAAATGATTACTTCAGTTGTCACTTTAACAATAATGTTGATAAGATATTAAAACGAAAGTGAGATATCAAAACAAAGAATCTAATTTTCTACAGTACTTTAAATTATGAGTTAGTACAGTCTTGCACTAACAAAAACTGTAACTCTCATTTACTCGAAACTATGATTTTTTAACATAACACCTTCATCAACTCGTGTCTTCAATTGGTTTATTACCTACCTTTGCCCGTTTTTAGTCCTTTTAAAATCTAGTTTTAAATAAATTCTATCTCTTCAGGTATTTGTGTTTTTTATCAGTAAATACTAAATAGTCTTGTTTGTAAAATATTTAATAAGTTAACTTAGTTATTTCACTGCTTTATCAAAGACGTTAAACAAAAATCTAGGAGAGAAGACAATTCAAGTGTTTAAATTTAATTGTGGTTTCTATAATAAATTTTATGTAGGACAAAAAGGCACCTGAATCTTTTAAAACACTTAAGGAGGGATAGTTCAGTTTAAAAAAGACGGACTCCCTTTATGCCCAATTCATCTTTAAAAACCAATCATATATGTGACATTTGTTTTGAGTTAACATAGCTTTAATTATAAATAAAACTCAATTTGAAATGATTTGAGATCTCAAAATCATCGGATAAGGTGGGGGGGCTGGGCCAAATTAGTAATTTATTTTTTAGGGCTTTAAAGTAATTTGCAAATTCTAAAAACCAATTTGCAATTATTTGCAATTAATTTGCAAAATATTGATGTGAGTTTCGAGTCGATCGGATAAAGTGGGGGGGCTCGGTGAAGTTGGCCCCACCAAATTAAAAATTAATTTTTAAGGGCTTTAAAGTGATTTGCAAATTCTAAAAACCAATTTGCAATTACTTGCAATTAATTTGCAAAATATTGATGTGTGTTTCGAATCGATCGGATAAGGTGGGGGGGCTGCGTGAAGTTGGCCCCACCAAAATAAAAATTAATTTTTGAGGGCTTTATAGTGATTTGCAAATTCTAAAAACCAATTTGCAAATAGTTGCAATTAATTTGCAAAATGTTAATGTGTGTTTCGAGTCGATCGGATAAAGTGGGGGGGCTGCGTGAAGTTGGCCCCACCAAAATAAAAATTAATTTTTGAGGACTTTAAAGTGATTTGCAAATTCTAAAATCCAATTTGCAAATATTTGCAATTAATTTGCAAAATGTTAATGTATGTTTCGAGTCGCTATGACAAAATGGGGGGGCCATCTTCATGGACGTATCTTGTTTAAAATTTCCTCTATTTTAGTTTTCTTTCCTAATTAAAAAAAAATCTGATTCCAAGAGCTTAATGACCATTTTAATTTCACCTCTACCCTTCTAGGGCTCTGTACTGTTGTACCCACATTTTACCCCTTGTAAAAATGTTCATTAAAAAAATCTTAATTTAATTCATGTTATCTCGTAAGAAAATTGACTAATTTAATAAACTAAAAATTAAGTTCTGTACTTTCGGAATGAGATTATTTTGAATAATGGTGGGAATTATAGAGTTATAACGGCAGAAATTAGTTACACAATTGTTTAAGCTATTGTAAGCTAGAAACTCGGACAATTCAATTATACTGTCATAATACATGTTTGCTTTTGAAATAGATCGTCATCATGCGATTAAAATTTTTGTTCCATTGGCTATTTGCAAATTCAATTGACAATCAAGCTCAGTCGACAATCAAACTCAATCGTAGCCCAAATTTCGGAAATTATTCCTTCAACTACCAAAAAGTTGAAAGCGATTCGTGTTTTTATTAAAATTTGCTCGTTTCCTGTCTATTTGATCTCCACGGATATAAGAATCTCAAAAAAATACGTCTGTTTTCAACAAATTTATTTGTCCTTTTGGACGACTTTTCTGTCGTTTGTATTTAAATCAGTTTTCCAATTACAACTTTTTTTTTAATTACAACAATTAGAATTTTTCCAGCAAATTACGTTGATTTGGATTTTTCTTAATTGAAACAAAAATTAAAAAAAAGTGGTTTGCGGTTAACTAATTTAAATTTGGGTTTTTTTATTAAATTTACCGGCACGTACCGTATAACAGAAAATGAAATTAAATTGAAAAACTGAACTTTTCGCACCGTTCAAGTTCTTTGTGTGAAAGCACAATTTAAACGTTTAGCTATTGTTATAAAACAATAGGAAGGAGAGGGTTGGATAAACATACAACATATAAGCCAAATACACACATAAATGGCTATTACATGTACATTTTTGATTAAATATTATTTGTGGTTATCGATTTGTTAAACATAATTATTTCATGCCGCGTAGGTATTTTAGTGCCAACAAAATTGTATTTCTATGCGTATGTACAAAAACGAGCTCTTTCTGCGACGTTATTGAAATAGTCTACACTCTACAGCACCCATTAATAAACAATTTACAGTCGACAATTACACAATACAACACGTTGTAACTTGAAACATGATTTTGGTTTTTGTGATTACGTTTATACTACCCCCTTTTGTTAATTTGATTGTACGTTTTTTATCGTCTACAACACTTGTCTGTTATGGCGCACTTATTAATTATTCAGGAAAAACTTTATTCGTGGACAATTTCTTCATCGATAATTAATCACTCACTAAATCATCAATCAACAGTTAGTAGTTATTATGTCTATCGGGCACTATTTGCTTTAGACCTATCAAGGTTTTATCAGTTTGAATCTAAACTTTATGCGTGGGTAAAAGATCGAAAATGTACAAGGGTTTAGAAAAAAAAAACGTTTCTTCTTGTTCAACTAAATCAAGTTATACTCTTTTACCACTAGAATAAAGGCCGCACCACACACACACAGGCTGCAGGCGGTCTGCACAGACCAAACCGGAAGGTAAGCCTGTGTGTGTGCCTTAATTGAAATGTCCCGAAGTATTCGGGATGTTTAATTTAAAAAAAAATGCGACTTGGGCATTTCTAAAGGCCCATCCACACACACAGCCTTGCTTTCCGGTTTGCCTGAACGCTTTCCAGACGCTCCGGTTTGGCCTGTGCAGGCCAGTGTGTGTGGACGGGCCATAGAGTGGCTTTCCCAACATTCAATTTCCTAAATTAGAACCAAAACGACCGTTGGCGTCTGCACTACTTATTTCCTCCGAATTGGTACATTTTAATCAGGTATAGCTTTATCCCAGTATCCAGATCACCAAATCTCTTTTAAAATCGCAAAAAAATTCTAAACCTAAACTCTCCCAGCAAGTTCTTCTACTAAAGCAGGAAACCCATTCCTAATGACGGCTTCAGTTCAGCCCCTTCTCGCACCGATCGGCACTGTGCAGTTTGGCCCCTCCCAGTTTGGCAGTTGCACAGTCTAATAAATCTTGTGATTTCTGGCCGTTCCGTTTAGCAAGCACAATTTGTCTTTAATATTCGATCACGTATTGCGAAATCTTTGCTCATTCACTACATGAAAGATGTTGTCTCTTCTTTAGACAAGACGTCTCTAGTGTGTGCGTTTTCAAAAAGGCGGATAATTTAAGCTCGACGGACTGCAATCGTTAAATTGCAAGAAGCACGAACGTGATGAGAAGTAAAATAGCACACCTTGTATCCATCTTTTGCATAATAATTATGCCAAGCGCTGTGCTTTGTTCCATACTTCAATTTTGAAAAACCGTGATAAGATTCATTTAGTGATTAGACATGTCTTAGGAAATTCATAGATTACAATTTTTTAATCACGAACGCAGAGCGATTCTGATGAGTAGAAGAGTCTGGCGGGGCCTTTCTACCACAACTATTGAACGAACTGGCGTGTAATATTTAATTTTGTGATTACTTACACCGTCGCGTGAGAGAATGCAAGCTAAGAAATCAATTCTGCAATAGTGTGTCATTTTAGGGTGGGCGGGTTTAACGTATGTGATTTTATACCGTGTGGTGACTCGATTTGTGGCTAATGGGAAATTAACGTGATTATTATACGATTTGGGACTGACTATACTTTTTCAGAGACGCAGATATTTCTAGGAGTTCGCAATGTAAAATTTTGAATTACTTAGCCTTGCGTCCCTGACATTTTTGACCCCCCCCCTCTGTATCAATCTGGAAATAATTTTTAAATTAATAATTTCAAGAGAAAGCTCGGATTTTCCATAACTCCAGGGGTCCAGGACGCTGTAGCGCTTAAGTGCCCCTTACCGTTTCGTACCTGTATGGAAACAATATAAAATCTAAAACGTCAAAAATAATATGGATGTCATAAATTGTAATATTTACCATTGAATAAAGAAATACCCCTTACTCTACCAGGAAAGAACCATTTAACTAATAATATGGATCGCAATGGACGAGTAACTATAGCGATTTTCGGTCAATATCTCCAATAGAAATAGTTGCTTATACTCCCACTTATAAGTAAAGATCATGACAGCCAATGATAATGTAAACTCTACGGAATGAATGAGTCATCCATGGACTTTTAAAATTCATTTCCGTCGCATTTTGTCTTATAGGCAACCTACGGTTGCTAACCCTCCTTCCGGATGTTTTATATTCTAAGATACATACCTATGTACAGCAAGACAGATTTATGCTGGTGAGCGGTACTTTGACCACGCCTCTTTAATAATTTAAGTACGTTTACTACTGCGTTGGTGGGGATAAATACAAATTTAGTGATCTGCGCATCCCCACCGCTCGCCAGCATAAATCTATCGTGCAGTAGTTGCTGTATCGAACGCCTAAAATTATAGATTCTGGCCGGTATATTATGTAGGAGATGTTTCACGGGCCGTAACCATTTTACGCTAGTGGTGCAAACAATATTTTTTGTACGACCGAAAATGACAAGTTGACGTTTATATTATAAAAATTTAATAAAGCAAGTTTGTGTTTTTACTTTGATTTTTTCCCTCTCGGGAAAAAAAGACTCACTTTATACCCACTTTTGGGGGCGTAAAACTTATTAATCGGGTCGTACAAAAAATGTCTGACGTTTTAGATATTATTTTGTTTTCATGGCAAGAGAGATTTATGTAAAAATCGTTACGTATAGCTTCATCATAGTTATTTTAGTCTTGATGCTCATTGCTCACCCAACCAAGGCAAGTTGACTACTGAAAATGTTGAATGTCGCCCATACCCAACCAGCTCATAGGTTCTCTCAAATGTGTAAGTTTTTTAGCGGTTTTTGCCGCCGGACCTTGTATAACACTCTGTGTATAACCAAAGACCATACACTGAGAGACTCCGAAACACATCTTAACCCTTATGTGGCTGACGGTGGTACCCGGGTACCTTTTAGGCATAAAATATGAAATATTTAAATTTTGCGACGTCAAATCAATTTGAATTTCTAGGAATACTTCAACTATTTCATTTTACATATGTTTTGAAAATTTCATATGTCTAGAGGTACGGGGTGCCATTTTTTTTTGGTCTTAAAGAAAAATCACCTTTAACGGGCGGCTGGTGGTACCCGGGTACCACTGTAGAATTTGTATAGGAAATATAGAAGAAAAAAATTTTTTTTTTTAAATTATTAAAAATTTTTCTTTTCGATTTTATAAAATATTAAAAATGATATACAGGGTGAGTTAAAAGTCGTTTTCTTTTTTTTTTTTTTTAATTTATATAAATTTTCGTACAATAAAATAAATACTTTTTTATTTATTTATTTTTTTAATATAAACAAAACAAACGTATATTTGGAATTGTTATTAGTTACTACAGTTACTAAGATTATAAAATTAAAAAAAAAAATTGCGAACAGTCAAAAACAGCATTAAAGCAAGGTGGGTACCCGGGTACCACCGTCAGCCATGTACGTATAATTATTTATGCAGCCACATAACGGTTAAAAAAAGTGAAAGGCTTTCAAGATCAAAATTGCTTCAAATCTCTCGAAGGGTAAACTTGTTCGATCCCTTTTTTCGTTGCTCCCGCCTCAACAAACTATCTTACTCACTGAAATATGCTTGTAATGACTAACGACCTCTTCTTTAGTGGGAATGGGTCACTTTCGACCCATATGCTATGACAGTCTCGTACTGTATAATAGTGTTTGGTATAATCACAGTCTAAATACAAACCAGTTATTTCACTGGTGCAAAATCTTGTAACATAAACTTCTTAGCGAATTTCGACTCCTATCCGAATGCGCTGTAGCATTAGTCTAGAAATTCAAATTGTTGACACCGTGTATTGGTGTATTTAAATAACGCGCTCGTAATAGTTCCACCTGCTCCACCCAATTCGACTCTCAGTATAATGCGCTCTGACAAAAGCTGCTACACGCTTTTCAATGCTAAATCAGCGAAGTGAGACTACTGGATTGTATTTAGACTGTGGTATAACACACTAGACCAGCGCTTTAAAAAGTGCTGTGGAGGTGGTTGAGGGATTAATCATAAATTTTCATTACACGGCTGACGTTTAGTCCGTGAGTTCATTCAAACTTCTAATTAAGGAATCAGCTCTGTTAACTAATCTGAAAATTAAAAATATTTGAAGTCTTAGGTTAGGTCAGGTTTCTTTTAGGTCTAGTTATATTTCGTAGTGCATTTGTGTCATTGCGACTTCTTTATACCGGGTGGACCACGTAACTTGTAACGCCTGAAGACTGTTTTACTGCAACCCACATTACGAGAGTCATTGGATATATATTATGCCTGTTTTTTCCATATTTATTTTAATTTCTCCTTTCGTGTAACTTTCTCGATCTAATAACACCATAGGTGTAAGCGTATAGCTGTGTGAGCTAATTTTTCTAGCTCCCCCAATTCTCGATAAATCTGTGGAAATATACTGATCCCTTTTATCTCTTGATCACAAGTGAATTAGAAAAATTTAACTCTTCGAATGTACTTTTAATTGGCCTACCGGTATACTATTAAATTCAAATTTAGCATCGACCGATGGATAGTAAATTATTATATTTATTTTTTCTTTATATTGTAATGCGAAAGGTCGATGTATTTGCTATAAACTATAAAGTATAACATTTTCCATTATACTGAAATCAATGTGCCAGTTTTAAATATTTATAAGCATAAAATATTCCTCAATTTACTTCAACATCATACAGTGCATTAAATATATCATTAATTTTCAAATTGAAATATTCAAATTAAAGTGTCATTATACGAATTTTAGTCCTAATGTTAAGTACATACGTTTTGACGAGCAAACTATGTAAATACACACGCAAATTTCATTCAACTTATATCCTCTTATCAAACACACGACACGAAATCCTTTTCACATTACGAATGACACTTACAAAGAATCATTGACCGCGTAATTAATTGGGAAAATACGGGACCGAAGGCACTCATTTGAAATTTACACTTAATAAATTAAAATAAAAAAAACCTCGAAAAATTCCACCAACTACAATTTGCTTTTGAAAGCTTTATTATTTACAAGGATTTTTTTTGTTTATTAATTTTTATTAACATAACAAAAGCACCAAAGACTTTAATGGTGCAAGTAAAGTGCGTGTATCGCGTGTCTCTTATGTTATAAGAAATTTGCGTTATTATAAAAGATGATATTAGATTTACATTTTTACATTGGGAACCTTTAAATTGATTTATTCATGAGGTGGATAAATGATCTGAAATATTGCTCTATATTACAGTGACAACTTCTATGCATATAAATTGAATAAATAGTTAGGAGAAATAGTGACGGAGGAAATGTGTTTTTTGGTTTAAAAGTAAAAAAGACAAGTTCGAGACACTCGAAATTTATTTTCCTATCAATAACGTGGTTTGTAGCACAACTTTCTAACTATTCGAATGCTCTTTTGGTTTTGACACTATTCAAAGGCGAACTACATGTTTAGATCAAAGTATCTGGTTTATACAGGACGATCTGTTTTTGATGGGTGTTCGGGGTATGTGGAAAATATGCGGTTTGTGCATTATTTGGTCAACTTTCAAACGTCAAGTTGATGTGGAAAGTTCTGCATTCGAAGTCGAGACCTTCATCAGTTCTCGCTCATTCACGTTGATTTAATAAAAATGCATCTGAAGCCTAAACTACTCAAATGTTACGCACAGTAGATTTTTATAGCGAGTCACGGAACAAACGTTTTTGTGATTAGCCGAGACATTAAAAATTTATTTTTAACGTAAAACAACACATAGAATAAAAAATGTGACACCAAAAAGTTAGCCTTTTTCTTACATAATCATACTCGAGCAACTTAATCAATGACGAAGGAATTGCGTGACTTTTAGTACTAAATTATCTCAATAATAAAGCACTTAAAATATTCGTGTTAGAATTACTTACATTAAAATAAAAAATAAAGTCTAGAAGAATTTTCATATAACGTATACACACTACAGGTGATTTCGAAAGCTCATTATACATACCTGCTACTCTTCTTAGTCGAGCATAAAGCTTTGAAGTTTTCTAATTTTCTTAAAATTAAGGCTTTAATTTACATGTCATGTGCTACTAAAATTATTAACTTTCATAAGGATGATACGTCGTTATATTCAAATTTGTTCTTTTTATACAAAAGTTAAAATTACGTCGCTAATTTCCTTTTCGTACATCTACATACTCAACTTGTAAGTCTTCCATCAATTTTATAAGGGTTTAATCGACCGAGCTTTCATTCTTACTAATAAACTTAATATACGAAATATTAATAGAGTTTGTATTTCATGTTTGTTTCCTTTTATGAATTATTTACGAAAGCTGAAATAAAATATATTTCTTTGAGAAATGGTAACGATGTACGAGTACATTAAACTAGTTTTAAAAAAAGATGAAAATAAATTCAGACGAGGGAAATTAATGTTACATATAAGTCTGTAGTGTTTCTCTTTATAGTTTCATCGAATGCATTATGGATCTTAGTTTTTAGCTCTCTCGAGAGCTCTTCGAGAGATACGTTGCGACATAAAGATTTCGAATAGTGTCTCTTAGTCTCTTGGTGCCTTTTCAGTTTACATTTTTCTCACATAAAGTACTAAGCGTTCGGGAATTACCTAGGCACACAAAAATAATTCATTTGTGGATACATGGTGGGAACTGTAAAAATACTGTATAGTTAGGGACTTTTTTTTTAAATGTCTTAATAACCAACAAAATCAGGACTAGCTTAAACAAATGGTAGCTCGAGCCAAACTGTGACTAGATCTAGATACCTCTCATAAATCATGTTACTTCAAGTGTTATCCCTTCCTCATGTCTGTATGCTATATCAGCGGCTGCTTATCTGATTTGCTTCTATTAGTTTGATTTTCCCTGCATGTCTCTTTGCTCACCTGAATTTATGTGTGTCATTCTGTTAGTGTGAATAAACCAGTGGTCGACAGGTGTGGTTCTTGCATATTGACCGCGTGACCCACTGCGTTTCCCAGAGAGAATTATGGGTCTTAGGATTAGGATTGTTAGAGTCGAGGATAAACCGAGGTTTACGCGCAATTAGGCCATTTGATCGGGCTCATTGTGCTGGCTCCCTTTAGCAACTCCTTCCGGCCTTTGAGTCGTTGATCCATCCCAACCTTTGAATGAACTCAAGGATACTGGCGGGCGAAGTGTCGCTGATACTGGACTTGTTATTCTCCTAATATGGATCCTCGAATTAACGATAACGCAGGGCAGTGACAAAGCACATGTTACATTGTTTCTGCTTTGTTCCATCTTCTACAATTGGGGCTGTTAGCAACACCCATTCTGTATAGATTTTTGTTCAGTCGACAGTGTTCAGAGAGAGTGCCCAGCTATGACACGTAAGTTCTCACGAGACAATCGTAGGTAATAATTAGCGTACTTTTTAGACGGCGCTATTTTGGCAAACTTGCAGCAGGTACAGTTAGCCCAATGTCTCGTGTGGTCTATCAGCCTGTTACTTTTCAGTAGAGTGTCGAGGGTGCTGATTGAGAGAGTAATAGAGGGCTCAGGGCCAGTAAGCAAAGTGGCCGAGCCCTTTTTCATCAACTGATCAGCTCTTTCATTACCATCGTTTTCTTGACGACCTTTGACCCGGCAGAGTTTATGTCATTATTTGTACTCGTAGATATCTGATTTAGAACTATGATGCATTCTAGCAAATTATGGGTTTCGTTTTCTCTAAGACTCCACGTTTGCTTGGGTGAACCCTTTGTATTTCAGCCGGTTCTTGATAGGCTGTGCTCTGTATTTGAAGCCTTAACACTGCCAAAATTGGCCGCTGTCATGATATACATAAGTTCAGACGATTCATCGTCTCCCCACATCCCCTAGACTCTAGCCTAGAGTACTATCTGACGCCTATGGCATACCAAGTACTGTTTAGAAGGCACTAACAAGTAGTAGTAGGTCTACAACCATTTATCTTTAATTGTTGTATTTTTAGAACAAGAGGATTCTTTAGGAAGGACCAAACGTGCTTAAAATTTTGTCTTTTTTAATGTCTTTTATATCTGTACTGTAGACAGGTCTCAAGAAGGGCTGCTTCAAGCACTCTGAAAGGCCCTCACTATGAAAAAACAATGACAATTGTACACAATATTGACCAATTCAAGTGTTTGTTTAGATTTTGTCAGAATTTCAGAACAAGGTCAGAATTTTTTGTAATAAAGCTTGGCTCTGAGAGTCAAATCCGGTTAAAATTAGTTTAATTTAAAAACCATCTACGTTTGCAAAGCAATGGTTTGTGTGTTATTGACATAAATACAATCATTAGAAAATTGTAGTTTAAAGTTTTCAGTTGTTCGGAATTCAAATTATAAGTTAACTTATGCTCATAAATTGCTTAAATCAATATTCGCTTACAAAAAAGAAACTAAAATTTTTATAGCGACTGACGAGGAGTCCATTGCCCAATTATTTGTTTTTCTTTCTTATTGGCTTACTTTCAAAATGGAAATTAGATGTTGGTTGTAACTTGAAAGATGTGTGAAGAACAACACCAACGTTTGATGGTGTTGGTCTGGCACTTGGGCCGCGTTTAGTCGATCGGTAGGGGGGTTTAGATTTTAAATAAGTTTTCTTTAAAGAAGAGAATTGTAGGAAAAAAATAATGAAATTTCCTTGCTGGTGGAGGGATAAGAATACCCCAGTGGTGAAAGTGCCTGAGGTAAAAGTCCTCTAAAGGTAAACTCTTATTAACGTTCGTCATTCTTTCGTTTATTTTAATTGCTCATCTCATTTATCTAAACAAATTCATTTATTAGCGTGCGCTTTACGTGGACTCTTGAAGCCTATACCTATTTCATCTTGTTGGAACAGTTCTGAAACAGGTCCAATAAATAAGGCCACTCAGAGATTAACGAATCCTAAATTCTTTTTTTGTACTCACGTGAGTACATGAACACGTGAGTGTTCATAAGGCAACAAACCTTCGCAATTTTGTATAAAATCAAAAAAATCGTTGAATAAATAGAGACGGTCGAACGTGTGTTCATTTCGATATGAAAAACGTAAACACAAAAATTAGACGTTTCAACTGAGTAGGTACATTATTACTTGACCAATTTTCCCGAAAATTTAGTAACAGTTTTCTGATGTAAGTAAAAAGGCGTTACTTAGTTTTAAGGTGATTTTACGACTTAAAAGATTCTTAATAAGTTTGGTAGCTCTTTGCGTATATACCTAACCATGGTAAGGTTTCAATCCGCGTCAATAAAAAAAAAGTAAATTTTATGAAATATTCTACTTTTGCTAAAAAAAAATATAAATAAAATTTTTATGTTCTGGGAGGTAAAAGCATTGAATGTAATACTCCCATCCTATCGGTAATCCGTAATAAAATTTTAAAACCGTAAAAAATATATAAAAAGAGTTTTTAAGCCAACGAATTCGTAAATATTTTACATTTGAAACGGCACGGTAATTACTAATCTTACAGCACACGTCTTTTGTTGATAACAAAACAAAACCTAATAACACTTTGTCACTCTCGCTTTTGTATAAACTGTATACTGCTACACCTTTACACTCCTCAAGGGTAGTTAATTAAAACAATTTTTATATAAAATTTCTTTAGAATAAATAATGTATTTCTTTAAACACGGGTATATTAATGGCACTGTCCACATAATTATTACTTGGATAGCGTTTTGCAACAATCATCTAATCCACAAGTATGTAGTTTTCCACAAATTAATAAAACAGTTGAAAATACTTGAGTAAATTGGAGTTGTGAAAACATCGTTTTTTAATCGATAGTGTCATAATCACCAAATGTTGGTTAAATTTATTTTGCTTGTTATACAAGACACCATGAAATGACATTTTGAAAAAGTCAAAAAAACAAAGTGTGGGTTAGATCATTTTTGCAAAACCCAAACCACTTGAACTTACCATGTTAATAAAAATGCTGTTGTAGGTACGTGGAAAAGTAATTTAAAAATACGTACAAATTGTAGTTATTAACAAATAGAAAATATTGTGCTTTTACACAATAAGCCAAGTTTTCTTTTGAGCTTTTGTGACATGCTCTTTTTTTAGTTCACAGAAATACATATTTATTAGAATTTTTTATCAGTATTGTCTCTTTTCAGCTCTGATAAATCAAATTTATCCTGAAATTAAATTTTTTACTGTAGTAAAAATGAAAAACAAAAGTAATTTAAAATTAAAATATTTATTTATAGCATTTCTACCTATCAAAAGCTTGAGTAAAATCAACAATGTTTAACATTAAAGCTCAATATTTTAAAACCTATACTAAAATAAGTGCACACTGAACTGGGTCTCTGAGGCCCGGTTAATGCATCCCAGTGTTTAACATTTTTAGGATTTATTAAATAATAAACATTTTTTTATTATTCAATAACTTTGGATTTTTGATATAATAAACAGTGTAAATGAGGAGACTTAAACGTGTAAAACTGAATGTATAAGAGAAATGAAAAAGAATTGTGAAAAATTTACGAAGTATAAAAGCTAATAATATCAACTTATTAAATGCACAAAGAACGATAAAAGCAAATAAACAGAATAAATGAGAATGATGAATAATAATGGACGAAGTAGAGTTTGTAATAAAATATTCAAAAGAAAGAAAAATTGAGAGTATTATAAATCGGAGTTTGTTTGAATTTGAAAAATTTATATGACATGAATGTGGATTACAAGTCATTCTGAACTATTAAAAATATAAGAAGAATCGAAAACTTCACTCATAACAACTCGATGGAAGTAGAAAGGTTTTTGGTGCTTTTACAGACAAATAGCACGTTAAAGAAAATTTTGTCAAATGTTGGTCTTCTTAATCAGTTGAAAATAAAAGCCAAGAAAGTTGGTTGTATGTTTAAATAGAAAATTCTTCAGGAAAACATTTACACGGTTAGATAATATGTTAGACATGACTTTGACAGCTTACTCGAGACCACTTTAGCTGTAACAGTAAGTGTGGTTTGTTTTGAGTAAGTTTTTGATTGACCTACAACTTTCCTCAGTGACTTTCATCGTCAAGTGATTAGGGGAGTCAACATTTGCGAAAATCTAAATTTTTACGTGCTATCTTTCCATGCGTATTTACCAAAATATTGTACTCCAGGTATGTGTACATTCTTGTATAAGCAATATTTGCAAGTGTATTAAAGGCGGATTTATATTTTAAAAAACCGTGACAGATGATAAGTTTTAACACAGTTTTAATTATCCAGGATTAGCTTTCAACTCGACCAGAAAATGGGCAGTAATAATATAGCTAAAAATACGTTGAAAGAGATGTAAATGCGCGTTATAAAATTCATGCAAAATTCATCCGCTATAGATACTTTGTATTGTTCAATTACTATGTATACGTTATAATGAACTGATAAAATAAGAAAAGGGCAAATACAATAGCTGTCGGCGATTTAAAAAAGAACGTATACACCATTGTGGGTGGGTAGTTACTGAAGCTGTTGGACATTAGGATTTAACATGTAAAGTGATACTGCTTCTATTATTTTTTTAGGTAAAAAGCTTCCAATAAAAGTTTTGCATTAATTAATAATAGGTTATGTCTCGAGAACTATGAATTTAATGAGGTAACTTACTAATTATTAAGTCGAAAATATTTGCTAAAAAGGGAGTAATTCTTAAATTATGTTTGTGATGTTCAGCGGGGGCTTATTAATAACGATTCGAATCATAAAAAGCTATTTAGTTTTTAAAACAATTTTAGAGAAAAAGAAATTTGAATTTAAATAATTTTAAAACTTGATGTTCTAAATAGGTACCTATAAGCATTGTTTTCCATGATTCCGACATTTTTGATGCTATCATAAGCGTAAAGCAATTAAAGTAAATATCATTC